>CAJNDS010002565.1:15000-27500 GCA_905221605.1 Symbiodinium natans
CCTGAAATCTGAAGCCTGGGAGAGAAGGAGGGAGTATAGGCTTTGGGGTTTGGGGTTCAGGGTTCAGTTAGGGTTGCCTTAAGCCCTAAACCTAATAAAGCCCTCTGAGCCTCGAGCCCTAAACCCTGCAAATCGTCTGAGCCTTAAGCCCTAAACCCTAATTGAAAACCCTAATGGCTCAACTCAAGGGCGGACGCCCTCGACCCCCTCCCGAATTCTCAAACAGGTTTAGTATTGGGCTGGGTGCCGGGAGGGTCCGAGAAAACTAATATTTAGGATTAGGCTGGGTTTTAGCAATAAACCCCATATGACTCAGTTCTCACCCTAAACCCTAAACCATCCTAAACCCTAAACCCCAAACCCTAAACCCCAAACCCCAAACCCTAAACCCGCCAGGCAATCCTCAAAGCCCCCTACATCTTGCAGCCTCAGCTCCCGAACCCCTAACCCTAAAGCCCTAAAGCTGACCCCCCAACCCCCCCCCCCCCCCCCCCCCCCCCCAAGACAAAAATAGGGGGTTTGGCTTTAGGGTTCAGGGTTCAGGGTTCAGGGTTCAGGGTTCAGGGTTGAGGGTTGAGGATTGAGGGTTGAGGGTTTAGAGTTCAGGGTATAGGGTTTAGGGTGATGTAATACGTTAACCTTGAACCCCTAATCCCGAAACCCCACACCCAAACTTACAAATCCCCCAAACCCCTTGAACCCTCAAAACCCTAAATCCGCAAACCCCTAAACCCCTAAACCGCTACGCCCGAAAACCCTAAACCTAAACTGTAAAACCCAAAAAATCCCGAAGGACATCTCTGAAGCCCAAACTGTTCAGCTTAGGGTTTAGCGTTTCGGGTTTAGGGTTCTCTCGGGACTTGGTTGCCGGCACGGTGACACATGGCTTCAACCAGAGATTGGATATCTACTCCTGCCCAGTTGCACCGGATGTTCAGAAATCAACTCCCTAAGAAACATGATCAGCCTAACTTTGGGATAGATACCCTGTGCCCTGTACTACCACAACCCTGTCAAGGTAATTATTGGGGTTTACGACAGTACGGGACCCCTGATTTAGTCCCCCAAGTAATCACTTCCCCCTTTTAATAAATACCCCCCCCCCCCCCTAATTGTAAAAACACTTTCCGGAAAATCCTGCCGAAACCGACCGCGCCATTTAAACCCTATTCCGAATTGGGGGGGGGTGGGTGGGTTGAGGGCTCCCAAAAGCGTCAAACCAACCAACATCCTGAAGCTCCCTCTCTCTCTCTCTCTCAGTTTCCACCCAAATTAATTCAGCAATTACTTAAAACCTCCAAACCCTGAAGCCTAGATCCTAAACCCTTGAGACCCCCAAAAGTGACATTCGGATAAAAACTTCCCTTAAAAATAAACAAACACATTTCGAGTTTTTTTTTTTTTTTTTTTGGGGGGGGTTGCCGTTTACTACTAGGGGGCACCGATTAGTAGGATTCCCTTGTAATAAGTACCCCAAGAAGTTACCCCTTATTTCGGAAACCACCGTGTAGGGTCCTTCCGTCCGCAAAGGTCACTCAAGCCAAGGCGCAAGGCCCCATGGCCCACCTCGCACCAGGATTTCGGGCCATGCTTCGTGGGTCTCAAGAAAGGAAGTTGATGGTCTGTGGTCTGGACGGTTCGGAAGTGCATCTTCCTCTTGAAGACAACATGACCGTGGAAGATTTGCGCAAGGGCGTCGCAGGAAGGATCGACATGCGGCTTGGTGGCATGCTTGTCTTGGCAGCAGGCGGCAATACCCTGGACGATTCCAAGCCGCTGTTGGAGCAATTTCAGGGCGATATCATCACGTACGTGGTTCAAAAGGTTGCCCTTGCCATGTTTGGATGTTTGTCCACATTGTTGGGTCGGTGCAAGAGGATCTTACTTTTGGGTTTTTGTCGGACTTTGTCGGAGGGTTTTAGTGGCCAAACTAGGTTGGTGCAGGGCACGCAGCAGCTGCGTTTCTGCGAGCCAGTGACGGCCAACGCCTGAGCGTGATGGACGTTCATGCAAAGGACGCAATCTCTTCTTTGGAATTCTACCGTGAACGCAGCCTCGAGAATGTTGAGTTGCCAAAGGGCTTGCAGTCCTTGAGCTTCAACGGCGCTGTCAGGCAGAGCTTGGAGAATGTGGCCTTGCCTGGCAGCTTGCAGTCCTTGAGCTTCGGAATGCGTTTCAACCAGAGCTTGGAGAATGTGGCCTTGCCTGGCAGCTTGCAATCCTTGAGTTTCGGATATGCCTTCAACCAGAGCTTGGAGAATGTGACCTTGCCTGGCAGCTTGCAGTCCTTGAGCTTCGGAGAAGCTTTCGACCAGAGTTTGGAGAATGTGGCCTTGCCCAGCAGCTTGCAGTCCTTGAGCTTCGGAGATGATTTCAATCAGAGCTTGGAGAATGTGGCCTTGCCTGGCAGCTTGCAGTCCTTGAGCTTCGGAGGCAAATTCAACCAGAGCTTGGAGAATGTGGCCTTGCCCGGCAGCTTGCAGTCCTTGAGCTTCGGTGATGATTTCAACCAGAGCTTGGAGAATGTGGCCTTGCCTGGCAGCTTGCAGTCCTTGAGCTTCAATGGCGCTTTCAACCAGAGCTTGGAGAATGTGGTGCTGCCTGGCAGCCTGCAGTCCTTGAGCTTCGGATATGCTTTCAACCAGAGTTTGGAGAATGTGGGGCTGCCCGGCAGCTTGCAGTCCTTGAGCTTTGGGTATCTCTTCAACCAGAGCTTGGAGAATGTGGTGCTGCCCGGCAGATTGCAGTCCTTGAGCTTCGGAGGCAATTTCAACCAGAGCTTGGAGAATGTGGCCTTGCCTGGCAGCTTGCAGTCCTTGAGCTTCGGACTCGCTTTCAATCAGAGCTTGGAGAATGTGGCCCTGCCTGGCAGCTTGCAGTCCTTGAGCTTGGGACAGCATTTCAACCATAGCTTGGAGAATGTGGCCTTGCCTGGCGGCTTTCAGTCCTTGCACTTGGGTGGCCATTTCAACCAGAGCTTGGAGAATGTGGCCCTGCCTGGCAGCTTGCAGTCCTTGACCTTGGGTCACCATTTCAACCAGAGCTTGGAGAATGTGGCCTTGCCTGGCGGCTTGCGGTCCTTGTGCTTCGGAAACGCTTTCAACCAGAGCTTGGAGAATGTGGCCTTGCCCGGCAGCTTGCAGTCCTTGAGCTTCGGATATGCTTTCAATCAGAGTTTGGAGAATGTGGGGCTGCCCTGCAGCTTGCAGTCCTTGAGCTTCGGGTATCTCTTCGACCAGAGCTTGGATAATGTGGTCTTGCCTGGCAGCTTGCAGTCCTTGAGCTTCGAAGACAGTTTCGACCAGAGCGTGGAGAATGTGACCCTGCCTGGCAGCTTGCAGTCCGTGAGCTTCGGAGATGCTTTCGACCAGAGCTTGGAAAATGTGATGCTGCCCGGCAGCTTGCAGTCCTTGAGCTTCGGAGATGCTTTCGACCAGAGCTTGGAGAATGTGGACTGGCCCGGCAGCTTGCAGTCCTTGAGCTTCGGAGATGCTTTCAAGCAGAGCTTGGAGAATGTGGCCTTGCCGACAGGACTTGTGCGGTTTGATGGTTTGGGTTTATCAGTTGTTGTGCACGCGTCTAAAGACGTGCAGTGAGCTTTGATGCCGAAAACAATCCGGATGCCTGCTGTTTCAAAGGGGCTTCTATATAGACCCTGCTCCCTACACCCTCAATCGTAAACCTGCTTGGAGGTTCATGGTACTCATTAACCAATTACAACTGTACTTATAGCTGTACTTCTAAGCATGTTAGCGCACTTAAGGGGCTTTTAAGTGAGTTACAAGTACAGTTCTACTTGGTGAAGAAACAATAGAGGACCGGCTGTACGTGGCCCTGGCCAAAGACCTCAACCCTAAACCCTAAACCCTAAACCCTAAACCCTAAACCCTAAACCCTAAACCCTAAACCCTAAACCCTAAACCCTAAACCGCTGTGCGGGGCTCCGGCTCGTGGGATGTGCATGCGTGCTGCGTGTGGTAATGCTTGACTTCTAAGCTTCAGTTCTTCTGGCCATGTCAAATGCCAGCCCTTAGGGTTTAGGGTTTAGGGTTTCGGGTGTAGTATATGTTTCGTGCCTCCATGAGCGCGCATCCAGCCACACTGTTCCCGCGGCAGAGGGTTTTCTCCCAAACGTGGTTTTTCCCGGTGCTCGCTCACGTCCATAGTTTTACAACTACAGGTTTGGCACGTTGGATTCTGCTTAGTAGAGGGTCCTTAAGGGAGGGAACTTTAGGGAACGTTAGGGGAGCTTGGTTAGGGTCTTGGGGGCTTTTGTGGCTGTATTATAGGGTTCTTAAGGGAGGGGGCTTCATGAGGGGTAGGTTCCTAGGGAGCCTTAGGGAAGCTTCGGGAGCCTTAGGGAGTAGTAGGGAGTATTAGGGAACCTTGGGTTACACACCCCCCTTGAACCCCGCTCCCTTAAGAACCCTATAATAGTTCACTCGTTCCCATGCCCTTGGCAAAGCTGGAGTGGGCTGGACATCGCAACAGCTACTCGTAGACTGTGAGAGTGCGACAAGCCCTAAACCCTAAACCCTAAACGCAATAATCTTGAAGACGACGATGACCTTCCAAGAGCAGCGTCGCCAACTACGAGCCATGGTGAACAAACCTTCTGGAACCCTCAACCCTTGTTTGGGGGTGACTTTTGACTAGCCCCTCAACCTAAACCCTAAACCCTAAACCCTAAAGGCTAAACCCTAAAGGCTAGGGGAAGCCCCATGTAGCCTCCACCCAAAGCCTCCTTGCGCCAAGTTCCAAGGAAGCACTGAGGCTCCTGAAGGCGAAAGGCAAGGACCTCAGCAATGAGGAGAGGCTGAAGATCAAGGCGCTGGGCTTAGGGTCTAGGCTTTAGGGTTTAGGGTTTAGGGCTTAATCTTGTGCTCTCTGTACTGTTGCGGGCCCCCCACCCACCCACCTTGAACAGTCGAGGCTGGACTTGGCCCTGTGTAGACGCTCCTGGAGGTTTAAATGATTTTCATCGGGAGGAGTTTAGATGAGTTTACAAGGGGCAGCGATGCCCAAATTGACTTTATAGAGGAGGCCCCCACCAAAACCAGGTGCAACAACAGGGCTTGGGGCTTGGGTCTCAGGGCTCCGGGCTCAGGGCTTAGGGCTTAGGGTTGTGAGCTAACCGCACGACATAGTATGAAATGAGTTGGGGGCTTTGTTTCACAGGCTTATGTGATAGGTGTTTTCGCGTTGTTAGGGTTTTAGGGTCCCTGAGCACTACACTTTAAGCCCAGGGTGTACAGGGCTCCAGGCCCTTGACAGCCCAGCAGCGTAGCAAACCCTAAGCCCTGAACCCTAAACCCTAAACCCTAAACCCTAAACCCTAAACCCTAAACCCTAAACCCTAAACCCTAAACCCTTCAGGATTATGGATCCCCAGGGGCAAGCTTTGCAGGGACAGTAAGGGGTCTGTTACACCTCAGGCTCAGGAGGAGGCCAGGCCCCACTTGCGATAGTAAGTGACCGAGCACTGAAGCTTTGTCGGGATTGAGGTCACGGGCTTTTGGGGTTGGGTTTAGGGTTTAGGGTTCAGGGTTTAGGGTTGAGGGTCTAGGGTTTAGGGTTGAGGGTTCAGGGTTTAGGTTTTAGGGTTTAGGGTTCAGGGTTCAGGGTTCAGGGTTTAGTGTTCAGAGCTTATTAGGCCTTCTAGGGTCTATGTATACTTCGACAGGCCCTAAGACCAGAGCCCTCATGGGTTGTTCAGCCAGGAGCCTAAGAAACTCCTCACAACCCGAAATCAGCCCACCGAGATACCCTTCTTCCTTCTCTAAGTCCTACACCCCAAGAGCCCTTGAACTCCTCCAAGTCCTAAGACTCTGAACCCCCTTCCAAAAGATCCCATAGTAGGGTGTAGGGATGATTAGGGTTTAGGGTTTAGGGTTTAGGGTTTAGGGTTTAGGGTTTAGGGATAGAACCCCCCCACCCCCCCAAAGCCCGAAGGCATTCGAAAGCCCATGAAGCCAGCCTGACAGGCTCTGCTGGGGCCTGCGCCACACGGAGATGACCCCAGCGATCCGCAGGTTCCTCCCTGCCCTAAGCCGTATAGACCCTATATAAATGAGTTTGGGGTTTAGGGTTTAGGGTTTAGGGTTTATAGGGTTTAGGGTTTAGGGTTTAGGGTCTAGGGTTTAAACCCTAAACCCCAAACCCAAGGACCCCAAACCCCAAACTCAGAGACCCTAAACCCCAAACCCAAAGACCCTGAACCCCAAACCCGGAGGCCCTAAACTCTAAACAGCTGTTGGGGTGCAGGTTCTATAGGCTCAGGATGCCCAGTAGTGCCCAGATTGCTTTGTTCGAACGGGTTAGGTTCCTGAAGTTCGCATGAAGCACTGTTTGATGGAAGCTACGGCGTCCTTTCATATTTTGTACATCAGGCGGGTAAGGAAGCTACATGGCCCTTTAGTATGGTATATATAAGAGGTTTCCATGTACGAACCCTACAAGCCCTAAGATCGTGATCCCTAAACACAAAACCCGAAACCCTAAGCCCCAAACCCTCCATACCCCAACAGACCTTCGAAGCCCTCAACACATAGCCCTGAGCCCCAAAAGCCCTAGACCCTAAACCCTAAACCCTAAACCCTAAACCCTATACCCTAAACCCTAAACCCTGAACCGCTAAAGCTTAGCTTGCAATCCTCCAGGGTGTGCTCCTGTGAACCTGCTACTAATTACTTAAGAACCCCCGCCCAAAAATGATAGTCCCTTTACTACCCTTATAAGGAAGCATGTTTATTTGTTCTTTGGGGGGGGGGTTCTTACGCAAATACCCTAAACCCTGAACCCTAAACCCTGAACCCTAAACCCTAAACCCTATACCCTAAACCCTAAACCCTGAACCGCTAAAGCTTGGCTTGCAATCCTCCAGGGTGTGCTCCTGCGAACCTACTACTAATTACTTAAGAACCCCCGCCCAAAAATGATAGTCCCTTTACTACCCTTATAAGGAAGAATGTTTACTTGTTCTTGGGGGGGTTCTTAAGCAAATATCCTGAACCTTGAACCCTAAACCCTGAACCCTAAACCCTAAACCCTAGACCCCTTTGTAGTGTAGTTCAAGTCAGGGTTTAGGGTTTAGGGTTTAGGGCTTAGGGCTTAGGGCTTAGGGCTCAGGGTTCAGGGTTCAGGGTTCAGGGTTCAGGGTTCAGGGTTCAGGGTTCAGGGTCTAGGGTTTAGGGTTTAGGGTTTAGGGATTGGGGTTTAGGGTTTAGCGTTTAGGGTTCAGGGTTTAGGGGCAGATCTGGGCCGGAAGGTGCAGGAGCTGCGTCACGAGAAGCGTCGGATGAAGGAGCTGCAGCGGGAGGTGCTCTCGCCTCGGGGGCCTCTCCTTTTCTAGGACCCGGAGTAGGGTTTAGGGTTTAGGGTTTAGGGTTTAGGGTTCAGGGTTTAGGGTTTAGGGTTTAGGGTTTAGGGTGTAGGGTGTAGGGTTTAGGGTTTGGGGTTCGGGGTTTAGGGTTTAGGGTTTGGGGTTTATTTGTCTTTTTTTAGGGTTGGGTTTCCCTTAGGGTGCCCTTTTTTATTCCTAGGTTACTCCCGGGTCTCCCTTTTGGTGCCTTCCTTTCCCCGCTGTGCGATCTGGATCCTTGGAACCCTACCCGCCCCCAGCCCTATAAACTTATAGCCTTATAACCCTATGACCTTACATCCCTAGAACCCTAAACCCTATAACCCTGTAACCCTTTAACCCTCTAACCCTGTAACCCCGAAACCCTTTCACCCTGTAGTTATCTTCTGGCACGGAAACTGACAAAGTGACGTTACTCGTAGCATTGCCCTAAACCCTAAACCCTAAACCCTAAACCCTAAACCCTAAACCCTAAACCCTAAACTCCACGTGGGTTCTTTGAACAGGGATCGGCTGGCTTTCCACCTATGTTGGCATCGCTCTCTTGGAAGCCTTGTTGGCTCAGTAAGCAGGGTTCGTAAGGTGGGTTATGGGGATACGATGCAAACTTTGTGGTGCGAAGTAGGGTTTGGGGTTTGGGGTTTGGGGTTTAGGGTTTAGGGTTTAGGGTTTAGGGGTTCAACGAGCCCAGCCATTTGTTTTGCAGCAAACTGCACATCGACCATCCTGGCTTGTCTCTGCGCTGGGCAACTGGCACCTTCCGTTGCACGTGTCCTCCGCACAGTACGTAAGTTTATACACCCATTTGAGCCACTTTGGTAGTTGAGCCTGCCTCTTCTTTCTTCTGGGGATGTCACCGAATTTTCAAACTAGTGTTTACCTTGGGATCAAATGATCCCTAAAATTGGGGTCATATGCCCTGTACTCTAATATTTTTGTTTCTGCTCGGGTATATTAGCCATAAAGCTTTTTGTGGTCCATGTGGTCCCCACCCAGGCGTTCTGAAGAGTTTCACGTGCAGTTATACCCCGTGAGACACGGTTGCCTTGTCTACTTTCTCTTGACCAGAGGAAGATCGAAAGGCTGATGGAAGCGCAACCCCCAACAAACCGAAGCCCATAAACTCAGAGTCTGCAGGGTTTTGGCTCCCAAAGCCTCTGAACCCAAACTCCCTAGACCCTATTCAGCCCTAACCCCAAACCTTAAACCCTAGCCCCTGAAACCCTGAAACCCCAAACCCTCTACCCTGAAAGCTATGCAGGTGCAAGGCAAGAGGGGCGAGTGGTCGGGCATCGAGGGCGTCTCGCGCGCGCTGCAGGGCTTGGGTGAAGGCAGGGCCTTCCTGTTTTTGGTTTCAGGGTTTCAGGGTCTAGGGTTCAGGGATCAGGGTTTATAAGGTTATAGGGTTTAGGGTTGAGGGTATTGAGGGTTTTTCGGGTTTAGGGCAGAGTCTTTAAAGTGCTTGTATAATTAGGGGTTAGGGGTCATGAGGTTTGTAGGGTCAAAAAGGGTTTATAGCTTTTTGGTTTGTAGAACTTGGGGTTTATAGGGAGGGTTCTTGTAGGGGTTGAATAGGGTTTACAGGGGTGTATGTAGGGTTTGCATAAGGTGCAGGTGGTGTCATTAGTGGAAGATAAAAAGTGCCTTCAATTCTCGCTGAGCCTGTTTCTTGCGCGTACTGTCTAGAATAGCGCGACATGGCACGCGGGAGTTTGTTTTGTCGCAGGCTGTCGAGGCGCTGTTGCCACGTCGGATGGGTTTAGGGTGTGGCGCTTAAGGGTTACCAAGCCGAGCCCACTTCGAATGCTTAGCCCATTGGTACCCTTTATCTTGTTTTGTTCTGGCTACTCTTTTAAAATAACCAACCCAAAAAGGGTGCCCTTTTTATAATGTGGTTACTGGGCTACCAAGAATGGGTTTTAGTAAAAGGTTGGTTTGTTTTATAGGGCTTGTAGGGTTTTTAGTTTTTTTGGAGTTACAGGGTGTTTTGGTGTTTTACGTGAAGGTTGTCGGGCTTTTCTTGATTTATCTTTCTTTGTCGTTCTTTGTCTTTGTTTATTCTTATTATTCCTCTTTCTTTCTCTTTCTTTCTCAATCAGCTTTGTACGGCTCATAGGGCTTCAGGGGGTTAACTTAGTCAGAGGTTTTGGGTTGTCAAGGGACCGAAGGAGGGACCCTCATAAGGCACCTTAGGGGTTTTTTAGGGGTCATTTGGGGGGCTACTTAGGTATATAGGGACGGGGTCCCTTCTAGGGGTCCCCCTTTCCACCCCTTAAGGTCAATAGTTTAGAAGCCCTCTTTCTGGGAGCAGAGTAGCTTTGTCTCTCAGACCCTAAGGACTCTGATCTTCGGGTGGTTGGGCCCCGCCCTAAACCCTAAACCCTGAACCCTGAACCCTCAACCCTAAACCCTAAACCCTAAACCCTAAACCCTAAACCCTAAACCCTAATCCCTAAACCCTAAACCCTAAACCCTAAACCCTAAACCCTAAACCCTAAACCCTAAACCCTAAACCCAACCCTGTAGAGATCCCACGAGGCGTGAACCCGTCAGACATCCTGCGCAAGGCCGTTCACGCTGTATGGGCTTCAGGGGGTTTTGGGTTAGGGTTTAGGGTCTAGGGTTTAGGGTTTTGGGTTTGGACATTTTGGGCTTTGAGTTTTGGGTTTAGGGTTCTGGGTTAACGTTGAGGTCCGGCCCCTTCCTTATTAGGTTAAGGAAGGGTTTAGGGTGCTCCTGCAGCAACTCTGGTGCTCGCAGGTGTGTCTGATGGGTCCGGACAGGCATGCACAGACGCACAGAACTGTGCTGGCAGTTCCGTTGTAACAAAGCACGCTGGCAAAGCATATGGGGCCCGCCACAGCAAATGTGGCTGCCAGGAATGGCTTGTTGCGGCTGGCCTTGGGTCCGGCCGCTCCTCCAGATGCGCACGTGCGTTTGCTGGACGCACTCGCAGCTATCCCACGAATGGAGCTTTGCTCCGTCAACCAGTTTCTTGCCGAAAAACACATCGCGCAGCACGCAAAACTCCAGAAGCAGCAAGGCCAGAAAGAAGTGCCAGCCAACCAAGAGCTCATCCCTGACTTGCAGCCCCTTGAGTTTGCTGCGCGTCGCTTGCTGGACGGCCTGGCTGCCCATGAGCCCAAAGAAGACCAGACGCATCTCTTCAGCCTAGCCGAAACTCAGGGCATGCCATACAAGATCAATCTCAAAACTGTATGGTTCAATTTCCGCCAGCTGCACTTCTCCCGATGCCGGAAGCGTCAAGTACCCACGCGCCCTAAGCCCTAAACCCTAAGCCCTGAACCTTAAATCCCTTGAAACCCCAAGCCTTGAACCCCAAACCCTGGGCCTGGAACCCTAAACCTTAGGCTCCTAAGGCACAAGGGGAGGAGGGCAAAGTGGGAGAGGGGGTGCTCAGTCTTTATATGACCTTGCCCGCAAAGTCCTCAACTGAGACCCTAAAGCCTTGAGACCCTAAACCGCTGGGAACCCTATTAGTTAGTTTTGTTTTTTGAGCCATCCTCATAATAAATCCTAAACCCTAAACCCTAAACCCTTAACCATTTCTTAATGTTATGGGACCCCGGGTGGGTGGGTGGATATTTTGCGATGTTCTAAACGACGGGGGGCCTTGCACCTGGCAGTTTGCAGAAGCCATCCGTTCGATCCATCTTCCGGCCCATCTAAGCCCCCCACAACTCCTGCAAGCCCCACAAGCCATCTTGAACCCTTAGCCCTAAACCCTAAACCCTAAACCCTAAACCCTAAACCCTTTCCGCTCTGTGTGGGGAACCCGTGAGGTTCGCATGGTGAACGCAGCTGCAGCCAGGCAGAACACCTCGGAGGACAACAGCCCAGGTGTGCTGCGCAGTCTCAGGGTTTAGGGTTTAGGGTTCAGGGTTTAGGGGTTTAGGGTTTAGGGTTTAGGGCTTTCTCAGGTCAGAGATTTTCCTTAAGAACCCAAGGGTTTAGGGTTTGGGGTTTAGGATTTAAGGTTTCGGGTTTAGGGTTTAGGGCTAAGGCTTCAATACCTAGCTTTTTGTCCGTACCCCGGTTGAGCTCAGGGACGATCACGTGATTCAGATTGATGCATACTCGCTACAATCAGTGGACTTCTAGCCCCCCCATTTTTTGTAGTACTTGTGGCCTTCGGGTACTCTTAACTCTACCTACAACTCAACATCACCTTTTCTTTGTGGTACTTTGCTGTAACTTTATATCCTTACCTTTTTGGGGTTTATTGGGTTTCTTATTAAGGCAGCTAAAAGTTTGATTTATAGCTACCCTCCCGAGTGCAGCCAAGTTTTGCCGGGTGCCATGCATGGGCCCAGGGGCGGATCTAGTAGGGTTTAGGGTTTAGGGTTTAGGGTTTAGGGTTTAGGGTTTAGGGTTCTGATCTGTTCTGTTAGTCTTGCGAAGGAGCTGGGTTGGGTCCGTTTAGGCTGACCCAAACCCTAGACCCTAGACCCTAGACCCTAAACCCTAAACCCTAAACCCCAATTCAACCCCGTCTGGGCCCCTTGTTGAAACGGGTCTCTGTGCCTGGCTCTGGCAATCGAAGGAGTGGCCCCAGACTTAACCGCGCGATGCTTCCTGTCAAGCCTAAATCTCTCACTCCCTGGTAGCCCAGTGGTAACCTTTTCCCTTTTTTGTTTTGGTTCAAGGTTCCCTTACAAAGTAACTGGCCCAAAAAAAGGGTGCCCTTATCAGAATGTGGCTACTGGGCTACTGAGAATCTCTAACTCCCTGAGGTCAAGGCGGCTTAGGGTTTAGGGTTTCGGGCTGGGTTTGGGGTTAAGGTTGAGGGGTTGTTTAGGGAGCCCTGAACCAACTGAGGGTGGGGACTTTCTTGACATGAAGGCCCTGTTATGGCTTGGGCTTTTCGAGACTTTCTTCCAAGAAGCTCTAACCAACACACACTCCCCAAAACTTGAATTCCTAGCCATAAATCTTGAAATTGGCCCCAGTCCAATCCCTAAACCCTACTGTAAGCCCTAAGCCCTAAACCCTAAACCCCGAACCCTAAACTCGTTTCGGAAACATCCACGCCAGCTAACCGCACGCCGCGCCATGCGGAGTTGGCCACGCTCCAGGCTTCAGGGACGGGGGGTTTAGGGTTTAGGGTTTAGGGGTTAGG
>CAJNDS010002565.1:30000-65000 GCA_905221605.1 Symbiodinium natans
GGCACCCCCTAAGAAGATAACCTCAAGAGCCCCACGATTTGCTAAGAGCCCCCAAAACAGGAAATCATAGGTCGGAAGAGTTACCGGTCGTATTCACTTCTGGCTCCTTCTTATAGTTATTGCTATCAGCATTAAGAACCCCCCCGAAAATCCTATTCTAAATACTTGGCCCCTGCACCGTATACCGGGAACCCCTAGATTTACCCAGTAAGAGAACCACAAGAGCCCCATTAAGGTGCACACCCATGAATCTTGCGATTTCCTGCATGCGCACGAAGATCACAAGATGCTGAGTATCCTGTGCTGCAAGGATGCGAAGATCCGCAATCGCAATCTGTAGCTCAGGGTTTGCGGATTTGGGGTTTGGGGCTGAATTAAAGACCTTGTGACTCAGTTTGGTGCTTACAGACTTCAGTGGTTCCTCAAACTCCGAGGTTTAGGGTTTAGTTCAGGGTTTGGGGTTTCGGGTTTAGGGTTTAGGGTTTAGGGTTTAGTGTTTATAAGGCTTAGGGTTTAGGGTTTAAGATGCGACAAGGCCGGCAGCAAGGATCCCGTCGAGCTAGCGCGGCTGATTTGGTCGCACTGAATGCTGAGCCCCCAGACATCTGGGTTTTGGAGTACTATACTTTAATACCTTTTTTTTGGTTCTGGGTTCCTATTACAGCTACTTATACCTAAAAAGTATTTACCTTTAAACCCCAAACCCCAAACCCTAAACCCTAAACCCTAAACCCTAAACCCTAAACCCTAAACCCTAAACCCTAAACCCTAAACCCTAAACCCTAAACCGTTTCAGGGTCTACTCCAAAGTAGGGGTAAGGGGGTTGGGGGTTGCTGCGCTTTTGCTACAGGCCCTGAAGGTAAAGAGTGTACTCTGTTAATCACTACACTTTGTCGTGCTTTACTGTAACTTTTGATCCTTAGCCTTTTTGGGTTTATTGGGTTTCCTAGTAAGGCAGCTAAAATTTAATTTATAGCTACCCTCCTAAGTGCAGCCAACTACATAGCACTTATTGTGATAACACAAGTTAAGTTCCTTCGCTCCGGGCTTTGGAAATTTTGGGGTAAAGTGTAGTAGCGGGCTGGGGAGTGAAGGCGTTGAGAGGGTGGGTCTGTAGTCCCTGTGGTCCTTCCCGCTGGCTTGCAATGGATGATGTTGTCTTGGGGTGTTCGGATGGGTTGCATGAGCGTTGGACTGTTGTTCAAGAAGTTCAATTTACCATATAAGATTCATTTCAGATTGTGGTAGGTTTATTTATGTTCAATCTACCATATATACATATATATATATAGATATATATTGGATTTAATATTATGGTAACTTCATTTATGTTCCTTAGCAAGCAAGCAAAGCACCAAGCTCCCTCCCTGCCCTGCCCCTATTGAAGATATGTTCACGGGGATCTGTTTTTTTCATAGCAATAATTCTCCATTATACATTACTCTGCATTCTTCATTCCTTTCCTAATTCTGCTTGTGGTTCAATTGAGTTCATAGCCCTACTGTTGGGACCCCTAAACCCTAAACCCTAAACCCTAAACCCTATTCAGGAAGGCCCTAGCCCCAGTCCTGAAACCCACTGGATGCCAAAGCCCAAGACAAGTCAACGTCCCACCTGGTAGGGTTTAGGGTTTAGGTTTCATATAGGGGTTTGGGGTTTAGCGGTATTTGGGGCTTCGGGTTCAGGGTTCAAGGGTTCAGGTTTAGGGTTCCGGGTTTAGGGCTTAGGGAAGTGTTTCAGGTGCCAATGCACGTGGCGATCAACCTCAGGAGGAGGCAGAGCCTTGCTGCAGGCTCGTGGATTTGGGGTTTAGGGTTTAGGGTTTAGGGTTTAGGGTTTAGGGTTTAGGGTTTAGGGTGGGGGGGGGGTGTTATATAGGGCCAGGGGTCCTGTAATGTTCCTGTGCCTCCACGAAGGGTTTAAGGTTTAGGGTTTATATAAGGTTCAGGGCTTAAGGTTTAGGCTTTAAGGTTTATAGGGTTTAAGGTTTAGGGTATGAGGGAGTGTCAGTCAGCATTGACAGGACTTGCTTGGCACGCTGGTTCCGATCCATCTTTGCATTTAAGACTTTAAGAAGCCAGCTTAGATGTATGCAGCATTATCGTAAGGCCTGTTTTGCAATCTTCCTGTCGTGTCTTGTAGCCGGCGCATCTCTGCGCGACAACGCAGCGAAAGCTTCGCCTCAGTGCCAGCGTCTACAATTCCCACAGCTCTACCCCCTCAACCCTAAACCCTAAACCCTAACCCCTAACCCTAAACCCGAAAGCGAAGTCAAAGTAGCCAGCGTCGTTGAAAAAAGCTGCAGGCGCACTTGCGTGCGCCAGGGTGAACTTAAGAAGCCCAAATTATCAAACCCAAAACCCTAAAAACCCGAAAATCCTAAACCCTAATAACCCTCAACCCTAGAGACCCCAAACCCCTAAAGCAACAAACCCCAAGCCCAGGAATTTATACCTTGAAGCCTCCCTCAGGGAGCCGTGAGCTTGGACTTCTCCCTAGCACAGTAGGGTTTAGGGTGTAGGGTTTAGGGTTTAGGGTTGCTTGTGGGGCTCAAACCTCTGAGCTCTACGTCCCAGGGCTTCCAGGGTGTAGTGCCTCTGTGGGCAAGCTCTTAATCCCTAAGCCCTGGATCCTAGACCCTAGGGTTTAGGGATCAGGGTCTAGGGATTAGGGCTTAGGGATTCGGGTTTAGGGTTTAGGGTTTAGGGCTGAGGGCGCGTGGCAGGTGTGAGAGCCGCCCAGCAAAGCAACGCCAGGCGGGAGCGCCTTGATTTGGGCTTGGCTGCGGTGTTGAGGGTTTAGGGTTTAGGGTTTAGGGTTTAGGGTTTAGGGTTTAGGGTTTAGGGTTTAGGGTTTGGGTTTAGGGTTTAGGGGGTGTAAGGTTCAGGAAGGTTTGGCTCCACGAGGGCCGAGGCGTAGCTTATCTTACTGCTGGAATTGGCAGGGAATGAGACAAATTGGGGGCCCTGCAGTAGATGTACCCTTGAAGGGATTACATAGGGCAGAATTCCACAGCCATGCCCGAACTTGTTGTTCAACCCTAAACCCCCTACTACGATTTCCTTAAGAACCCCCCAAAAAATCCCTATATCGCCCTTATCAGGAAGAATATATATTCTTATATATATATATATATTTATTTATTTATTTATTTATTTATATATTTTTTTTTTTTTGGGGGGGGGGGGGGGGGGGCGGGGACTCTTATGCATGGCAGTATCAGCTCCGAATCCATAAGCCCCTGGGCCGCAAGCCCGAAGCCTTCCAGCGTCTGATGTCAAACCCCGATTGCGGTGGGAGTCTGATCAGCACAAAAGTTCAGGGGCCCCCGGGGTTTAAGGTTTAGGGCTTAGGGTTTTAGGGTTTTAGGGTTTAGGGTTTAGGTTTAGGGTTTGTGGCTTCTGGTTCAGCGACTTGTGGCGCGTAGGGCTGCGGGGCTTTACAGGGTGTTGTTGTTTGGGCTTAAGAGACCCTTTGGGTTTAGGGTTTAGGGTTTAGGGTTTAGGGTTTAGGGTTTAGGGTTTAGGGTTTAGGGTTTAGGGTTTAGGGTTTAGGGTTTCTTCTCAGATTGGCATCTTGGCATGGGTTTTTGAACTGCTTGAAGCAGAGGGTGGCCGTTAAATCAAGCAAGCCGAAACCCTAAACCTCAAACCCCTAAACCAGCCTAAACCCCTAAACTCAGAATGGCAGCTATCCAGAAGGTGCAGTCGAACCCCCAAGCCACACACCTATACTAAGTAGCTGAGTGGGTACACTTTACACGTTTTGGGATGCACTCTTTTGGGGGGGCTTATGAACTCAGCAACTAAGTAGAAGGCCTTCAAGAATCAGAAAGTCGATTGCTGGTCGAATCGCCGACTTCAGAAGTGAGCCTCTACTTGGAGGTTAGTGGTCCTTATTCACGGATCAGAAGTGTACTTACAACTGTACTTCTAACCATATTTGGGCACTTAAGGGGCTTAGAAGTGGGTTATAAGTACAGTTACACTTGGTTAACAAGTACCATGAACCTCGAAGTAACCCTTTTGGGAGTCAGGGCTCAGGGGTTTTGGGGTTTCAAGGCGATAAGGGAACTTGCTCACATCATGAGTCGAGCTGCTGCTGCGAATGGTACCCGAATCGAATCACCAAATGTCTTGGCTCATAGTAGGGGAACTTGCCCTAAATCATGAGTTAAGCTGCTACTACGAGAAGGTCCCCGAATCTATCAACCAAGCGTTTAGGCTTCACCAAGCAGCCCCAGGACTATAGAGATTCAGTGTAAGCTCAAAAGAGCCGAGTTTCTTGGGTGTATGGTTTAGACGTGTAGGCTCATGGCCCAGACACCAGAACCTCCGAGGGTAGTTCTCCAAATCAGGGTCCCTGTTTGGGTGTCCTTATGATAAGGGTGCCGTACTATCTCCTTGGGGACGAAATGAACCCTAAAAATGGGGTCATAAACCCTATACTACTAGAATTCCGATTAAGGCATACGGACCATAAACCCTTTTAAGGTTCATTTGGTCCCCAAGGCTAAAGGGCCAAAAGAGGTACCCTAAGTTGTAGGCGTGCGCCCCCTTCGTCAGGCGTGACGATGCGCAGGTACTGGCCATCAGCGACGCTCGTCGGAGTTTGGCAAATGGGTAGGTTCCCGTTTTTGGGCCGCTGTATAGTAGGGCACCTCAGCAAAAGGACCCCAAAAGGGACGCTGAATAAGAGATGTTCTGCTTGATTGATCGCTTGCGTGTGTGTGTGTGTTTAGTTATTCGGCGTATGGTTCGGCGTGTGGTGAAGGAGTGCACAGAGTTTGGGAGTTTCAGAATTATTGGGAAGGCGAAGCATGGTCATGTTTGGAAGAGATGTTTGTGACATTTGGCCATTTGCAGCCCACTGCTAGTCAGCCTGAAAACCTTGTGAGGATCAAAGGACGGGTTCAGGGTTTAGGGTTTAGGGTTTCGGTTTTAGGGTTCCCCCGCACCTTTCTGCACAACGATCCGGTCAGTCGTGCAGGCTAGCCGTGTTAGTTCCACTGGTCAAGTCCTAAAGCCTAAACCCTAAACCCTAAACCGTTAAACACTAAACCCTATAAACCCTAAACCCTACTTGCCGGCTAAGACCATGGGGAGTTCGGCGCAGGCACATTGGCAGCTCGGGCAATGCTTCTGTGTTGGGGTTTAGGGTTTAGGGTTTAGGGGCTAGGAATAAGAAGGGTGGGGGTTTCTGAAATTGGGGGTGCCGTTTTGGGGTCCTTATTACAAGGGAATCCTACAATTTGGGGGTCTATTTTGGGGGTCCTCTATCTTCGTAAACCCTCATATGAGGACCCTCCCCCCCCGCCCCCAACCCTCCATTCAAAGTTACATAGTTCAATTCGGGGAGAGCCTCTTTTAAATTCCAGAGTCTTCTTAAACCTAAACCCTAAACCCTTGTGTTGCCGCAGCCATGAGCAGGGCAGCTGGGACCCCTGCGGTGGACGAGTTTGGGACGGGTATCACTCGGTACACCTTTGGAACATCTTCTCCCTTGTTGGGTTTAAGATGGACTAGATTCAGGATATAATATATATTTTTCTCCCTTGTTGGGTTTAAGACGGACTAGCTTCAGGAACATATTTCAGAGGTCTTTAGGGGGCCATCCGAGTTCGGGTCCAGTGAAGAAAGGGATGCAGTTTCCATGTCAAAATCACCACCCAGAGACATTTCCCTCAGGCGTAGGTAGGGGACCACATCGCTTGTTGCATACAGCTAAGCGCATGTTTACGGCCAGCACGAACAACATCTGATGAGTCGCAAGGCGCAAAGCCTGAAAGAGCAGGCGCGCGCAAGGCAGCACAACAAAACTACTCTTAAAACCCTATAAACCCTACGCCCAAAACGCTAAGCCCTACGCCCAGAACCCGAAACCATATAAGTCCTAAACCCTCAGGCCGCCTGTATGACCCGAAATTATATTAGAAACCCTAAACCCTAAACCCTAAACCCTAAACCCTAAACCTGTATGAGCCCCAAAGCCCCCCCCCCCCGCCCAACGATGTCCCTGCAGGCTGGCTCGTCGGCGACCATGACGCGACCACAAGGCCTTGGAGCAGACCCACAGTGCTGAGAGTATCAGGGTTCAGGCTTTAGGGTTCAGGGTTCAGGATTTTGGGAGTTGAGGTTGTTTAGGGTCTCAAGGGCTTAGAGGGTTTAGAGGGTTTAGAGAGTGTAGGGGGTTTAGTTCGGGGGTTTAAGATGTTCATAGGGTTTGGGGCTGAGGATGCCTGTGTTTTTCCAGGGCTTAGGGCCCTAAACCCTAAACCCAAAGGTTTAGACTAGGAGAAAACTACGATGTCACCAGCTTCAGTATGGACATAGTGAGACAGATTGAGCAGGCCGAAGCCCCAAATTATGGTTTCGCATACTTGGCGTTTGTAGCTGGGCAGCAATGTGTTGTTTGGCTGGGGATTGTGCAGCTTCTTGGCATCGTCACCACTCAGCAAGCAATAGTGACTTAAAGATACACGGAACCTTTCAGACCCCGAAACCCTTTAGCCCTAAACCCTAAAACCCTAAAGCCCAAACAAAAGCAAGCCTGTCCCTAGACCCTTACCTCGGTAGACAAAACAAACTAAGGGCGCTGAAGCCTGTACAAGGAGGGCCCCCCCCCCCCCCCTAGTTATACGTAGAGTTCTAAGGACCCTAAATTGGGTTATAGGGCCCCTAGCTTAGTTTCTAAGTCCCCTAACTACAGTTAGTATGGCAAGGGGGCCCCTACTTGTAGGGGTTTCTAGGGTTCAGAGTGTATAATACTCCTTCGGGTTTATATGTTTGAGGCTTTGAAAGGTTCCCTAGGAAGCCGAGCATTTGCGTGTTGTAGGGGCTTCGGAGGGTTTGGGGTTATAGGGTTTAAGGGTTTTAGGGGTTGTAGGGTTTTAGTTCGTAGGGATTTAGGACTTCGGAGGGTTTCAGGGTTGCAGGGTTGCAGGGTTGTAAGGTTGTAAGGGTAAACCCTAAACCCTAAACCCTAAACCCTAAACCCTAAACCCTAAACCCTAAACCCTAAACCCTAAACCCTAAAGCCGGGGGTTTCAGGGTTGTGGGGTTTTAGGGTTCAAAGCAGCCCAGGCCGCAGTCGACGTGCGACAGATGCCGAGGTGAAGCGTGGGAGCAAGCCGAGGTTTAGGGTTTAGGGTTTAGGGTTTAGGGTTTAGGATTAGGGGTTTTGGTTTAGGGTTTAGGGTGTGTGGCTTAGTTAGGGCCCGAAGTGAACCTTTTTTTTGTTTTTTTGGGATAGGTTCTCTTGTAAAACTACAACAGATATGCTTGTGCTTCCAGAATTCTCTGGCAGCTAGTTCATGAGGGTTCCGCTTTGAGTGGAAAGGGTTCCTGGGTCAGAGTACTCACGGAGGCTTTGCCTAAACCCCAAACCCTAAACCCTAAACCCTAAACCCCAAACCCTAAACCCTAAACCCCAAACCCTGAACCCTAAACCCCAAACCCTAAACCCTAAACCCCAAACCCTAAACCCTAAACCCCAAATCCTAAACCCGAAACCCGAAACCCGAAACCCTAAACCCCAAACACTAAACCCTAAACCCTAAACCCTGAGGCTTCATCCTGTGGGCTGAGGTTCGTCTCTTTGCTTAGAGAAAGCCCCTTAATCCTGAATCCTGAGCCCCTGAACCCTAATAAGACCCGAAGACCCTAAGACCCTAAAACCCTAAAACCCTAATACCCTAAACCCTAAGACCCTAAACCCTAAAACCCCAAAACCCCAAAACCCTAAAACCCTAAAACCCTAAAACCCTAAACCCTAAACCCTTAAAGCAAAGGGGAACAAAACGCTCGGGGTTTCAAAGCTTAGGGTCCCTGGTGCGCCCCCCCACCCCACTTCGAGACTCCGCAGTTTAGGGGGTTTAGGGGTTTAGGGTTTAGGGGTTTAGGGTTTAGGGTTTAATGTTGGACTCGCTTTAGTACGTAGGCCCCCCCCCCCCCCCCCCCCAAACAATTTTGGGGTTTTCGGGGATCCTGAATAGTGTGGGCTGGGGCTGGGACGGGGCTGGGGGTAGGGCGGCTAGGGTGAGGGAAGCCTTGAAGCTTGAGGGTCTAAGCTTTCCAGGCTTTGTAGCTCCACGGTCGCCGGGGCTCCGCATAAATGCGGACCACCGAAACAACTTGCTAAAGCGAATCAGGGCAGCTCGTGGGCTACTCCCTTGGAAAATTGTTTGGGGGCCTGTTTCGTAATGAAATTTTGAAAAGAATTTCAATAAGGCTGGACACCAAAAAAATCCGGAGTTTCTTATTCAAAACTGTTTTTAGTTTTTGGCTCCCCGGCCCCCCGCCCTTCAACCCCGGCCGGCAAACATCGCATAATTGAGGACCACCCTAAACAATGGGGGGTCCCCTATAGGATTTCCGGAACATCGCATAATAGTGCCCCTTCTCACTAAAGCCAGTCCAACATTAGGGTTTAGGGTTTAGGGTTTAGGGGGTTCAGGGGTTTAGGGTTTAGGGTTCAGGGTCCGAAGCCCTCATCCCAAGATCCGAATCCTTGAGCCAAAAAAACCTGTAGCTCCTGCGCCCCCAAGCCCTATAAGCCCCATAAGCCCTATTTGAGCTGAACGTTCTTGCCGGAGACCCTACCACGAGTAGAACTGCTGCTCAAGATCTGCGCTTCGGCTAGGACCCTGCACCCTGAACCTTAAACCCTAAACCCCCTCTAGTCTGGGTGTCGGGTTTAGAGTGTGGGCAGTTCTTCAAATTAGTGTTCTTTTGTGGGGGGGGCCCTTATTTTCGGGTTGCCGTTATAATATGTAAGGGTCGCAAAAACGGACCCTACTTCATAGACCACCGGTTCCTAAACCCCCCAAATTACATCACAGCCTCTTGGCCTTTTCCTCTGAAAGCACTGGGGTGTTCCAGCGATGTGTTAAGGAACGCAGCTGAAACAGAGTTCCGCAACCCAAGCTACAACCCACTGCCGGCATTGTACATCCTGAGTCTGTGAACCTACGTGCGGAACTGAATAGCTGAGTGAGTACACTTTACACTTTTTGGGATGCTATAGTCCCCCATAGAACTGAAAGTGTACACTGTTGGGGGGGGGGGGGGGGGGGCTTATGAACTCAGCAACTAAGGAAAAGGGTTTACGGCTTACGGAAAAGGTTTAGGTTTTGAACCCTGGATCCCCAAACGTAAGCCCTGCATGAAGACCAGGTCTCTGCCCCAGCTCGCATCCCGGGCTACGCGAGGGGGCTCCCGGGCAGGCGAATTAGCATCGTGGCTCGGCAGCAACTTAGGGTTCAGGGTTTGGGGGTATAAAGTTTAGGGTTTAGGGTTCATAAGGTATAGGGTTTAGGATTTAGGGTTTTGGGTTTAGGGTTTGGGGGGTTTAGGGGTTTCGGGGTTGTGGCCGCAAGTGTTTCGGGGTTTGGCGATTCAGGGGCTTGGAAATTGGGCCCAAACTGACAAGGCACACCTGGACAAGTGTGAGCCCTAAACCCCTGAACTTGAGAACCCTAAACTTTAAACTCCCGAACCCCCAAATCCCTAAAGCCCAACCCCCCAAACCCCTAAACTACCCCAACAGTTCCCCAACAAAGGGCTCGGAATAAACACTAATGGTCTTCCATTATGGTCCCTATATAGGTAAGTATACTTTAAGAACCAGCAAGAAAGCCCCCAGCCCTCTAAACCCGTGAACCCTCAAAACCTGATCAACCGGATTCAAAGGCCCGCACCCAAACCCAAAACCCTCAACCCAAGACCCCCGACCCAAAAGCTGCTTCAGCCTAAACCCTGAGCCCTAAACCCGAAACCCTAAACCCTGAGCCCGAAACCCTAAACCCTTAACCACACTCTATCTCCTCCAGTTCGCCTGCACCCAGGCCTGAGCTGTATGGGTCTTTCAGGTGAGCCTGCTGATCTCAGCCCTAATCCTAAACCTAGAAACCTTAAACCCTAAACCTCAAACTCTAATCCCTAAGCCCTAAACCCAAGTCCTTTGCAACACTTAGGACGTTTAGCCCTCGCACAAGAGGCAGGCAAAAACCGCCAGGACGAAGTCCTCGGTCTTTGGCTTTACCAGCCCCCTAGCCTGCCTGAGGCTTTAATGCGGCAGGTTCTCTAAGTTGGCGTCCCTTTTCAAGGTTTAGGGCTTAGAGATCTTAGAGTTTAGGGTTTAGGGTTTAGGGTATCCTACAACTTCTGGGTGCCACCCCCCAAAAAGGGGCACTGATCTGGAGAACTGTCCATGTTAGGCCTGGCCGCCCGAAACCTAGGGCGCCGAACGAAGAGCCGCAGCAAACGAGCTCTGGGCTTTGGGTCTAAGGTCTAGGGTTTAGGGTTTAGGGTTTAGGGTTAGGGTCTAGGGTTTAGGGGTTAGGGTTCCAACCTAAACCTCCTAACCCTAAACCCTTCAAGGCTTAGGGAATCTGAGACTTGAACCTAGTCTTCCCAAGACCCCTAGGATGCCCAGTAGTACCCTTATTCCTTTTTTGGTAGGTTTAGGTTCCCTTATAAACCCCTTTAAGCAAGAAAGGGCACCCTTTTTCATCCTAGGTTACTGGGCGACCTAGACCCTCAAGTAAACGCAGAGCCCGTACTGCCCTAAGAACCCACGCATGAGTCTCAATCCGACACCCTAAACCCTGAACCCTGTAAACCAGAAACCCCTAGCCCCTGGACCCTGAACCCCTTAATCCCCTCCTAAACCCTAAACCCTAAACCCTAAACCTCAAGCCCCTAAACCCGAAGCCATCTGACGACCAACTCTCTTGGCTCCGCGAGAAGTTTGCGGCTGACTGAGTAGCGCTGCCATGGGGGCCAAGGCATCCGTTCAGTCAGGGTTGAGGCTTCATCGGGTTGAAGGTTCAGGATTCAGGGTTTAGGTTTTATAGGGTTTAGGGTTTAGGGTTTAGGGTTTAGGGTTTAGGGTTTAGGGTTTAGGGTTTAGTAATTGAGGCCACGTGGTAATCTATAAGCCTAGGCCCTATAAGCCTAAGCCCTATACTCCCTAAACCCTAAAGCTCCCGAGCAGTGAGCGAGGCTGAGACCAGACGCTACATGTGAGTTAGTGATGTGGAGATCCTCAAAGCTTCCGTTAGTTTAGGGTTTAGGTTTTTTTGGGTTTTTAGGGTTTTTAGGTTTTAGGTCTTAGGGTTTAAGGTTTAGGGCTTAGGGTAGTTTAGGGTTTTGGGTTTAGGGGTTCGGGGAGAGATCACGGGGGGCGTGGGTTGGTTGAGGGGTTAAGGGTCTAATCACCCGGACCTGGCCCCAAAACATACCCTAAACCCTAAACCCTTTAAACCCTAAACCCTAAGCTCTAAACCCTAAACGCCAGGGCTCGACACAATCAGCCGATGGCCACGTTTTCACAATCGAGTCGCTAGCCCGTGCCTCAGCACTTCTACAAGCTCCATTTGTGTGTGGGGTTTAGGGTTTAGGGTTTAGAGTTTAGGGTTTAGGGTGTGTTGAATAGCAGATCAAGCACTCTTAGGCAGCATTAGGGTTGAGGTGAATTCCTTTCCTTTGCCCTTCAGCCAAACCATCAAATACAGCCCTACGTATGCCCTTCAAGCCATCAAACACAGCCCTACGTATTTGTTTTCAGGTCCTTCTCATGGTTTCCCTAAACCCTAAACCCTAAACCCTTTAAGCCCTGAACCCCACCCAGGCCAAATTCGACGGCACCACGATGCCATCCTACATCGGCATCCTGGGGCAGGCGGGTTTGCGGTTTGGGGTTTAGGGTTTAGGATTTAGGGTTTAGGGTTTAGGGGCCATCCATGCAGCGACGGCATGTCTACCGGGACGCAACTCAGTGGGTCACTACTCCAGAGTCCACATATCATGAGCCCGCTGGTTCAAGCACGCCAGAGAAATCTCTCAAAAGGTCCTCTCGGACCCAGAAAAGGCCCTTTTATCAAGGTTTAGGGGGGTTTAGGGTTTAGGGTTTAGGGTTTAGGGTTTAGGGTTTAGGGTTTAGGGTTTAGGGTTTAGGGTTTAGGGTTTAGGGTTTAGGGTTTGGTCATTCCCCACAAGGTCACCCAAGCCAAGGTGCCAGGCCCCATGGCTGACCTCGCACCAGGATTTCGGGCCATGCTTCGTGGGTCTCAAGAAGAAACGAAGTAGCTGAGTGAGTACACTTTACATTTTTTGGGATACTATGTCCCCTAGAGAACTGAAAGTGTACGCTTTTTGGGGGGGCTTATGAACTCAGAACCCCGAAGCAGTATAAGGAACCCCAGAGGGGTTCAAGGGTTTAGGGTTTAGGGTTTAGGGTTTAGGGTTTAGGGTTTAAGGGTTTAAGGGTTTAAGGGTTTGAGGGCTCAAGGGTTTAAGGGTTGTTCCCTTTCTGGGGGTTTAGGTTCCTTCTAAGCCCCCTTCAAACCAACAAAAAGGGCAGCCTTTTTCTTGCCTCTTTGTTCCTAGGTTACTCTTGGGTCTAGTCCTTGTATGTACTTAGACCCTAAATACCCCCCCTCCCCCATTTAAGTCCGTTCATATGAACCCAGGTCAATCTCAAGCAACCAGGTCACCAATTACATTTATAGATACATATATATATATACATACATACATACACACACATATACATATGTATATTACATATACAAATATAAACAGGAAAATAAGTAAATACATATATAAATAAATAAAGAGATAAATAAATAAAGAATATATATATATAGATACATCGGTTCTTTCGCTGCTCACCTGGCCGGCCACGTGAAAAGAGATGCCGCAGCACACGAAATTTCGAAGCTTCGGGGTGCGAGCAAAGTTTCGTTGTTCCTCGCACCTGTGGGAGCCTAGGGTTCCTGCGGTTTAGGGTTTAGGGTTTAGGTTTTGCTGTGATAGGGCGTAGATGCTGTGAAGGTGAGGTTTCGGAACAAGCTCGAGAGCTTCGTGAGGTGCAAAGAGCAGCTTTGGCCCGATTGCGGAGGGCCATCTAACACTTCTCTCCCACCCCACGCCGTCCAAGGCGGCAAAGCCACCCAAACCTATTCCTTTGAGGGTTTAGGCCAGTTCACTTCTAAAAACGAATTCAGGTTCATGTCAAGAGGCAGTTTCGGGGAGGTGCCAGCAAGGTCTGGGGTTGGAGCAGGCAGAGGTTAGGGGGCAAGGGCCAGGCCCCCTCAAGGGGAGAACGTGGTGCGAGGTCGAAGCGCCTCCCCCCAACATAGGGGCCCGCCCCCCCCCACCCCCCCCCCCGGCTGAATTTTCCAAGACATGACAGTAAGTAAGAAACCTATAAGGCAGGGCTCCCTTACTATACGAACTGTAGTTCAGGGACTTAGAACCTGACTTAGGAGCCTTGTAGCCCAATTTAGGGTCCTTATCTGCTTATAACTTATAACAAGGGTAACTAGGGGTTGCCACTCCTTGTAGGCAAAGCAGCCCAACAACAAAAACTTGGTACTAGCAGCAGCCAGTCGCGAGAGTAGGGTTTAGGGTTTAGGGTTTAGGGTTTAGGGTTTAGGGTTTAGGGTTTAGGGTTTAGGGTTTAGGGTTTAGGGTTTAGGGTTTAGGGTTTAGGGTTTAGGGTTTAGGCCTGGGCCATCTCCTTTAAGATTTTCGGGCGCCTCTATGTAGGGCACAGGCAGGCTTAGGGTTAGCGTTACATCCTAAATCCCAAAAGAGGTGTATGATGTGAGCGAGTCCAGCAACTTCCAAGCCGGAGGAGGCCCTTAGGGTTTAGGGTTCAGGGTTCAGGGTTCAGGGTTCAGGGTTCAGGGTTTAATGTTTAGGGCTCAGGGCTGTCAGGGTTTGGGGTCTGTCAGGGAGCTTTGAGCAGGATACGCCCTCAGGATGTTTGACTTTCTCCCTTATTGAGGGCGCATATGTAGGAATCTCTTTTGGAGGCTTTGAGGCGCCAACAAGCCACGTTGAGCAGGGTACCATGTTTCCCATACTGTGGCAAACGAATTGCACTCCCGCAGCTTGTGGGACTCTCCCTTGGAGCCCCAAGGTTAGTCCCTTTGGGTTTGGGCCCTTTTAAAGATCCTCTATTTAGTTGGCTATTGATAGGGGCTTTGGTGTTTCAAGGGTCACCTGAGCTCCAAACCCTAAACCCTAGAACAGAAACCCTAAACCCGGGGGGGGGAGGCTCAGGTTTATCGGTATACACAGCCTAGGACCTGGACCTACAAGCTGAAACCCTCTACTAAACCCGTGTAGGCCCTACAGGGTCATGAATGGTCTGCAAGTTGCTATAGGCTTTATGGTCTTAAAACCCTGAAACCCTAAAACTCTAGAACCGTATGACCCAACTCACCGGAAGGGTTTGGAGTTGAAGGGGTGCGCCACGGAGAAATGCGCCGAGGGCCCCTGCCCTCCCGCTCCAAAGACCCTCCTACAGTCTACGATGATTTACATGGTCGTTAGTATGGGCCCTTAAGTGCGGACGCCTTCTATACCCCTCATATACCCATTAAGGGACCATACCATTAGATACAGAGGTACTGGTACCTCCCCTGGAGTTGAAGGGCCAACTTAGATCTCTGAACGGTTTAGGGTGTAGGGTTTAGGTCTCAGTTTTTAGGGTTTAGAGCCCTATAGACCATTCGTAAAGCAGATCTCGCTGAAGTGCGCAAGCGGCTGTCCTGTCTAAGCAACCATGACCAGCACCCACTGTTGTTGCTGCCTGTTCGGATCGGGGAGCGTTCAGATCTGCGCTGACCCGAACCAGCAGCTCCATGAACTTGGCACACATGTTTCTTTGTGCTTCAAGCGGCCCTCTACTGAGAACACCCCCTCTTAGGGTAGTTACATGGTCCCTTGATATGGGCCCTTAAACGGGGACCCTTATATACCCTTATAAACCCTTCTATACCCCGCACAAACCCGAGGGCCCATATATTAAACCCTATATGAACCCTATGAAATGAACCCTCAACCCTACAAACCCTACATAAACCCTGTAAAATCAGCCCTAAACCCTATGAACCCTACCTAAACCCCTAGTTAGAATACCCTAAACCCTAAACCCTAAACCCTACACCCTAAACCTCCTTGCGTGGACACTTCGCTGCAGGTTATGGAGATCTATGGGCTGGCAGCGACGCCACCTATGCCCTTGCGACCCTCTCGCTGGAGAAGAAGGACCGGAACAGGCCCTGGGTTGGGTGGTGCAGGGTTTAGGGTGCAGGGTTTAGGGTTCGGATTTAGGATTTAGGGTTTAGGGTTTAGTGTTTAGGGTTTGGGGCTAGGGTTTGGGGCTTATTCGGGTACAGGGGTTGAGGGCTTGGGTGGTGGTGGGGTGTACGTACCTATAGCGGTGGGGAGTGCAGGGTGTACACGGTGGATGTCGGCATAGTGCTTGGGGCCAGAGTTCATTTAGGTTGTTAGACCACCTCGAAGCCCTACGCCCCGGCAACTCCCGAAGTCACGCACATAAGACATCCGATGAGCAAAAGCACAGCAAGTCCTTGAATCGCTACGCCCCTCAGACCCTAAACCCTCAACGCCCTAAACTCCAAACTTCCTAAATCCCAACACCTAACCGACCCTAAACCCTAAACCCTAAACCCTACACCCAGGCTCGATTGGGAGATGGGCCAGTTCAGCGACAATCAGCTGAAAGCCCTGGCCGCCTGGTGCAGACCCCAGCGCGCCGGCAGTGCCTACTCGGAGGTATTAGGGTATAGGGTTCAGGGTTTAGGGTTTAGTGTTTATATAGGGTTTAGGGTTTAGGGGTACTCACTAACCAACTAAAACTGTACTGATAACTGTAGTTTCTAGCCCGTCCCATCGTAGCGTACTGATCTTCATGAAAAAAGCATTATGTACAACATGGACGTGTTCGTACATCTTAGATATATGCAGATATCTGTAGGTACATATATATATATATGTATGTGTGTGTGTGTGTGTGTGTGTTTGTTTGTTTGTTTGTTTGTTTGTTTGTTTGTTTGTTTGTGTGTGTTGTAGCATTCTATATAATCCGAAAGTTAATGTCGAAGACCAGGTCAGCGCCTCGTTGTCCTAAGTTTGATGAGTAGCACGGGCGGCAAATACAAGGTCTCAAACCCCAGCCACTTGTGTCATGGACTGCATGTCTTGCGGACGACCACTCGCAGTTGTGGTCTTTTTTGTGGGAGATTCTGTAAATGATGGGCCCTTTTGGGGTACACTAGCTATAGTTAGAGAAGCACCCAGGTGTCGTAGCAGAGGCTTCTCGAACCCGACGCTGGGTCACAAGACATGTACCATAGTGGGTCCTAAACCCTAAACCCTAAACCCTAAACCCTAAATCCTAAACCCTAAACTCGAAACAGAAAAGCATCCGCCCAGGGTAGTTAGAAAAAAACAAGGAAGAACCTCCTTGTGGGATGATGCAAACGGTCACTACAGGGTCCTCATGACGGCGCCCCTAAACCCTAAACCCTAAACCCTAAACCCTAAACCCTAAACCCTAAACCCTAAACCCTAAACCCTAAACCCTAAACCGTTTGTTTGTTGACAGTGCAACCTGCCGAGCTCGAACGCTGCGACAACCTCCGAGTAAAGCTCTCATGCGCCTTAGGGTTTAGGGTTTAGGGTTTAGGGTTTAAGGTTTAGGATTTAGGGCTTAGGGTTTAGGGTTGAGGCACGTGGAGAGCAGCAAGTTCGGCCGGGCATGGTACAATCACGCAGCCCTCATCAAGCCGTAAGCCGAGACCCTGAACAAGACACCCTAGATACATCCTGAAACCAACTCTCCTAAAGCCTTAGCCCTCAACCCTAAACCCTTAGCCATAAACCCGAAACCCGTAGCCCTAAACCTAGGTAGGGCTTTGGGACATTTTATTTTTTCCCTTATTGGCCTTAAGAGGATCTTATCTACTGATATTTTTCAAAGGCTTTAAAAGCCCCACCTAGTAAACCCTAAACTCCAAGAATCAACGACCAGACTCTGAGGAAGAGGTACTTCGACCAGAAGTACCCAGTCGTTGGAATCCTGAAGGAGTACGAAGGCCCTCAGCCCCCCCCCCCGCCCCCCCGCCACATGCTACAGGTTTAGCTAAGGGTTTAGGGTTTAGCGTTTCGGGTTTGGGGTTAGTTTAGGGTTTAGGGTTTAGGGTTTAGGCTTAGGGTTTAGGGGTTAGGGTTTAGGGTTTAGGGTTTAGGGTTTAGGGTTTAGGGCCTGGGGTTTAGGGCTGGAACCCCCCAAAACCCGAAACTCCAAATCCTCGAGCCCTCGGGAACCCTGAAACGCGGCAAAGCCCGGGAGTCCAACGACTCCCAACACCCGCCTCACGTCCTGCACAGGTCCGCCGAACCATGAACCATATACCCTATGTAGCTGAGTAAGTACACTTTTTTGGGGGGGGTTTCCGAAACTAGGGGCACCTTTTTGGGGTCCTTATTATCAGGGAATCCTACTATTTCGGATCTATAGCTTAGTAGCTGAGTGAGTACACTTTACACCTTTTGGGATACTACAGTCCCCTATAGAACTGAAAGTGTACAGTTTTGGGGGGGGGCTTATGAACTCAACAACTAAGTACCCAAATGTTGACCAAGTTTAGGCTTCAGGGTTGAAGACCCTCAGCCGAAAGTCCGTGTAAATCTGAAGCCGGCAAGAGCAGGGACTTCACAGCTTCTCAGTAGCCGGTCTGCATCCATGGCATTTCCTTTTTCATATTTGAAGTCATATGGAACTTCGTGACGCATGATATTCAATTGCAAAAGGTGTCTTGTGCACTCCCTTGTTCCTTACATCCCCGGCATTCCTGTGTTTATATTACTCTTAGTGTCCTTGCCCGTTTTTTCTTGTCCTGCGCGCGTACGCAAGAAAAATATCTGTTTCTTATTCTTTCGGGAGAGCACAAACAAAACATGAATGCAAGTTAATGTAGAATTCCAAAACGCAGGCACAAGAAGATTCTTTTCCGAGAATCCCGGGACATGCTCTTGTATTTCACTTGCGGGCGCACGCTCATAAAATACGAGTGCTGGCGCCCGGCCTTATAGTGTTGTTAATGGGCGCTCTTTTCTCTTCTTGAGCTCACATGGTTATCCTTAAACCCCAAAGCCTACAAATTCGCGATAAACCCCGCAACCCTAGATCTTAAACCCGAAACCCTCAACCCAAAACCCTAAACCCTTTTTACAGCCGCAAACCTCAAACCCCAAACACCAAACCCCATCCCCTAAACGGCCCTAAACCTTAGAAACCCTAAACCTTATTTAACCCTAAACCCTCAACCCTAAAACATAAACCCTAAGCCCTAAACCCTAAACCCTATATACAGCCCCCACTAGAAAAGCGCTTCGCAAGTCGGAGGCCGCGTCGTGGAGCTGCCAGAGCCAGCGTCGGGGCCCCTGTCACCTCGGGTGCATGAGCTTGCGCGGCTGAGGGTTTAGGTTTAGGGTTTAGGGGTTTAGGGTTTAGGGTTTAGGGTTTAAGGTTTTACAGTTGGGGGTTGTAAGCTTTAGGGGGTGAAGAGGGTTTCAGAGTTTTGTCAGTCAAGGATTCAGGTACCAGAGCTTTACGGTTTTGGGCTCTAGGGTTTTATGGCTTGGCGTTTAGGGCATTGGGCGCTAGTTAGGGCTTCAGGCTTGAGGATTCAGACTTCCGAGCTTACAGGCTCAAGTCTTGAGGGGTTGAGGGGTTCAGGAGTTTAGAGGTTCAGCATTCAGGGCGTCTTCGCAAGCGGCTTCCCAAAAGCCCTTCGCGAAGCTCCCCTATACGAACCCCTAAACCCTAAACCCCTAAACCTCAAGCCATACGGATGTCCTGAGCCCCTGGATTTGTTCAAGCAAACCCCGTAAGCCGCACACGAACCCTAAAAGCCCTAAACCTGACGGGGCTTCGCTAGGCCCCTAAACCCCCTAAACACCAGACCTTTACCTCTGAGCCCTAAAGTCGAAACCCCTAAAACCTAAAATCTAAACCCTGAACCCCTAAACCCTACCCTAAACCCCTAAACCCCAAAACCCCAAAAACCCTAAACCCCTAAACCCCTAAGCCCCTAAACCCCTAAACCCCTAAACCCCTAAACCCCCAAACCCCTAAACCCCCAAACCCCTAAGCACTAAACCCTCTACCTCATGGTCTTGCTGCTGCCGCCGTTGCCTTCCCCAAGAAAAACGCAGCCTCCTAGCTTTCCGCTGTGACTTTTCGCCGCGCCGTTGGGGCCATGGAGACAAACCAGCCCCCAGTGGTGCAAGCGCAAGTGGTGCAGGCCCCCTGTGGGAATGACCTGGGTCTTCAAGTTGTGTTTAGGGGTTGTGTATGTCTTATATATATATATATATATATGTATATGTGTATATATATATATATATCCAGATTCTATGTATGAATGACTATGTGTGCATTTATGTTTTTTTAACTCATGTATGTATCATGTATTTGTTTATTGACTCAGGCGGTCCTTCGCCCGGAGTTCAGGGTTTAGTGGTTAGGATTCTGGGAGGAGCTCAAGGCACCTCAGCCCTGACTTAATTCAGCCCCTGAAGCCTAGACTTACAGGGGTTGTGAAGGGAAGGGAGTTCATGTGGGAGTAGGTACCTAGGCAATTTCAAGGATTTTTCAGGGAAGCCTAGGGAGCCTTAGGGAGTATTCGGGTACCTTGGGTTACATACCCCTTTTGAACCCGCCTCCCTTAAGAGCCCTATACTAGGGCCTGGACTTCCGTCTCTGAACTTCAATGCCAGGGACGCCGGAGTAGGTGCCGACCCTGCATGATGACAGTCCTCGAAGGCCCTAGATCGCAAATTGCTCCCAGGGTTTAGGGTTTAGGGTTTAGGGTTTAGGGTTGAGGGGTGGCTCACAAAGATGCTGGCATTGGTATCCCCATCTGGCTGAGAGGGAGGGCAGCGTGCTCAAAGCCCGAAACCACGAACGACCTAAATCCCCCTGCAAAAGCCCCAAAGCCAGATCCTGATACCTTAACACCCCAAAGCCGAAAATCAACTGCGGCTGTTCCGAAACTTGCATATGGGTGGCTGTCTGAATTATGCTCCCTCTTGGGGTACCCGAAATATTAGGTAGCCGTATTAGAATAGGGATCCAAAAAGGGACCATCATTTTGACAACCACCCATATGATGGACACAACGCCGGAAGGACTCTTATACGGTATCTTTACACATCGTACTCACTCCAACATCTTCCCACTCCCTACACCCTGACCCCCAATCTCTACACCCTTTTCCCCAGCAGAGAGGCTACGGTTGTGGGCCAGCCAGTGGACGCTCGGATGCTGTGTGAAGCTAAGCCCTGATACTATGCAGGCATTACGCTTTGGGATTTAGGGCTAGCTTCTAAACCCGGGCTCCCCCATAGTCCCTAGTTCCTTTCTTCAGGGGGTCAGGACCCTAAACCCCAAACCCTAAACCCTAAACCCTAAACCCTAAACCCCAAACCCCAAACCCCAAACCCTAAATCACCAGAGCCGCTAACTAAGCCCGAACCCTGAGCATCCCACTGTAAATCCAAAGCTGTCATCAGCCCAAGACTCAACACCCCTCAGCCCCGAACCCCGAATAAGCCCCGAGCCCAAATCACGAATTTTGGGTTTAGGGTCTAGGGTTCAGGGTTTAGGGTTTAGGGTTCAGGGTTTAGGGTTTAGGGTTTAGGGTTAAAAGCCCCAAACTCATAAACACGAGGCCCCAAATCACTTGCATCCCAGGCGGCCGGGCCGTGGAAGCCTCAGAGTGGTGGGGCGTGTGGGGTTTAGGGTTTAGGGTTTATTAGGGTTTGAGGTCTAAGGATTTAGGGTTTAGGGCTTCGGGCTTCGAGGGGTGGACGCACAGAGTCAGAGAGAGAGAGAGAGAGAGAGTATATAGCATAGCAAGTCGAGAAGCGAAGCAAGTTGGGTGCGTTTATCGTACCTTCCTAAACCCTAAACCCTAAACTCTAAACCACCAAGAGTCAGAGAAGGGTCGGCTTGGGTCGGGATCTCGGTACTTGCGGGCTTGGCCGGCGACTTCTGACGTAGTTTTCGAACGATGTGCATTGAATAGGGAGCTGCTCCCTAAGCTTAAAGCCCAACGCCAAAAACCTAAACCCGAAACCCCAAAGTGATCCCAAAGTTTCGACCAATCAGCCCTCTAGCGGCCATAGCCACGCCCTTCAGGTACGCCGGCAGCCCCCAGTACGGCACCCCCCAGTATGGCAGCCCCCAGTATGGCGGCCAGTATGGCGGCGCACCCCAATATTACGCCGGCCAGCCCAGCGCGGACCAGCAAGGCGGGTCATAGGGTACCAGACATGGGTTTAGTCAGGATTTAGGGTTTTGGGTTTAGGGTCGGGTTTAGAGTTTAGGCTTTAGGGTGTAGATTGCGCAATTCAAATATGTCAGGCTTGAGGGTTCAACCGGGGCCTTGGGAGGTGAATCTTTCAGGGAGACTGTCTCCAGCTGACCCTGCCCTGTTTTGCTTTCGCTTGGTTTTTTTCATCTGGCCAGCACAGTGCACCTGACTGCATGGTGCCTACTTCCAAAGGCTTGCCGTGCCTAAACTACTATATGCGTAACAACCTCCCCATTTTTCCTATATTGTCCTTATAAGGAAGAGCATGTTTTCTCGGTCTTTTTATATGTATATATGTATATATGTATCATTATTATTATTATTATTATATTCTTATTATTATTATTATTTTTTTATTTGTTATTGTTATTATTATTATTATTTTTATTTTTATTATTATCATTCTTGTTTTTTTGGGGGGGTGAATTAGACAATAGTAGTTGTCCGGTTTAGGGTTTAGGGTTTAGGGCTTAGGGCTTAGGGTGTAGGGTTTAGGGTTTAGGGGTAGTTTCATGGGCCCTCAATATGGTTCCTTACCGTCTTTAAAAGGGTTCTGATGTATGGGCCCTTGAGTTGTGAAGGCTATATAACGCGTACATACGGAGTCCCCTTTTCAACTACACTGAGAAGTCGCTAAACCCCGGTGCAACTCATCAGCCAGGTGCCCAAAGTGGTTGGATGATGTACGGCCTGGGATGCTCGGCCAGCGGTTGGGGGTTTAGGGTTTAGGGTTTAGGGTTTAGGGCTTAGGGCTTAGGGCTTAGGGCTTAGGGCTTAGGGTTTAGGGTTTCGGGTTTAGGGTTTAGGGTTTGGGCCTTATATAGGGTTTAGGGTTTAGGATTTAGGGTTGTTTCGGCGTCTGGCGCTCCTTACGGCATTTCGGAATGCAAGGCTTCAAGACCTCGTTTTGTGGTGGCTTTCGCGCTGCTTCCCCTCCGCTGACATCGCTTTCTATGAGGGGAGGGTGGGGGGGGATTGGAGGGTTGGGTGGGTAGGGTGGGACGGGGCAAGAATGATTTCTTCAAGCCAGCATTTCCATACATGTACGCTGCTTCCAAGCAATGCAGAGCCATCCAATACTGGAAGCCGACCCCTAAACCCGAAACCCTAAACCCTAAACCCTAAACCCCAAGCCCTAAACCCCAAGCCATAAGCCACGCGCCCGCGAGGCTGGTTCTTGCCCCTTAGCCGCACTTACCTCGTCTCTAGAATGGGTGAAAGGTTCTGGAGAGCGCCTGCAGCCCTGAACCCTAAACCCTCCTCCTCAAGACTCCTGAACCCGAGGATTTAGGGTTTAGGGTGTATATAGGGTTTAGGGTGCATATAGGGTTTAGGGTGTATATAGGGTTTAGGGTTTAGGGTGTATATAGGGTTTAGGGTGTATATAGGGTTTAGGTTTAGGGCCTAAGCCCTCGACCCTCATTGCTTTCCTACGTCCCTGCATCCTGGACCTTAAAGCCCTAACCCGAAACTCCGGGACCCTATACCTTAAAAGCCTCCAAAGCCCTACGTAGATTCCTAAACCTTAATTCTAAGCCCCTAAGCCCTAAACCCCGAACCTCTAGACCCAAAGTGAAGCCCCTCCAAAGCCCTACGTAGATTCCTAAACCTTAATCCTAAACCCCTAAGCCCTAAACCCCGAACCTCTAAACCCAAAGTTAAGCCCCCTAGATCCCACAAAAACCAAAACCCCTAAACCCAAAGTAACCCTAAGACCCTAAACCCCCAAAACCCTCAACCCTAGGCTCCCTTTGCCACAACCTCTTTCCGCTCCCGGGGTAGGGTTTAGGGTTTAGGGTTTAGGGTCTAGGGTCTAGGTCTAGGGTTCAGGGTTCGGTTTTAGGGTTCAGGGTTTTGGGGATAGGCTTATGCAGGGTTTTGGATGGTCCCCTTCTGAGATCTAGAACCCTGGTTCGTATTATTTCCGGAGATGGTCTTAGACCTAAACCCTAAACCCTACAACCCAGTAAAGGACGGAGAAGAGACAAAAGTGAGGGTCAGATGGCACATCCAATTTTAAGGTGTAAAAGGAGGGACCCCTAGAAGGGACCCTGAATCTTATTCCCCTAAATCACCCATATATATATATATGTATATGTACACCCAAGTAGCACCCAAAAAAGTCCTAAATAACCCCTGAGGTCCCGAATAAGGGTTCCTCCTTTAGTCCCGCTGAATCATGCACTGAGTTTGAAGAAAGGACCCACTCGAAGTTTGCAAACCCATACCCTAAACCCTCTAAACCCCAAAACCCCTCCCGACTACCCCTCCACCCTAAACCCTAAACCTTAACCCTAAACCCCAAACCCTAAACCCTAAAACCCTAAACCCTAAACCTTCAACCCTGAACCCTAAACCCTAAACCCGAAACCCTAGCAAGCGCCGCACTGTATAGGTGCTGCTGCTTCGGACCCATTGGACCAATCTTTTGGTTCGCGGTTGCCTGCATGCATTTCTGCAAGCCGGAGGCGTCCCGGCGGCAGAGTTTTAGGGTTCCCAAGCCCTAAATTTATAAACCCAACACCCTAAACCCTAAACCCTTGTGGATGGCCAGTAGTTCTCCTGAAGCCTTTCAAGGGCGTGGTACCATGAGGACTTAGGCTTTAGAGTTTAGGTTTAGGCTAACTAGAACTTATCACATCAGCTGTCGTTCTGCGAACCCAGCGCATGGCCTTCGGAACTGGTACTGCTAGCTCGGGACGCACATACACTGCTTGCCAAACCCTAAACCCGAAACCTTGGGAACCTAGAGATTCCGATCTATCCCTAAATTGAAACTGCTGTGCACTACCTTAACACCCAAGTTACCATAACATATGGAACCCCCCCGAAACCCTAAACCGTAAACCCTAAACCCTAAACCCTCACCCTGCTATTTTCTCTTTGTATACGCGTTAACATTACATCCATGCTGTGACGCACATATCTTAGGTTCCGCGACAGCAGACCAGTAAGCCTTGAACCTTCAAGGGGCCAAACCCGCCAACCATAAATTCGAGGTCTAGTGAGTCTAGTGTTTACGGTTCAGGGTTTAGGGTTTACAAGGTCTCAATGATGCCTCCCGGAGGGTTTAGGGTTTAGAGGCAAAAGTGCAATTGCTGTCGAAGGTTCCGACACTTCGCCCTACGGATGCCTAGATAGTTCAGGTGTGCTTAGTAGGGACCATCCTACGTATGCTAAGCCCTAAACCCTAAACCCTAAACCCTGAACCCTAATCCCTGGAAACTACCGATACACACACCTCGCCTAGGACCCAGAGTAGGCCCTGATTTCACCTTTTTAGGGCTTAGGGTTTAGGGTTTAGGGCGGTTTAGGCTTCAGGGTTTAGGGTTTAGGCTCCCTTATAAGGCTCTTTAAGTCAAGAAGGCTGGTATTCCTAAGCTTTTCCTTGGTCTAGCATGTTGGAACCCCCCACCTAGACTTTGCTGTGCATCTTCCGATCTCGGTGCCTTGGGCTCGGAAACCCTAAACCCTAGACCCTAAACCCTAAATCCTAAACCCTAAACCCTAAGCCTTCCCTAGATCGGCTGAGGAGCAGCGAAAGATGCTTCCGCAGGCGTGCGCTTCGGGTTCAAACCTGACAGCTGTTTAGGCCCTGTCATGCTGAGAGTAAAGTGGGTTAAGGGTTTTGTTTTTTTTTTAGGGTTTAGGGTTTAGGGTTTAGGGCAAGTTTGGGGTTTTGGACATTTGAGGTTTCTAGCAAGACACACGGCGCCCAAGTCGTCGTCCACTACGCCGGAAGAGCATCCGCTGATGAATACAAGTATCCGCAACTCGTTGCAGGTACTCTCATGCCAGAAGTTGGAAGCGTACTATTACAAGGGCCTGAACGTTTTTTTTTTTTGGAAGGGTTTTCTAGTAAGAGGGATCATGAGACAATACTATTTCGCAACGATTCCGACCCCTCGATTACCCACGCATAAAGGTTGTTCTTGAATTCTTGCTCAACCGCCCGAATCTTCCTCCACATAGCGCTCTGTCTTCGAGCATCCTTGAACCCTGAACCTCCCAAAGCCCCCCACCCAAAGCCAACCTCTGGTTGAACCCTGGGCGCTAAACCCTAAGCCCTAAACCCTAAACCCTAAGTCCCCAAAATCCTAAACCCTGCAAAAAAAATCCCAAGCCCTAAACCCTAAGCCCCAAACCCCAAACCCCAAACCCATAGCCATAAGCCCGTAAGCACCATGGACCCACACGGGCAGAGGAGCGACAAGTTGCCTGTACGTCGCTCTGGACCGCCATCATTGCCCTTGTCCTGGAGGCGACTGGGGTTTAGGGTTTAGGGCGGTTGGGCGTTCAGGGCTTTCTAGGTCGCACAGGGCCTTATTCAGGGCTCTATAGGGCTTTTTGGGGCTGAGGGCTTAGGCTTTCGGATTTAGGGTTTAGGGTTTAAAACTAAACTGTTAGGGCTTCACAGGGCTGTATCGGGCTATACAGTAGCTCTTCATAGAGCTTTAAAGGGCTTTCTAGGGCTTTCTAGGACTTTATAGGCTTCATAGGGCTTTGTAGGGCTTCAGGCGTTCGGCTCTAGGATGCTGTACTGAAGAAACTACCCAGGTGCACCCTGAACCCGATAAAACCCCAAACCCCAAAACCCTAAACCCAAAAAACCGTAAGCCCTGAGCCCTAACCCGACAGGGCTTATGCGGGTTAGCGTTGTTGGGGTTGTTCGGGTTGTTAGGGTTTAGGGTTGTTAGGTTTTAAGGCTCGCCAAGGTGGTTCTGATCATCGTCCTTGTGGCCTTTGTGTTCACCGCGGCGAGTACTACGGACTGTTCTGTTTGGCGTTTAGGATCCAGGGTTCAGGGTTTCAGGGTTTGGGGTTCAGGTTTATGTTTTAGGGTTTAGCGGAGTGGGTTCACTAGCAGGGGGGCTATCGGGGCAAATTTCGTCTGCGCACGCCAGGGCACTTCCTTACTCAGAAAACGTTCAACGAGGTTCTGCGCTGTTTTTTACAGTTTCATAGGCCATCCTAGTCCTTCACATGAATGTTCGTGTTTTGTTGTTTCTTGCATTCTTCAAGTACCAAAAAAGCAGTAGTCCTACCTTATTACAAACAGTTCTTTATTGGGATGATCATGGGGGTACTATATAATCCCTATTCAGGACTGTTACTGGGTCTTGGAGTACTATACTTTAATACTTTTTTTGGTGCTGGGTTCCTATTATAGCTACTTATCCTAAAAAGTAACCCTAAACCCTAAACCCTAAACCCTAAATCCTAAAAAGTATATTATACTTTTTTCCAGGGTCTACTCCAAAGCTAAGGTTAGTCTAAGGGGGGAACATCAAACATCCCAAAAGAACCCAGCAGCCCCTCCGAGTTGCTTCGAAATCCTAAGCCCTAAGCCCTAAGCCCTAAACCCTAAACCCTAAACCCTAAACCTTAAACCCTAAACCCTAAACCCTAAACCCTAAGCCCTAAGCCCTAAGCCCTAAGCCCTAAGCCCTAAGCCCTAGCGCATTCTTGGCTGGAGGGCTGATTGCCCTCAACCCTAAACCTGGGATGTGTCCCCCTTATACTAACAGTCCTTAGTCGGATTATAATAGGGGTGTTGAGGGTTTAGGGTTTAGGGTCTAGGGTTTAGGGTTTAGGGTTTAGGGTACTATAATCCCTATTAAGGACTGCTAGTATAAGGGGGAACATCCCAACCCTAAACCCTGAGGGTTCCTACAAGACCAACTGCTGCGCAGTTGAGGTTTCGGGTGGAGGGTTTAGGGCTTAGGGGTGCACAGCTCGTCTGGTCAGAACGGCTACTACTACAGCTACAGCTCATACTCCTCGTCGTTCCGTTGAGAACCGCGGCCGCAAGTCCAGGCAGCATGCATGCTCCAGGGCTGACTTTGTGCTGCAGCTTGCCCCCCCGCCCCCCGCCCCTCTCCCCCGCCCGCTCCCCCTCCCCCCCACTCCTTCCCCCCCAAAAAAAAGCACCCCCCCCCCCCCAACAAAAGACACAAGAGACTGTGCGAGATCCTGAACTAATAATCGCCCACTGAAGCTCTTGCTGGAGCCCAAAAGCCCCAAAACCCTACAAATCCTGCAAGCCCTAAAGCCCCAAAGCCCCACAAGCCCTTTCAAGCCCTATAAGCCCGAAAGCCCTAGAAATCCTGAGCCCCGAGCCCTAAACCCTTCAGCCCGAAACGCTGCATAAGCCCAAGAAAGCCTTGCTGTGGCGTTTGAGAGACTCTACTATAGGACCTTGTTTTAGGGTTGAGGGCTTAGGGTTTAGGAAACCAAAAAGGGCGCCCTGTCAATTCCTAGGTTACTTGGGTATTATAGTTGCCCTAAACCCTATAATTGCCCTCAACCCTAAACCCTAAACGCAGTTGCCCAAAACCCTATAATTACCCTCAACCCTGAACCCTATAAGATATCTTTCAGCTGGCAAAAGTTCGATCTGACACGTTCTGAAGTCGCGAGAACCTTTAGGGTTTAGGGTTTCTAAGCAGCTGAGAGAGTACACTTTGCACTTTATACTACAGTCCCCTATAGAACTGAAAGTGTACATCTTTTTTTAATGGGGGGGGGGCTTACGAACTTAGCAACTAATTAGGGTTTAGGGTTTTGGGTTTTGGGTTTTCAGAGGCTTTTCTGTAGCCCTCTGAACACTTGGGTTTAGGGTTTGGGGTTTGGGGTTAAGGGCTTAGGGCTTAATTAGGGTTTTGGGTTCAATTCAGGGTGTGGAGCTGGCGAGCTAGATAAGAACGCGTCTAACCCCCGAGCTGGCCCCCAGACCTCATAAGACCCTGAGCCCTACTTGGAGGTTCCATGATAACTGTGCTGTTTGCCGTATTAGGGCACTTAAGTGGCTCATATGTGGGTTATCATAAGTACAGCTAGAATTTGGCTAGTAAGTACCATGAACCTCCAAGTAAACCCTAGCTCCTGAACCACTGAATCCCTGAACCCTTAAACTTCTGCCTAAAAACCCCGAAGCCTACTTTTCTGTAGGTTCTTGGTATAAAAACCCTTCAACAGAGGTAGGGTTTAGGGTTTAGGAATTAGGTTTAGGGTCTAGGGTCTAGGGTTTAGGGTTTAGCGTTTAGGGTTTATGTTGGGCTCCGAAGGTACATCTCAAACCTCAATCCCACACTGTGAGACTACGCCGGGCTAGCGCTGACAGGCACATGGCCAGGGAGGTCAAGCTAATGTGATCCGAGGGCCCTGCTGCTTTTTGTCAGTTTGGGGTTGTCTGCCTAGACGGGTTAAGTATGCTACTAGCAGAGTAGGCCCTTATTCCCTTTCTTGGGGGGTTTAGGTTCCCTTATTCGCTCCTTTAAACCAAAAAGGGTACCCTTCTTCTTTCAGGGTTGCTCTTGGGTATAGACAGCCACCCTACATCTCCGCGTTTATGATACTGCAAAGGTGCGTATGACAACACGCGTCCGCAAGACTGGTGGAGGCATCACACGCCAAGCACAATCACGTTGCTTGAGCGCAGCCCCCTGCTCAGATGGAGCTATGTCCTTAAACCTCCCAAGAGTCCACTAGGTGACTACTAGTTTGTGAGGTGGGTTATGGGGATTCTAAGAGGGTTTCTAGGGGATACGAAGTAGACTTACTACGTCAACAGAGCCTCCAAGTCAAGTCGGGCCTGAAGAGCCCGTTGTTAAAGGACTTGGAGCTTAAGAACCACCCTAAACCCTACATCCTAAAACCCAGGTTTTGCAAGCAGCTGGAAGTATCAAGGGTAGGGTTTCGGGTGCGCCATAGACCCCAACAGTCTGTGCCGGTGAAGCCCGCCCCCTCGGAACCCTCAACCCTAGAGTTCATAAAGGCTTTAGGGTTTAGGGTTTGGGGTTTAGGGTTTAGGGTTTAGGGTTTAGGGTTTAGGGTTCATACAGGCTTTTGGGTTTTCGGTTCAGGTTTGGTGTTTAGGATTACAGGGCTATAGGGCTATAGGGCTATACGGTAAGCTGGTGTAAGGTGTGAACTTCAGGGTTTCTAGGGTTATAGGGCTTAGGGCTTAGCAAAAAAACAGGGTAGTAAAAAGAACAAGCAGGGTAGTAAGACTAGGACCGGGAGTAGGCCCTTTTTCCTTTTGTTACGGTTGGGGTTCCCTTAAAGCCCCCTTAAAACCCAAAAAGGGTATCCTTGTTATTGCCCTAAACCCTAAACCCTAAACCCAAAAACCCTAGAACCCTAAACCCCCGGGTCTAGAAGAAGAAAAGCAGGGTGAGCAGCGTGCAAGCTCCCCTACACCCTGTTGACTGCACGGGGGTCATCTGCTCAGCAGTGCGACTCCCTGCTCCGAAAGCGAGGCAGGGAACTGAGAAAGCAAAAAAAAACAAGGGGGTGGGGGGGGGTTGGTGGGTTTCCCCTAAACCCTAAACCCTAAACCCTAAACCCTAAACCCTAAACCCTAAACCCTAAACTTTCGGGGTTTAAGGTTTAGGGCTTAGGCTTCCTAAACCCCCCAGGGTCCACCAGGGAATTAGCTGAAGGTCTTGGGACTGGGGCGGCAGTGGGAATGTTGGGCTTAGGCTAAGGGATTCGAGCGCGGGTTCGACTTTTACGAAGCTGGCCGCCTTAGCCTCAACCCTAAACCCTAAACCCTAAACCCCAAACCCCAAACCCTAAACCCCAAACCCTAACCCCTGCGCAGCTGTTTCGGCCATGAAGTGTTGACTTTTGACCTCTTGTGGCTTTTGGCCTCGGCCCAGAGCGCAGCTGGGTTCCGAAGGAGGTTTTGGCAGGGCTTGGGGTTCAGGGCTTAGGGGCTTAGGGTTTAGGGTTGAGGGTTTAGGGTTTAGGGTTTGGGGTTTGGGGTTTAGGGGTTAGGGCTTTAGGGTTTGGGGTTTAGGGTTTAGGGCTTGGGGTTTACGGTTTGGGGTTTGGGGTTTAGGGTTTAGGGTTTGGGGTTTAGGGTTCAGGGTTTGGGGTCTTGGGATTTGGGGTTTAGGGATTTGGGGTTTAGGGTTTGGGATTTGGGGTTCAGGGTTTAGGGTTTTAGGATTTGTGGTTCAGGGTTGGGATTTAGGGTTTAGGGTTTTGGGTCCTAACTTAGGATCGCCCACTATCAAATCTGCATGCAGCTAAAGTGTATGAAAAGCAGCAGGCGTAAGAAATCTGAAGGGTCATTCACATCCGTACCCCGCCGAAGAACGTCGACCTTTCAACTTTGTCTTGGCTTTGCGGCTTTGTGGGTCCTAAACTTAACCCTAAACCCTAAACCCTAAACCCTAAACCCTAAACCCCAAATGGTTCACTGGGGTCGGGTGGCAGTCTCCGGTGGCATCAATGGCATCAAAGCCCCCGAAGTCCTCGAGCCCAGGTTTCTTTCTTCTCCCTTCTTGCAGCAATGATGTTTAGGGTTTAGGGTTTGGGGTTTGGGGTTTGGGGTTTGGGGTTTGGGGTTTGGGGTTTAGGGTTTAGGGTTTGGGGTTTGGGGTTTAGGGCTTGGGGTTTGGGGTTTAGGGTTTGGGGTTTAGGGCTTGGGGGTTAGGGTTTGGGGTTTGGGGTTTGGGGTTTGGGGTTTAGGGTTTGGGGTTTGGGGTTTAGGGTTTGGGGTTTGGGGTTTGGGGTTTAGGGCTCCCATTCAGAGGGAACATTCTAAATCAGAGATGGAGCCCCCTTAAGCCCTACAACCCAAACCCCTGCCTGAAGAATCCCGAACCTGCTGAGATCGCCAAAGAATCCCGGAAGCAGCTTTCCCCTCCCTAACCTAACCCATCCTAACCCTAAGGCTCCAAGAACTCTTTTTAAAGGGTTTTTGGGCCCGGAGACCTTATTAAAAAAAGGTTTTGGGGCTATTTTGAGCCTAAGGGTACAAGGGAAGTAGGCACTCGGTCCTCAAGGGAAAGCCGGAAACGGAGCTTCAAACCCTGAACCCTAAACCCTAAACCCTAAACCCTAGACCCAGGTACTGGCAACAATGAGCAACCAGCAGCCCGTGCAGGGGCAGGTGGTGCAGGACCCGGTTCGCGGAATTTCGGGCGCGACACGTGACCCTAAAAACCCTTAATTGGGGTTTTGGAGTTTAGGGTTTAGGGTTTAGGATGAAGAGTTTAGGGTGGGGGGGTTGGGGCGGTTGGGGGAGGGGGCGGTGCCTTGGACGCGTTTTGTTGGATTCTTCCCGCAAACCTCTCTGGGAGTTGGTTCTCGTTTGGCGTTTCAACGCGGAAGGCGTTCTATCGGATCGCTTTCTGGCGAAGGAGGCCACGAAGAGGAGACGGTCAACGGAGGAGGGTTGGACAGAATGAATTTTGACGGGAGGCCACGGAGACGACACGGTCAGGGAGGGGCATGGCGTGGGGAAGCGTGGACCATGCATGGATGTGCGGTTTGACGGACGGGTTCGGGGGGGCGAGGACAATGAGGGGGGAGCGCGGACGGGGAGCGTAACATTCGCGGGTGTGCTGCGTCGATTCTGCGGGCGTTTCCTTCTAAAGTATTTGTTTACAAGGCATATGTGCAGCATAGCCTCTAAGTGTCCATCTTTTACGGGGGGGGGGGGGGGGGGGTGGGGTTAAGCTCTAGTGCGGTTGCAAGTTTATGGCGAGACACTCTGAACAAACCCTAGGTATGGGACCCCATATGGGTTGTTCTCTTGAGAATTACCGTCTCAGGAGTCTTTTGTCTTAAGTGCTGCTGTCATCGTATCGGGAGGACTCATGAAAGAATGGAAGCCTCAGTTTCGACCCGCCGCAGGTCTTAGATTAAAATCCACGGGCCGAACAGCCTGAAAACCCCTGAAGCACAAACCCCAAACCCCAAACCCGGAAACCCCAACCCCAAGCCCTGAACCCTGAACCCTAGACCCCGAACCCTATGTCCAAACCCCAAAACCCAAACCCCACACCCCAAACCCCAACCCCTGAGCCCTAAACCCTAAGCCCTAAGCCCTAAACCTTAAACCCTAAGCTGAAGGGTTCGCACCGCTTGGCCACAGGCCACTGTGGTGGGGCAGCCGATTGGGGCCCAACCTGATGCTGGACCTCATAACTACTATTTGCTCAAGAACCGTTTAGGGTCCAGGGTTTCGGGTTTAGGGTTTAGGAATTAGGGTAAATATATGATGAAACTCATATCTGCTGTTTCCCTACCCGAAGGGTCCATGTACCTATATAGTATATACTTAGGCCTTAAAGGGGTGCCCGTATTGTCGCTTAAGGGCCGAAGTATAGTATGTACCATATATAGGCACATGGACCCTTAGGGCTAAGAACCCCCCCAAAAAGAAAGCAACAATCCCCATATTACGCGTATACGGAAGTTTTTTTTTTTGGGGGGGGGGGGGAGGCGGTTCTTAAGCAAATAGTAGATAAGCATTCAATTAGGATTGAGGATTTCGGGCTTATGGTTGATGTTTAGGAGAGGGTTGAGGGAAAGGTTTGGCTTCGGCCTGCAGATGAGGCTTCGGGGTTTCCGCGTTGGGGGCCTAAAACCCTAAACCCTAGACCCTAGACCCTAAACCCTCAACCCCAAACCCTACACCCCAAACCCCAAGCCCCAAACCCTAAACCCTAAACCCAAGGACATGTACCAGCAGCAGTGTGGCCAGCCGGCCTACGGCCAGCCCGCCTATGGCCAGCCTGCCTACGGCCAGCCAGGGCGTCTTGGCATCTGTTGGGCTCGGACTTTTTGGGTTGGGGGTAGCACGTCCGAACCCCAAGCCCCCAAAAACCCTAAAACCCTTGCTTTGGGTCAACTGTGGCAGCCCGTGTGGGCAGTTTGGCAAACTGCTGCAAGGTGTTTTCGCCCAAGGCCTAAGCCCTATCTTGCCACTAACATCAAACCTCCAGCGGTACCACGTAGAGCTGACCCCTGCTCCCTTCCCTCATTTTGGGTTTAGGGTTTAAGGTTTAATTAGGGTTTAATGTTTAGGGTTTAGGGTTTTCTTGCCAGGTATGGACAGCCACTGCCCTTTGCTCCGGCACATGTCGACCCAGATCAGCAAGGCTATTGTTCATGTGAAGATCGTATGTGCAAGTAGCTTGGTTTCATATAAACACCTCGAATGCCCAGTGAAGCACGCAGTTGGACACCATCCGAGCACGCACAACATGCTTTTATTGGTGAGGGTTTAGGGTTTAGGGTTTAGGGTTTAGGGTTTAGGGTTTAGGGTTTAGGGTTTAGGGCAGACCATACAGTCCAAGTCTAGGGTGAAACCGGCAGCACGTCACATTACTTGGGCCCGCGAAATGCTTGGTTGACAGCCTCGGTTCGCACACGCGGTGTGAATGTCGGTCTCAGGGGCGACGTCTCTGCGCCAGGGGATGTACTCTGAACCCGTGGCTCTAAAGACTCTCTCTCTCTCTCTCTCTCTTTCTCTCTCTCTTTCTCTCTCTGTCTCTCCCGTTCTCTCTCCGTCTCTCTCTCTCTCTCTCTTTCTCTCTCTCTCTCTCTCTCTCTCTCTCTATAATTCCAAAGCAGCCTTCGCCTAGACCTCAGTCGGCTTGAGCCCGTGAACCCGAAACTGGAAACCCTAAACCAGTTGGTTTCGGTTCGGGTGGCCCCTAAACCCTGAACCCTAAACCCTAAACACGAAGCCCTAAGCAACCGGTGCCTTCCAGACCATACGCGCTCTGACACCGCGGCTCTAACAGCAACACCGAAAGCCTTCCCCAACAGACCCTAACCTCTTAGAGGTACTACTGTAAAGCTTCAAAGTCCAAGCGGCAACACTACGACCGCAGTGCCCTTCTGAACCCTGAACCCTAACCCCAAACCCTAAGCCCTAGGCCCGAAACCCTTAACCCTAAACCCAAACCCTACCCGGGGTGCTCGGCTCCCCTAAGGCAAAAGCACGATTCCATAAGCCCTGAACCCGAAGCAGGAGCACAGCTCGCCTGGATGATGTATGGTGTTGGAGACTTGGCTTGGCTCAACGCCAGAGAACCGCGAAACCTTGATCCCCGCAACCTTCTCCAAATTGGCATTATAACTGTACTTAGAACTACGGGTGCCCCTCCTTGTAACCTTGATGTCCTAAACCCGGAACCCTGCAAATCCAGCATAGTAAGCCTTAAGCCCTAAGACACCTTTAAGCTCCGCCCCGCCCCCCCCCCCCCCCACTTGGGATTTCTTTGGGAGAGAGAAGTCCGCTCTTCCGAAGAGGGGACGCCAAGCTACTTGCATACTTGCGTGGCCTTTCTGGGGCCCTATAACTCCTCCAAACTGGAGCCGTGGGCTTCAGCCCAGACCCTAAACCCTAAACCCTAAGCCCTTTTCACAGAACTTCTTGCGGGGCTTAGGGTTTAGTTGGAAGCTCTTTTGACTTAGGAAGTCTACTTAGTATTCCCTAGAAAACCCTCTTAGAATCCCCTGTACCCACCTTACTATCCCTGCTTGCTAATTTTAAGTGAAAAGAGCCTGCTGCTTGTAGCCACGGCACGGCGAACCCCTCAAAGACCCAGAGCCGCGCCCGCCACCCCAAACCACAAACCCTCGTAATGTAGGAGTCGAAATATATCAACTTATAGTGTTCCCTTTGTGGTCCCTTTAGAATGATACTAGAAGAGCTCCCCAAAACCCCATTCTTAGCATTAAGGCCCCTCAAAGGAAGAGTTGAACAGCCCCAAATCTTGGCACTTGGGACCTAACAGAGGATGGTTTCTGAAGCCTGGCAGCACAAAGAGCAGAAAGCCTGCGTTGACACTTGGGTCTAGGGTTTACGGTTTGGGGTCCAGTAAAAAGATTTGGCGGCTTGTTGCACTGGTAGGGTAGAGTTTCGACAAGTCTTCAGGGCTTTGGCTTCACGGTTAGAGTTTTCCTATACCCTTGGTAGCCCGGTGGTGCCCTTGTCTCCTTTTTGGTTCAAGGCTCCCTCAGAAAGTAGCCAATCCCAAAAAGGGT
>CAJNDS010002565.1:70000-359193 GCA_905221605.1 Symbiodinium natans
CAAACGCTAAGCCCTGAACCCTAATCCATAAACCCTCAACCCTAAACCTTAAACCCTAACATGAAGCTGCAAGCCAGCCCTAATTACACCCTAAACCCCAAAACCCTAAGAGCCCTAGCTAGGCAGGGAGGCCCCTCCGCGAAGCGGAGAAAGGGACAGTCCCATCTTGACAGGTGCAGAAAAAGCGGGGCGGCGGCGGAGTCGTTTAGGGCTTATAGGGCTTATAACCCTAAACCCTAAACCCTAAACCTTAAACCCTAAACCCTAAACCTTTATAGGGCTCAGGGCGTAGTGGGTCACGGTGATGGCTTAAGTCTTTAAGTGTCTACTACCGGCGTAGGGATGAGGATCCAGAGTCTAGGGTTTGAAGGGTTTAGGGTTTAGGGTTTATTAGGGTTTAGGGTTTAGGGTTTAGGGTTTTTCAGGGCACCTAAACGCCAAACCCTCAAGGTTGAGAGTCGCAGCCTGACACACCAGGAGAGGAAGTTTTCGGTTTAGGGTTTAGGGTTTAGGGTTTAGGGTTCAGGGTTCAGGGTTCAGGGGTTTAGGGCTTAGGGTTTAGGGTTTAGGGTTGAGGGTTGAGGGTTGAGGGTTGAGGGTGTTGTTCTTAGGGGAGACCCCGAAGGGTTCCAAAACCAAGAAGTCGAGGTGTCCAGTCTTGGGTCGGCATCCCCCCCCCCCCCCCCCCCCCCTCCAATCATAACTGTACTTATAACCCTCTTTGGCACTTAAGGGGCTTCTGAGTGGGTTACAAGCATAGTGTGCAGTTCCAGATGCTGGTAGCAGTGTTTAAGGTCTAAGTAGTTCAAGGCCTACTAAACCCTAAAGCCCTAAACCCTAACCCTGCACCCTAAACCCTAAACCCTAAACACCCTAAACCCCAAACCCTAAACACCCTAAACACCCTAAACCCTAACCCTAACCCCTAAACCCTAAACCCTAAACCCTAAACCCTAAACCCTAAACCCTAAACCCTAAACCCTAAACCCTAAACCCTAAACCCTAAACCCTAAACCCTAAACCCTAAACGTGACGTTGGCCCTTAAGGACGCAGGCAGCAGCAGAAGTGCAACTGCCAGGCCAGCCTACTCTTGGACCCCGATGAAGCCCAAAGCCTCGCGTTTGGGGGCTTAGGGTTTAGGGTTTAGGGTTTAGGGTTTAGGGTTAGGGGTTTAGGGTTTAGGGTTGAGGGTTGAGGGTTTAGGGTTCATGGTTGCCTTTACGTGACATTACGTGTTAGGGCTTGAAGGTTACGGGGCCACCTCGTAACAAGTGGTAGACGCAGGCTGACGAACCCAGTCTCCAGAGCATCTGAAGTCTCGGTGAAACTGCTACGCGCGGGAGGATTAGTGAGCACTGTTTATAACCCGAAACCCGAAACCCCAAACCCTATATAAGCCCGAAAAAGGATGAGTTTGGGGCTTCCCATGCTCATAACACATGTTATTGCATACCTGAAATAGTGTGCTGTGCGTAGCAGCAGCTCTTCCCAAGCTTGCAACCGCTGGATGCAGGCGAAGCCTAGACCCCAACCCTAAACACCACTTTGAACCGTAAACCCTAATCCCTTAGGGTTTAGGGTTTAGGGTCGGTTTAGGGTTTAGGGTTTAGGGTTAAACCCTAAACCCTGAGGCCAGTAGTCCCTGTCCCTGAAACCCGCAACCTCCTATCACCCCTAAACCTAACCCCTAAAGCCCAAAAACACACTAAACCCCTAACTCCAACCCTAAGCCCTACCCCCAACTCCCAAACCCTAACCCCTCAACCCCAAAAATGCCCCTATGGCCCTAAACCCTAAACCCTAAACCTTATGGCCTATAAAGCCCATCTTCCAGGCGTCTCCGGCAGCGACGGCATTGCAGAAGGGACCACGCCCTTACCGAAGGCACTGGCTTGGCGCCCTACACCCTACACCCTGAAGCCAAAACCCTAAACCCTAAAAGCCTATACCCTAAAATCAGTTGTGTACTTTTATTTAGACGCACTGTGTATTGTCCCGTAGATGACACTTATTCGTATTCCTGTTCCGGTTCTTCGGGTTTTTCTAACATCATTTTGGGATAGATTGTTATTTGAAAAGCGATATTTTCTCTGCAGCCACACCCAACTCCGACGGAAGGACAGTCATTCCAATTCCTCCTCTAAACCCTCACCTCCCCCCCCCCCTCCCCCGGCCTCCCCTAACCCCCTAAACCCTACACCTACTGCCCCAACACCCTGAACCCTACGTAACCCTAAACCCTAAACCCTAAATCCTAAACCCTAAAACCCTCAACCCGAAACCCACACCCCCCCCCCCTGCAAGCCTACGCCAGATGCGGCCGACAGCTCCCGTGATTGGCGAGGCTTGCCCTTCAGTTCTTGCGGCTTCACCTGGCCTCCCAATCAACAGTTTCAGGGGTGAGTTTTAGGGTTGAGGGTTTAGGGTTTAGGGTGAGTTTTAGGGTTGAGGGTTTAGGGTTTCGGGTGAGTTTGAGGGTTTAGGGTTTAGGGTTGATGGTTTGCGGTTTGGGGCTTATAGGCTTGAGGTAACTTGGTGTTGATGCTTCCGGGGAGGGCCAGAGGGTGTTCTTTTTTGTTTTAAGCGAGGGTCTCTTCTTGGGCGCCTGTTTTTTGGTTAATATTGCAGCATCTCTTGAAAAGTTACGTTTCGCCTTGACGGGCTGAGGGTTCATACTGCAGGAACCTCATGTCGCCTTGCGTCTAGGCGGCTTTGGCTTGGGTTTAGGAGTCATTTAGGGTTCATGCAGGGTTGAGCGTTTAGGGTGTAGGGTTACAGGTCAGCGTTGACAATGAGGCGTCCATTGTGTACACGTAGAGTTGCAAGACCCTGAACGCATTGGGCTCAAAAACATAGCTTAGCTTGTATCCTAAGCGCAAAATACATTAATTTTGCTTGTAGTTCCCTAATTACACCCTAAACCTTATAACTTATGTTGTGCTACTGATACAAGAGCTATGCTTCTCAGTCCCTAAAGTTGGTTTATATGGCCAAGGCCCCCCCCCCCCACACACACACGCACACACACACGCACACGCACACGCACACGCACCCGCACCCGCACACGCACACGCGCACGCGCACGCGCACGCGCACGCGCACGCGCACGCGCACGCGCACGCGCACGCGCACGCGCACACACACACACACACTGGAAAGGTACATTTTGGGCACATACTCATACTGCGAATGAAGCCAATCAAGCTATTTATCAAACTATCTTCTAGAATGACATGAACACATATTATACATATATATATATATGCTTATTTATTTATGTTTACTTATTTTCTTTATTTGCTTTATGCCGATGTTTTAAATGTACACCAGTAGCTCTTGGCAGAGGGTGCGGATACTGAACACAGAAGGGAAACGGCTCTTTTCTTCCAAAGGTTGAACACCTTACTAAGAAGCCCTGAGCCACAGTTGGTCGTATTGTTAAATGTTGTATTGTAATGTATTGTACCGGAAATGGTGTATTGCATATATATATATATACTGTATATCGCATATTGTATCTTGTTTTTTGTGCATTGTGTATCGTGTACTGTTTACCGTATATTGTGTAGTGCCGTATTCTTTCTTATGTATTTTGTTCTATAGTATTATATATATATACATATATATATATAGTATTGTGTTTTTGTGTAAGGGCAGGGCGTCTCATGGGAATAGCGGGTCAGTCCATGGCTGACACTGTAGGCATGTTGTAGGCGCAGTGACCTTGCCACTCACGACAAGAGCAGGGCACTGGTATCGTGCGAGAGCATGGGGGAGCGCCGTCGCTGTCTCAAGCACCGGTCGAAGCAGGCCCCGGAGGCAAATCTGTGCCGGCGGAGGCCTCTGCAGGACACGGCGCAGCAATCCCGTGCCTGTGTGTGGCCTGTGGCGCGGAGTGCACGGACGTCGCATCGGGGTTCAGGGTTTAGGTCCAGGATTGCAAGTGACCGGGTTTAGGTTTTGGGGTTTAGGCTCATAGCCTCATTTCGTCCACAGCCTAGAGGTCAAGGCGCAGCATGGCCGACCTGGCACCTGGATTTCGGGCCATGCTTCGTGGGTTGTCTCAAGAAGAACGGAAGGTCCTCCGTCAGTGCCTTGACGAATTTGAGGGCCCCACTGCCGGCCGACAGTTCACGGTCTGTGGTCTCGGTGGTTCAGAAGTGCAGCTTCCTCTTGAAGACAACATGACTGCGGAAGACTTGCGCAAGAGCATCGCGGGAAGGATCGGCTTGCGGTTAGGTGGCGTGCTTGCCCTGGCTGCTGGCGGCAATGCCCTGGACGATTCGAAGCCGCTGTTGGAGCAAGTTCAGGGCAACGTCATCACTTATGTGGTTCAACAGGTTGCCTTTGCCATATTACTATGTTTTCCCTTGTTATTTGAGTGCAAAAGAGAACCTTCTCTTGGATTCTTTTAATAAGAGGGTTTTAAGGGGCCGACCGAGGCTTCTGCAGGGCACGCAGCCGATGCGCTTCTGCGAGCCATTGATGGCCAATGCCTGAGCGTGATGGACGCACATGCAAAGGACGCAATCTCTTCGTTGACATTGTGGAGTGACTGCAGTATCGAGAATGTTGAACTCCCTAAAGGTCTGCAGTCCTTGAGCTTCGGAGACAGCTTCAACCAGAGCTTGGAGAATGTGGCCTTGCCTGGCAGCTTGCAGTCCTTGAGCTTCGGGCATCGCTTCAACCAGAGCTTGGAGAATGTGGCCTTGCCTGGCAGCTTGCAGTCCTTGAGCTTCGGGTATTGCTTCAACCAGAGCTTGGAGAATGTGGCCTTGCCTGGCAGCTTGCAGTTCTTGAGCTTCGGACAGGATTTCAGCCAGAGCTTGGAGAATGTGGCCTTGCCTGGCAGCTTGTAGTCCTTGAGCTTCGGACAGGATTTCAGCCAGAGCTTGGAGAATGTGGCCTTGCCTGTCAGCTTGCAGTCCTTGAGCTTCGGGCATCGCTTCAACCAGAGCTTGGAGAATGTGGCCTTGCCTGGCAGCTTGCAGTCCTTGAGCTTCGGAGACAGCTTCAACCAGAGCTTGGAGAATGTGGCCTTGCCTGGCAGCTTGCAGTCCTTGAGCTTCGGACACTATTTCAACCAGAGCTTGGAGAATGTGGCCTTGCTTGGCAGCTTGAAGTCCTTGAGCTTCGGGCATCGCTTCAACCAGAGCTTGGAGAATGTGGCCTTGCCTGGCAGCCTGCAGTCCTTGAGATTCGGGTATTGCTTCAACCAGAGCTTGGAGAATGTGGCCTTGCCTGGCAGCTTGCAGTCCTTGAGCTTCGGACAGGATTTCAGCCAGAGCTTGGAGAATGTGGCCTTGCCTGTCAGCTTGCAGTCCTTGAGCTTCGGGCATCGCTTCAACCAGAGCTTGGAGAATGTGGCCTTGCCTGGCAGCTTGCAGTCCTTGAGCTTCGGACAGGATTTCAGCCAGAGCTTGGAGAATGTGGCCTTGCCTGGCAGCTTGAAGTCCTTGAGCTTCGGGCATCGCTTCAACCAGAGCTTGGAGAATGTGGCCTTGCCTGGCAGCTTGCAGTCCTTGAGCTTCGGAGACAGCTTCAACCAGAGCTTGGAGAATGTGGCCTTGCCTGTCAGCTTGCAGTCCTTGAGCTTCGGGCATCGCTTCAACCAGAGCTTGGAGAATGTGGCCTTGCCTGGCAGCTTGCAGTCCTTGAGCTTCGGAGACAGCTTCAACCAGAGCTTGGAGAATGTGGCCTTGCCTGGCAGCTTGCGGTCCTTGAGCTTCGGAACGTTGTTCAACCAGAGCTTGGAGAATGTGGCCTTGCCTGGCAGCTTGCAGTCCTTGAGCTTCGGGCATCGCTTCAACCAGAGCTTGGCGAATGTGGCCTTGCTCAGTGGGCTTGTGCGCTTGGATGGTAGGGGTGTTTCTGTTGTTGTGCACGCGTCTGGTCACAAGAACGGCAGCGAGCTCTGAAGTCGAAATCAATCCGGATGCCTTCAATTTCAGGGGGCTTCTAGATCCCACACCCTACCCCTTCAAGGTCAACCCTAGTTTAGGGGTTGTGTTTTTTTCCTGAGGGTTCTGATGTATGGGCCCTTGGGTTGTGTAGGGAACATGTAAGGGTACATCGGGGGGTCCCCTTTCAGGGCCCATACTCAGGGACCATGTAACTACCCTAAGATTTGTTTTTGCGTGGGGCAGGGCTTTCGAGGGAGCATGTTGCATGTTGTGGCTTACTCGTTCTCAATCAAGAGTAGCTGAGGAAGTAGGTGCCCTAGACAATCCCGTAAAGGGTGCTATATAGGGGGGGGGGGAGGCGGGGGGGGGGGGGGGGCGGGTTATATTAAGTAAAAGGTACCTAAACCCAAAACTCAAAACCCTAAACCTTAAACCCTAAACCCCAAACCCTAAACCCTAAGCCCTAAACCCTAAACCCCAAACCCCTAAACCCTAAACCCTAAACCCTAAACCCTAAAACCCTAAACCCTAAACCCTAAACCCTAAACCCTAAACCCTAAAACCCTTAACCCTTAAACCCTAAACCCTAAACCCTAAACCCTAAACCCTAAACCCTAAACCCTAAACCCTAAACCCTAAACCCTAAACCCTAAACCCTAAACCCTAAACCCTACCCTTCCAGGGAGGCGGAGGCGTAGAGCATGGGGCCTAGGCCCAGGTGCCCTGGGCAGTTGCTTTCCCCAAAATCTAAGGGTAAAAGCCCTAAACCCTAAACCCTAAACCCTAAACCCTAAACCCTAAACCCGAAAAAGCGTGGAAGGTTCGCAAGGATGAACCGGCCGGCCGACCCAGCAGATGAACCCTATGACGCCCAGCAACCCTATGAACCCTGTAAACCCTGTGAACCCTAAGATTCCTATGAACCTTATGATCCACCTTATGAACCCTAGCTATGTACCTTATGACCCCCCAAAAAATAGAAGCAAAATAAATCCTTCAACAACCCCATGAACCCCTATGGGCCCTACATACCCAATGAACTCTATGAACCCTTATAACATCTTATAACCCTTATCAACCCTAATAGACCCTATGAGCCCTGTGAACCCCATATCCAACCGTGACCCTAAACCTTAAAAGCCCTAGAAAGCCTGGGAAACCTATCAGCCCCATGATCTAAGGGAAGTTACATGGTTCCTTCAGATGACCTCCTTTAAAGGGTTCTGATTTATCCGCGCTTGGGTTGTATAGGGTATATAATGGGTTTCTAAGAGGTCCCCTTTTAAGGGCCCCTTTCATAGGCTATGTAACCACCCGGAGGCATGAGCCTTACAAACCTTCATAAACCCTTAAGGCCTTATGAACCCTTACCGGTCCATGTACCTATATAGTGTATAATTGGGCCTGAAAGGGGTTCCTGTGTAGTAGCTTTAAGGGCCAAGTATATGCTATTTAGGTACATGGACCCCTAGGGTCATAAAGCCTTATGAAACCTGGCATACGGGGGCTTACGAACATAGGGGACGGGGACCCCTAAAATATACCCCTAGTAGTAGGATTCCCAGATAATACGGACCCCAAAAAGGTACCCCTAATTTCGGAACCTCCCCCATAGACCCTTAGGTTCAGAAACCCTTATGAAAACTTGCCCATACACCCTTGGAAGCTGTTTTGACTTAGTAAGTCTACTTAGTATCCCCCAGAAACCCTCTTATCATCCCCAGAACCCCACCTTACGAACCCTACTTACCAAGTCAAAACCCTAAACCCTAAACCCTAAACCCTAAACCCTAAACCCTAAACCCTAAACCCTAAACCCTAAACCCTAAACCCTAAACCCTAAACCCTAAACCCTAAACCCTAAACCCTAAACCCTAAACCCTAAACCCTTAAACCTAAACCCTAAACCCTAAACCCTAAACCCTAAACCCTAAACCCTAAACCCTAAACCCTAAACCCTAAACCCTAAACCCTAAACCCTAAACCCCTGAGCATCCGATGCAGGGACCCCGAGTCGAACAGCTCTAAGCGGATGAGAGGCGTCAAAGGGGCTCCGAGTGAAGGTTTAGCCATTCGGGGTTTTTAGGGTTTAGGGTTTAGGGTTTAGGGTTTAGGGTTTAGGGTTTAGGGTTTAGGGCTAGGGATTTAGGGTTGAGGGTTTTGGGTTTGGGGTTTGGGGGATTTAGGGTTTTTTTTTTTTTTTTTTTTTTTTGGGGGGGGGGGGTTCAGGCTTTTTGGGGTCTTAGGGGTTTTGGGGGTAGGTTTCCGGGCTTTAGGTTTTGGAGTTGGGCGTCTCGGGTTTGTTTCAGGGTATGGGGGGGGGCAGGGTGTTGAGTTTCGGGGAATCCGAATCAGTTGTTTGAGGTATGCTCGGACCCCTAACCACACAGTTCTTCGATCATGCTTCGTGTATATGGCGGCACTTAGTTTTCCGAGTCGCATGCGTCATCTGTGGGATGCTTCAAGTTGCGGACAGTCACGTAGGTCTTCTGCCTCCTGAAAACCCGGAGACTCCAAAACCCCTCAATTAAGGAACATCCCTTAAATTATAGTAGGAACCCTAATATGATTTAAGGCGTATTCTTAAGGGGTTTTGGAGTTTCTGGGAACCCTCCATGACTGGCTTTGAGCAAAAGGACCTGCTGCGCAGTAGCTGCATTTCGTCATCACGTCTAAGGGTAGTTTCATGGGCCCTTGATATATAAGGGGTCCCCTTTTTCAGGGCCCGTACGAAGGGACCAGACCCTAAACCCTAAACCCTAAACCCTAAACCCTAAACCCTAAACCCTAAACCCTCTCTCATGGCAAGCATTGTGCAGGAAACCTGGTCTTGTGTCCGGCCTGTCAGATTATGGCCTGTGCATGAGCAAGAAGGACGCCAAAGGAAGCCCCAAAATTGGGGTTTAGGGTTTAGGTTTAGGGTTTAGGGTTTAGGGTTTAGGGTTTAGGGTTTAAGGTTTAGGGTCACTACTATTATACGCTTATTCCTTTTAAGGTTTATGAACCAAAAACCCTTTTTGGGTTTCCTTTGTTCCCCAAGACAAGACCGGAGAGGGAAGGCAAAGTACACCTTCACAGAATGCAGCAGAAAACGTGCCAAGAAAGTGACGCCTGCATCATCACGTGCGTGCTTGCACTGTGTGCCAGGGTTTACGGTTGATAGGGTTGATAGGCTTGATAGGGTTGATAGGGTTGATAGGGTTGATAGGGTTGATAGGGTTGATAGGGTTGATAAGGCCTTGGGGTTTGGGGTTTAGGGTTTTTAGGGTTTAGGGTGTAGGGGGAACCTAGGCCTGGGCTCTGCGTTGGGGTGCAGAAATCTGCATGTGCAGACGTGCTTGGTACCGTAGTGCACGCTCGCTGCTCCCTGGTCTCACATCTAAACATTGATATAACCCTCCACAACGAAGGAACCACGCAGGAGTTGCCGCTGGCCGAGGATTCGGTATCCTGGTTCGACCTCAAGCAAGATTCCCTCAGAATCATGAGCCAGCACGAGCCAGCAATAAAGGTGCTTCTCTCAACGTGGGCTTCGCAAGGCCGTCTTCTCCGCGGTAAGCCTACCCTTCCTTCGAGTTGCATAGCAATTGGCTTCTTAAGGCCCCTAGTAATCTATAGAGTGGGATAAGGGTAGGTTCTCATGAATAGCTTTGCTTTCACCGATCCATACCGCTGCCATGGTGTCACGGTTGCTGCATATTGCGCCGAATCTCTGCTGCAGTGCATGGTGCGCGTTCTGTGTTCCATGTGTTCGCATGTGTTCCAGGACAAGGTAGATGTACGTTTGTATATGCTTTTTTATGGAGGGGAAATCTAGGACGTAGCAGTTCGAGACCGCTGTTCAACAGCTGCTTGAATGTTGGATGGCTTTGAGACATAGGGCATGTAGGGTTTAGGTTTACAAGGGACCCTCTTTACCTTCAGTTTTTTTGTGGTTGTACCTACTAATTAAGGCTAGTTGCTACTAAACTGCAGGTAAAGAGAGTTCCAGGCAGTCCTTTGGAGTAATTTTGAATCTCCCCTCTTTTCCTTTTAAGGGAACCTATTCAGAAATCAGGAATGTTATAGAGACCACTCAGATAGAGTCCCAGGTAGTCTTCACAATTATAACTGTACTTATAACTGTACTAAATACCAAATTAGGGCACTTAAGGTGCTTATACGTGGGTTATAAGTACAGTTATAATTTGGGTTCGGCCGGTCCACACTAACAGTCAAATAACGCCGTGGCCTTGTAACACACAGGCCAAAAATAGCACCAGGAATCCCAGTGAATATTAACATTTACCGGGTGCTGCTTTTTGTGGGTCTGCTTGTGGTGACTGCTAGTCACATAGCACCAGAAACAGCACCAGAAATAGCACCAGAAATAGCACCAGAAACAGCACCAGAAATAGCACCAGAAGTAGCACCAGAAACAGCACCCCAGGAATCCCAGTCAATTTTGGCAGCTTAGCATTTACCGGGTGCTATATCTTGTAGGTCTGCTGATGGTGATTGCTAGTCACATAGCACCAGAAACAGCACCAGAAATAGCACCAGAAATAGCACCAGAAACAGCACCAGAAGTAGCACCAGAAATAGCACCAGAAACAGCACCAGAAATAGCACCAGAAATAGCACCAGAAATAGCACCAGAAATAGCACCAGGAATAGCACCAGGATAGCACCAGGAATCCAAGTCAATGTTTGGCATTTCCCGGGTGCTTTTATTTGTGGGTCTGCTGGTGGTGATTGTTAGTGTGGACCGGCCGAACCCAAGTTATAATTGTTTAATAGGTACCAAGAACCTCCCAAGTAGTCCTTAGAAGGCTTGGCCTTGAAAACCCTAACCCCTAAACCCTAAACCCAAAACCCTAATAAACCCTAAACCCCAAACCCCAAACCCTAAACCCTAAACCCTATAGGTCCCTAGAAGGCTTTGCATTGAAAAGCCTTGTGCCCAGGAGGATCCGGTCCTTCGCGACGCACACCTGGAAGCTGCCGGAGGAGACTGGGGGGCGGATGAAAGGGTTTAGGGTTTAGGGTTTAGGGTTTAGGGTTTAGGGTTTAGGGTTTAGGGTTTAGGGTTTAGGGTTTGAAAGTGCATGGCCGAGACCTGTTCCCCTTTAAGGCCCGATATTTCCAAGCGCCTCGTGAGACGATAGGGTGGGTGTACTTAAGCTACTTAAGTTCATCATATCGTGTGTGCATGTATATATACAGACAGAGATATACGATGTATAGACCAAAAAGTCAGGAACCACTAACCCAACTCATGGCCCTTCTCACTCGCGGTAGAATTAGGGTAATTCCCTTTGTCTCGCTCTACGAGTCCCAAGACACTTTTGGTTTGAAAGAAAATTATAAGGGAACCCAAACCCTAAAAACAGGGAATAAGGGCCTAGTCTCTCCCTCTCTCTCTCTCTATACATATATATACGCTTAAAACCCTGGCATCATAGAGCAGTGCAGACAGGCAGTCAAGCTGGGAAGACTTGTTGGGTGACATTTATCGCATGTCACGAGAAGCTTTACCGGCATCTTCAAAAACACACAGAATAGCCGATAAGAGCTGAAGTAGAGGGAGAAGTGGGTCATATTTGCTAGAACCTAGGTTTTGCGTCCCCCCCACTTCCTAGGATTCAGGGTTTCGGGTTTAGGGTTTAAGGTTTGGGGTTACGCAGTTGGTACAGCAGGGGAGAGGGGGGGGGGAGAGGGAGAGGCCCTCGCTGTAGGTGCCAAGCGGAGCGTCGCTGAATGACATCCTCGCGCGGCAGTTGGTCCCTGGCGAGGTGCGGCGCAAGCTAGTAGTTCATTTTAGAGTTGAGGGTTTAGGGTTTAGGGTTTAGGGTTTAGGGTTTAGGGTTTAGGGTTTAGGGTTTAGGTTGTGGGGTTTGGGGTTTGGGGTTTAGTGAGTTAAGGGGATCGCATGTAGGGTTTTTCTTGCTGTACTAACTACATTTAGGGGGCTGACAACCGAAGTCATAGAAAACTTCAATCAGAGCCTCAGTTAGGACCCCTTTGAGCGTCTGATTAGTTTCTTTGGGAACCGGCACAACTAAGAAGCCACAGCGCCATAGACGTTTTATGGCCCTAAGCACTATAAACCCTCAATCCGAAATACAGAGCCCTCGTCTACCATGCGTGTGAGGGCACGGGGTTGCGGATAAAGAGCCCTAAGCCCTAAGCTAAGTGGAGGGGGTTCATGGGTTTCGGGTAGGGTCCTGGACTCTGGATTGTGTCGGTTTCTTTGCACGGGGGGTGCAGGAGTCATGACGGCGCATTGATGTTTCCCAAACCAGCTCTGCAGAGCAGACCCCTGCGTCATATGCTGAAGCTGAAGCTGCTAAGGCTTTTGCAGAAAACCCATAAACCCTGTACCCTAAACCCTATGCCCTATACCCTAAACCCAAAACCCTGTACCCTAAACCCTCTATCCTATACCCTAAACCCTATATCCTCTACCCTAAACCCAAAGAAGAAGGTCACAGTGCCAAAATAAGTAGACCCTTATCCCCCGCAAAGCAAAGGCGATCACGAGCAGTTATTGTTAGATTTCTGCGACCTGGCTACGCAAGGTCAAGGGCCCATTTGAAGAGGGAGCATCCATCAAGAGACCCCTGAACCCTTAACCTTCAGCCCCTTTACTTCGGTTCAGGTCTGGGTCTAGGAGGCTGCTAGAAGCAAAACAAGGGTTACCTTAAAAGCAAAGGTCGACGCACCCCCACACCCAATAGCCAAGATGGAACATCTCCCTTACTTAAAGGTATTTGAGGCATACCCAGCAATACATCAGTATAGTAGTGGTTATCTCCCTTCGTAACTAGGTGCAGAGGCTACTCTCCCTGAGGGTCCATGTACCTATCTACTATATACTTGGTTTAGGGTTTAGGGTTTAGGGTTTAGGGTTTAGGGTTTAGGGTTTAGGGTTTAGGGTTTAGGGTTTAGGGTTTGGGCCCTATGAAGCTGCTGGTACATGGTAGGCCCCGTGAAGGCGCAAGTGCATACAACATGGGTGCTTGGATCCTCTCCCAAAGACCCCAAACCCTGAACCCTAAACCCTAAACCCTAAACCCTAAACCCTGAACCCTAAACCCTGGACCCTAAACCCTAAACCCTAAACCCTAAAAAGTCTTTGCCATGCGGCGCTGGCGCGCACTGCCGTTGCGGAGGCGGAGGGGAGGGGATCGGATCTCTTCGGACAGCCAACGCCTGCACCTCCAAACTGCCCACAATATGTTAGCCCATACCGCGTGAATTACGTTGACAGGGTGCTTCTAGGGTGTATAGTTTAGGGTTTAGGGTTTATAGGGCTTAGGGTTTAGGATTTAGAGTTTAGGGACTGGGTGTATTTGTTGGGTTAAGCCAGGAAGACACGAAATCGCTTGTTGCCCAACGACGGCACACCAGTGGCTGTCTTCAGGTGTGGATCTGCAAATTCCTAGGACCCGGAGTAGGCCTTTATTTACTTTTTGTTTAGGGTTCGGTTCCCTTATAATCCCCTTAAAACCAAAAAGGGTGCCCTGTTTGTCCTGTTTTTAGGGTTGGGGTTCCCTTTAGAATCCCCTCTTAAACCAAAAAGGGGTGCCCTGTTTATTCCCTGGCTACTCCTCGCTCTAGATTCTCATCTTCAGCTCAAGCACTGTCCGGATGTTCCCCCCTTATACTAGCAGTTCTTAATCGGGGATCATAATCGGGGGCACAAACCCTAAACCCTAAACCCTAAACCCTAAACCCCAAACCCTAAACCCTAAACCCTAAACCCTAAACCCTAAACCCTAAACCCTAAACCGAATCCCTATTAAGGACTGTTAGCATCAGGGCGAACATCCCGAGCTGTCCTTCACGCTGCGGGTTTAGGGTTGAGGGCTTCCGTGTAGGGTTCAGGATTTTTTAGGGTGAGAGTAAGATCAGATGCTATTATAAGAGGTGGCGCTTGCCTTTTTTTAAAGTGAGTGCAGTCAGTTTCCAGATTAAAGCAAGTGATGCCAAAACCTGGCCACCTTGCAAACAAGATGTGCGTGCTTGTGGTACAGGGTTCAGGGTGTTGTCGCCTAAGGGTTCCTACAAAACAGGGATCCTGATCACGGCATTCTATTCAGAAGCTCGCGTTGCAAACAGTGTCATGCTTGTGACGGGTGCCCTCTTCCTTCTCACGACTTGGCTGGCCGTCGTTCGTCGCGCAGTGCAAGGCAACCAGAAGCAGAGGAAGAAGTGGAGTGTGCGCCGGCAGAGGACTCGAAGGGCAAAGTTCTGGACTCAGCGTGGTGTGCGCCTTGTCCCTGCGTCCTCGCGTGGAGAAAGTGTAAGGCGCAGGAGTTCCTGAAGTACTTGCCAAACATTGGACACCCGGCGAGGGGCAGCCCCGGACCCAACCAGGCGAAAGCCGTAGACCCAACCACCCCGGATTTAGGGCTTGCGGGGTTTAGGGTTTAGGGTTTAGGGTACAGGGCAAGTTTGGGGTTTAGGGTTGAGGGTTTCGGGTTTAGGGTTTAGGGCAAGCATCCCCGTAATCTAGGTCCAAGGGTCAGTGAAGGGGTGGACTATATATCGGGTGTCTTCCGGATCCCTGTGCCCTGAAGATCCCGCCCTGGAGCCTGCCCCTTCGTGATCATAGTAGCTCTCTCGCCATCTCTCTCTCTCTCTCTTTCTCTTGTTTTTGTCTTTATATTTTTGCCTCTTAACTGTGTATATACTTGTCTGAATAAACGTACAATAACCCCTGAAACGCAAGCCCTAAACCCTCAGCTCTAACCCTAGTGACCCTAGACCCTTGGCCCTAAACCCTAAACCCCAAACGCTAAACCCTACACCCTGCACCCTAAACCCTAAACCCTAAATTTAGGAGCCTCCGGCTCAGGCCGCCGACCCAAGAGGCTCGAAACCTCTCAACCCTCAAAGCCGGAAATGGTTGTTACCCTAAAGCCTAAATGCTGAACTCTACACCTAAACCAGGCTTCGGGGGTTTGAGGACGTGTTGTGGGAATGGGGGAGGTAGAGGCTTCGAACTGTTGGAGTTGGCGTAAGGTTGCAACATAGGCAACCAGGGGGTGGGGGGGTGCGGGGAAAAAAGGGGGGGAGGGGGGTGGGGGGTTTGGGGGGTTTTGCCAAAGCCTCTACCCGCTGTGCTGAACCGCCTTTGGTCGATGCGTTTGCGTCGTGCGGGTGGCGCGGTCTTCCATGAAAAAATTGTGCACCGATGCCTCTGCGTTTTCAGGTTTTTGGGGGTAAGGGAGGGTAAGGGAGGGGGTGGGGGGGGGGGGGGGGGAAGTTAGATAAGATAAGAGGTTGTCCTTTTCCCGTGTCCTGCGCAATCTGGACGATGTGCCGTGGTCCCCAAAACGCGAGACACGAGTCGAGTCGGTGAGTGGGGGGGGTGGGGGTGGGGTGGGTGGGGGGGGTGGGGGGGGTGGGGGGCGGGGGGTGGGGAGATGGGGGGGGTAGGTGGGGGGGGTAGGTGGGGGGGGTAGGTCGGGGGGGTGGGGGGGGAACACGCCGCCAGGGTCGGCGGACCCTAAACCCTAAACCCTAAACCCTAAACCCTAAACCCTAAACCCTAAACCCTAAACCCTAAACCCTAAACCCTAAACCCTAAACCCTAAACCCTAAACCCTAAACCCTAAACCCTAAACCCTAAACCCTAAACCCTAAACCCTGCCTGACACCTACGAGCTCTCCAGGCCAGAGCTGTCATTCATGGCGATCTTTGCGAGCTTTTTTGCGGCACTGAGGCTCGGTGTCCTTATAAGGTTCTTAAGGGGAGGAGGGGGGGGGGGGGGGTCCCCTAAACCCTAAACGCTAAACCCTAAACCCTAAACCCTACACCCTAAACCCTAAACCCTAAACCCTACACTTATGTAGTAGGGGTTATGGTTATAGGGTTCTTGAGGGAGGGGGGGCCCAAAGGGGGGATGTAATCCAAGGTTCCCTAATACTCCCCACTACTCCCGAAGGCTCCCGAAGGTTCCCTAAGGTTCTCTAGGTACCTACCCCCCATGAACCTCCCCCGCTCCCCCGTGCCTTAAGGACCCTATAATTTTCGGTTCAGGGCTTCAGGCTTGGGGGTTTAGGGCTCAGGGCTTGGAGTTTAGGGTTTGGGGTTAGGGCTTAGGGTTGGAAGTTTGGGGTTTAGGGCTTAGGGTTTGGAGTTTAGGATTTGGTGTTCAGGGCTTAGGGTTTGGAGTTTAGAGTCTGGGGTTTAGGGCTTGAGGTTTGGAGTTTAAGGTTTGGGGTTTAGGGCTCAGTGCTTGGAGTTTAGAGCTTAGGGCTAAGGGTTGGAAGTTTGGGGTTTAGGGCCTAGGGTTTCGAGTTTAGGATTCGGGGTGTAGGTTTGGGGCTTAGAGTTGAGGATTTAGAGTTTCGGGTTTAGGCTCTAGGGTGTCGGGTTTTGCACAGGAATTTCCTGGATCTCCAAGTTGCGCATATTAGTAGTTTGCATACATTTGTTTTGTGTTTTCTTATGGCTGTTGTGCACTTCAAACTTAAGGTAGGGCTTGGGGTCTAGAGCGTTTGCCGGTTTTTGGGATTCAGAGCATGTAGATTTGTGGGTGAGTCACATGTATACGTTCAGTGAGCTGTATACTAGCTGGGGGGGTGTTCCCCCCTTACTAGCAGTTCCCCCCTTACTAGCAGTCTTTAATAGGGAAGTACCTCCTTTCATATTCTCTATTTAAGGACTGTTAGTATAAGGGGGAACATCGCAAGCTGTATGCCCTTACAGAAGTTGCACCTTGCCTTAACAAACCAAACACCATGTCAGTAGGTTATATAGCATGTCTGTAGGCTATGAGTTGAGAGACTCTGAGCCCTAAGCCCTAAGCCCCCAAACCCTAAGCCCCCAAACCCTAAACCCTAAACCCTAAAACCTAAAACCTAAACCCTAAGCCCTAAGCCCTAAACCCTAACCCTAAACCATAAACCCTCAGGCCCAAATGGGGTTTTCGAAGGCTTGGCATGTAGTGTCTCTGGCCTTACGCGACACTCACGACTACTGTTCGCTTAAGAACACCTGCCCCCGCCCCCCCCCCCCCCCCCCCCCCCCCCCAAAAAAAAAAAAAAAAAAAACACAGGGTTTAGGGTTTTGTGTTGAGGGATTCTTCCTTTTAGGGCAAAATATAGGGCTCATTGCGCTTTTTGTTTTTCGGGGGGAGGGGGAGGGGGAGGAGGCTTCTTAAGCAAGTAGGAGACGAGAGCATGTTATTGCCTGGGCCTGCGCCTTGAAACCCTGAAGCCTGAGTCGCCAAAGGCTTATCATACGGATCTTCCGTCGGGCTGTTTCCACCAGTATTCCCTTTTTTCTTCCTCATATGAGGGTAATATAGGGATTGTTATCTTTATTTTTTTTGGGCGGGGGGTGGGGGGGGGGGGGCGTTCTGGGTTTTTTTTCTGGGGAACCGAGTTTCCGAAGAGATACCAGGGAGATCTCATGCCACAGCCCCATGCACAAAGCCATGAGAGAGCCTTGTGCAGGTGCGGACGCCATTGCTCCACCTTTGCCAGGGTTCAGGCGGAAAAGGCACCTTTGGTTGGGGGGGGGGGGACAGCAGCTTGTCCTACCCAATAAGGAGGCCCAAATAAGAATTTGTTCAGGGGTATTCAGGTCCAAATAGGCGCCACCAATAGTTAGTAAAAAGGGTGGAGGGTGGGGTTTAGGGCCCTAAACCCCCGTGAACCGATGGCTGACTGTTGCAAGGGATGGCAGGCCTGGACTCTACACCCTCAACCTCAGACCCTCAAGCCCGTTTAGGGCTTAGGGTTTAGGCCTCAAGCTTACACTCCAGACCCTAAACCCCAAGTCATGCACTACTCTTTAAATTTAGGGCCCTAGGCTGTCTCTACTCGCAACTGGGGGGGAGGGCGCCTAAACCCGAAACCCGAAACCCCAAAACAACTCAAGCACGTGCCGAAACCTTAAACCCTAAACCCTAAACTCTAAACCCTAAACCCTAAACCCCAAACCCTAAACCCTAAACGCTCACCTGAATGCTTCATGGCCTCCAGGCCAGGCTGACCCACTTCGTGGAGCGGGCCCCATGCTTCTTCACTTGGTTCTTAGGAATTTTAGGAACCCTGAACCCTAAACCCTAGACCCTAAACCCAACGGAGTTCACAGTCTGCGTTTCAGGGTCCATGAAGGCAGGATGGCTTGAAGCAAGGGGAGTGTAGAAGGAGCCGGCAGACTGACACCCGGGTTCCTCTGGTCTTCTACTTTCTTCCTGCACCGCCAGACTTTTTGGATTTCGGGTTCAGGGTTTAGGGTTTAGGGCTTACAGCTTAAGTCTGAGGCCAACTGCTTCAGATGAAGGATGGTGTGTATGTAAGCCACAAAGGCGTTTTGGGACAGGTCGTTGCGGGCTTCCAGGGTTTCGAGTAGAGGGCTCTTGCGGCTTCAAGCGTTTACGGGCCTTGTGCTTGTCGCTTATGAGGAATCAATCCAGGGGACGTCCCTAGTCAAGCGATGCCATCAGGTTAACTCCGTCGCCCAGTGGTGCCCTTTTCTTTTTTTGTTGGTTCAAGGTTCCCTTTATAGAGGAACCAGCCACAAAAACGGGGTTTGGGAGTACTATACGTTAATACCTTTTTTGGGTTGTGGGTTCCGATTATATATCTACTTACACCTAAACAAGATGTACTTTTTCCAGGGCCTACTCCAAAGTAGGGAAAAGGGTGCCCTTATGATTATATGGTTACTGGGTTACTAAGTTAGTTATGGATGCGCAGCTGCCTTGGTCAAGGCCCCTGAGCCCTCTAACCCGACTCAACCCTACAAACCCTAGAAACCCTATAAACCCCTAAGCCCTAGATTCCCAATTCAACCCAAGCCCCGCAGCCAGAACGTGACCAAGCTATCCGCCTCAGCAACATTCTAAGCCCAAGCCCCTGAGCTTGGCGATTGAGCATCCAGCTTCAACTAAGCCAAGCCGGCGAATTCCCTAAACCCTAAACCCTAAACCCTAAAACCTAAACCCTAAACCCCAAGCCCTAAACCCTAAACCCTAAACGCTAACCATCGTTTACCAAGCACAGAAGCCGTCGGTTTGCCATGGGCCACCGTCTGGCTCTCTCCGTGAGCCGAGGCGCGACTGTGTGCACAAGAATCTCGCAGGTATGGAGCAGCTCATAGACAACAACCGCAATAAACATGAAAATACAAACAATAATATTTGTAATATGTGTTTGGTCAGTTTAGGGTCTAGGGTTTAGGGTTTAGGGTTTAGGGATACTAGTCAGAAGAAGAATGGTAATAGTAAATAATGTTAATATGTGAAGACTATTGCCAGTTCTCTGAACTAGGCAGGGTCCCTTTTGGGTGCCCGTATAACAAGGACCCCAGAAGGGACGACATGTTAGAGAAACGGCCCGATGCATATGAAGATAGAAATATAGAATTTTCCTAACTTTGCCCTAACTTTTGCGCTTCCGACATTCCCAGAAACTCCACAGCCCATATGCGCCCTAAGCTCCTACGAGGCCCCCCAACCCCCCCACGGTTTAGGGTTTAGGGTTGAGGATTTAGGGTTCAGGGTTTAGGGTTTAGGGTTACAAGGGCCTTAAAACTGGGCTGGGTTATAAGGCTTCTAACTTAGGTTCTGAGTCCCTTACCTACAGTCAGCATAGTGAGGGGGCCCCTCCTCTATGGCCCCTCTATAAACCCCACGAACACTGCAATCCTATAAACCTTGAACCCTCAATAAACCCTCAACCCTATACACGCTGTACAAACCCTAAAGTGAGGGGGCCCCCTCCTTGTACAGCGAACCTAGCATCCTTCCAGCGTCTACATTCCTGTCAGCGTAATTACAAATACAGGGTTGACGTGGGGTAGGGGGGGTATGGGGGGGTGTGCGGGGGGGGGGGTGGGGGGGGGGGGGGGGGGGGGGGTGGGGGGGGGGGGGGGGGGGGGGGGGTGGGGGGGGGGGGTGGGGGGGGGGGGGGTGGGGGGGGGGGGGGGGGGGGGGGGGGGGGGCGGGGGTGGGGGGGGGGGGGTGGGGGGGGGGGGGGGGGGGGGGGGGGGGGGGGGGGGGGGGGGGGAAGGTGATAAGAGTGTTCAGGAGACAGGAAGGAGAACATGATGATAGGGTGGTAGTGCGGGTGAGGGGGAGGTGAGGGAGGTGAGGGGGGGGGGGGGGGTAGGGTACCCATTTCGGGTCAAAAAAAAACTTGACTCGTCGGATTTTGTTTCTTTTCCCTTCTGTCCTTGCCTCTTCAGGTTCCCTTCTGTCCTTACATCTTAAGGTTCCCTTCTGTCCTCATATCTTCAGGTTTACTGCAGCATTGCCTCAAGCGGCCAGCAAGGATGCACCACAGTCGCAGCACTCAAGCGCTCTAACGCTAAACCCGAAACCCTAAACCCTATTTTAAACCCTAAACCCTATTTTAACCCCTAAACCCTAAACCCTGATTGAGCCTCTAAGCCCTTAACCCCTTGCTGAGAGGCGATGAGAGCCAACCAGCGGCGTTATCTCGCCATCGCGCAGGCGTGAATTGGGATGCCGACCTTGCGGACCAAAACGAACCCCAAAATGAAGGTTATACCCTGCCTATAATTATACTGTATGACTGTAGAATTCCTTCTATATATGCCTGTAGAATTCTTCTGAGGGTATATACGCAAAACAGTAGACCCTTTTAGGGTTCATGTGGTCCCTCAGGTAGAAGTCGGCCCTGATCTCGAGGATAACTCGGGTTTAGAGAGGGCTTTGGGTTTGGAACCTGAGGCTCAAGCACTTTTCCCCCCAAATCTAGCAAATACAAGCCCTGCACTGTGAGCCTTATTTGAACCCTGAACCCTGAAGCCTACAAGCCCTAAACTCTAAACCCACAACCCATAACCCATAAACCCTCAACCCTAAACCCTAAACCCTAAACCCTAAAACCCAAACCCTCACTAGGGAGGCCCTCTCACCTGCAGGACCGCAGCGCCCGGGCCGAGGACGTCGCGGAGGCCGTGGCGGCGATGCAGGCGGAAGGCACGTGCGGATCGTGGGGCTTAAGGAGCTTGGGGTTTAGGGTTTGGGGTTTGGGGTTTGGGATTTGGGGTTTGGGATTTAGGGTGAAGAGTTTAGGGTTCAGGGCTGCTTTGGAGTTTCGGGTAGGGAGTTTGGGGTGTAGGGTTTGGGGTTTAAGGACGAATACATCGGGCATAGCCTGCAACGTAGGAGCTTGTGTGCCGAGACGCTCGGGAAGACGATACCTGGACCGTAATCAAGGAGATCTACCACACCATCAAAGACCGCCAAGGAGCTGGGACCAATGCCCGGCGGGGTGGAAGAGCGGCACTAAGGAAACGTTGAAGGGTCTCTATCAGGAGACGGTCGTACTACCTACTCCTGGACGACAATGATCGGTGCGAATGGACGAGGTGCTAGCCAAAGATGTGGATCGAGGACATGACAGAGGAGTGGGCTTTGACTGTGTTGGTTCCATTGAGGGCTCGTAGGGTTTAGGATTTGAGGCTTCGGCTGTTTGTCTAGCTGCTGCCTCGGCTTTGCAACGGCGGAGATGTCACGATGTAGAGTTGCAAACCTAGATGGACCTAAGCCCTGTGATCCCTCATATACCCTGTAACAAGCCTATCAGCCCCATAGACCCTAAACCTAAACCCTTTTAGTTCTTGGCGCGTTGGTTGGCTCTATTATTCCACCTTTGGCCCTCAGCTTCCTGTTTGGTGAATGAGGGGCCCTATGAACCTGCATAATTCGTGCATAGGTCGTAGGGTTTATAGATATGTATATATATATATGAGTATATGTATGCGTTCACATATTCTTCCAAGTATTTGTATTTATATCTATATATATATATATGTATATGTATGTGCACGGAAAAAGTGAAGTGGGGTACTGGGCTTGAGGGTGAGGTGTAGTTCCTTTCAGCTTCTTGTGGACTTACCTAGAGCAACCGCCTGGATATGAGTAGAAGGCAAGTATACCGAAATAAATGGAATACTCTTTTGGTCCCTACACCCGAACCATGGAGCAGGGTGGGCAAGAACGTGGAAAGCCTATTCCCCGCGACAGGCATGCTGCGAACACCGCAGGCGCGTATGAGTGCAGGGTAGCTTCAGGCTTGCCCTAAAGAGTCAGGAAGAGTGTGGCGGTTTAGTGTTTCAAGGCTCTGATTTCTGGGGGTTCTGGGGATTCCAGTGGAGCCCCGTCCAGATCTCGACACGGGTCCATTGTCAGAGAGACAGAGAGCACCATTTTCGACTATGACATGAGATAAAGGTGTGCCACTACTTTAACGAGGAAGCTCGTGGCATCTTAGCCCAGACAGCAAGTAGCCCCGTTTGGCTCCGCTTGGTTCCGCAAATGACTGTTCGTGTGATTTTACTCCCATGTGTTGGGAGCAAGACCGAGCCAGCAGGGCTAAGAGCATGACCAGGGGCCTTCGCTCAGCTCTCCTTTCGTGGCTTTTGAGGTTGTGGAGTGTTGGACTAGTATTAAGGTTTAAGGTCACCATGGTCCCTTACCTCCTTTAAAGGGTTCTGAAGTATGGGTCCCTTGAGTTGTATAGCGCATATGAGGGGTCCCCTTATAAGGGCCCATACTAAGGGACCATGTAACTACCCTAAGATTGATGTTACCCTAAATCCTAAAACCCAAAACCCAAAACCCTAAACCCCAAACCCCAAACCCCAAACCCTAAACCCTAAACCCTAAGCCCTAAACCCTTGGGTTGTATACGGTACATAAGGGCTCACATGTAACTACCCTTAGACTGGGCCAGGATTACACCTTTGCCATCAAGAGCCTCGGGCGGAAGCAGCTCTGCCTGGAGACCCAGACTCCCGGTTTAGGGTTTAGGGTTTAGGGTTTAGGTTTTAGGGTTTGGGGTTGCGGGTTTAGGGTTTGGGGTTTAGGGTTTAGGGTTTCGGGTTTGGGAGTTAGGGTTTAGGGTTTAGGGCTTGGGGTTTTGGGGTTTTGAGATTTGTGTGTAGTGTTTGTGGTTTAGAGTATGCGGGGTTTCGAGGACTTCGGGTAGTTTAGGATTAGGGCGGTTTGGGCTAGCCTAGACAATATGATGGAGGGCTTGTGGGGCGTATAGGCCGCATAGGGCTTCAGCGGGTCAAGGCTTTCGGGTTCGGGGGGAGGGGTAGGAAAACCATGGGGAAGTGTCAGGAGCGCATTGGATCCAGGGCAACTACCTTTGCAAGATGATCACGAGTACTACAGCTGTTCAAGGCTCAATTGCCTGGACTCCTCTCTGCAATTCCCAAAAGCAGGAACAACATCTGCTTGATGACGCTTCAAGCAGCATGCTGGCGGCTCATCTATAGGAGCTGTCTTTCTGCCCTTGTAACTGACCCCCCCAAAAAAAAGAGCTAAACCCAGGCCCCTTACACTCCAAACCGCCTCTCAACCCTATAACCTAAAGCCATCAACCCTACAGAAAATCCTTAAACCTTCTTATAAACCCTAATCATAGGTTTAGTTGCAAGCCGAGGTGTCCCCTCAAACCCCAAACCCCAGACCTAAAGACCCCGGACGCCAAATGGGGCTTTCCGAAATTAGGGGTACCGTCCCCTTTTGGTCGAGGGGGATGCCTTCAGCGTCAGGCATCTCCCCACACGCCAAGGGGACACTGTTCGAGTATTTGCAGCCACAAGGGCATCAGCTGAATGTGCTTTTGCCCTTAGATTCGCTGCCGGTGCTGTGCGTGTGTGCGTGTTTTGTTCGACCACCTTTCCCAACCATGCCCCGTCTCTGAGCCAGTGTCCCCAGCTTAGTACTTCGGTGAGGGATCATCGTGGGAAGAGCTTTGTTCCTGCGAAGTGGGCTGTCTTGCCAAGTGTCCAATTCCAACTCAAGCCGCCCGGCTTGGGGGGGCGGGCCCATGGAGGTTCGGGTGGCGCACCCCTCCCAAATCCCAGGCTCGGATTGCGGGGCCCGGAGCGTTGAACTCTGCACCGGAGCCCCGATGACGCATGCGGAGGGGCAAAGAAGGCGAGAGGGACCGTTTCCGTAGGCCGGAGAGCACCCCAGGTCGACACTCACTCACTCACTCACTCACTCACCGTCTTGGGGTCCTTATGATAAGGGGATCCAACTATTTGAACCCTAAACCCTAAACCCTAAACTCGGGTCCCTGATTTTCGGAAACCGCCAAATCCCCAAAGCGCTCGCAAGGCCAAGATGCCCTGTGGCTGCTGCAATGCATGTGCCCCGGCGACCGACCAACAGTGGGTCAATTCGCATCGTGGCCCCCTTAAGGGGCTGGCTAGGCTAAACCCCTGGAACCCTAAACACCTCTGTGCTGGGTAGCATCTCGGACAGGAGGTTTTATTCAGAGGTTCTTGTCTGAGTCATTCAGCATTTTAGGTTATAAGGTATATACTGAGCAAAGGGTTCAGGGGTTTATGTTTTTGTTTGGTCTCTATTGACATAAGTTCCTTCTAGCACAGGGCACCTTTCAGGGTCTGGGGTTTTAGGTGCGGGGATGCTTCGATCCACTTGCTACTGTCTTCGTGCTGGGTTTGGCGGCAGAGGGTTTGTGCGTTTCGTTTTTACAGCGTAAGGCCGTTTTTAAAGCCTCATAGGTGTTTTGGTTGAGCCCCGCCTGCCTCCGAAACCCAACAGCCATAGCAAAGGATGTGCTACGGTCCTCCGCCCAATGTCTTCCACTTTAATGCCGCCATCAGCGCCTGCGACAGCAGCGGCTACTGGGAAGGCGGGGGCACTGTTTCGTGAAGCAGGTAGTTGAGGGTCTGCGTTTAACGTTTTAGGTGTTTATAGGGCTTAGGTTTTCGGGGTTGTGGATCTGCGGACTACTGACTAGGATAGAAAGCTTTGGGACTGCTAGTTAGGGGCTATAGGGTTTTTGGTGTGCAAGCGGTTATGCCCGGCTTTGGGCTTTTGGGAAGTGAAGGATTGTGCGGACTTTGCTTAATGGGTGTTCGGGTTTGAGGCAGCACCTGGCCAGAGAAAAGCCGCGAGGGCTCAGGGTATACGAACCCTAAACCCTAAACCCTAAACCCCCTTCAGATCAGGTGCAGTTATGCTTCTGCAGCAGATGGCCTTCTTCGGCGTTCTGCCCGACGTGGCCCGGGGGCTCAGTGTGCAGAAGCTATACCGTTTTAGGGCTTAGGGTTTAGGGTTTAGGGTTTAGGATTTAGGGTTTAGGGTTTAGGGTCTAGGGTCTAGGGTCTAGGATTTAGGTTTAGGGTTTAGGGTTTAGGGCATATGTCATGGTGGCTCACTTGGGGATTCTCGACAACCCGAAACAGTAGGCTTGGGAGACTCTCTGCCTACTTATTCTAAACCTACACCCTAAACCCTAAACCCTGAGACCTAAGCCCTAAGCCCTAAGCCCTAAACCCTAAACCCTACACTTTGGCCCTAGACTCTGAGACCTCGGGATGTTGGAATCGGGCTTAGGGCACAAGGTTTATAGGTCCTAAGGACGTCTACGATTTTCGAGCTTCGGCAACCCTACCAATCGGAACCCTCAAAGCTAAACATGCCCTGTACCCTACAGCCCTTGCAGGAAGCTGAAGTCGACAGAGCTAAGATGTTAAGGCTTATAGGCTTTAGGGGCTTGAGGTTTCACACATACCTGCATCCTCATCTCTAAATTGAAGTTTTGTTTCGAAACCCTAAACCCTAAACCCGAAACCCCAAACCCTAAGGTCAGCTTCAACACGGCCATCAGCGCATGCGGGCGCCAAAAGCATTGGCAACCTGCCTTGGTGCCTCGGGCTCCTACAGCTGTGACCTGCAAGGGTTTAGGGTTTAGGGTTTAGGGTTTAGGGTTTAGGGTGCAACCCTTCATAAAACCCGGAGTAGCCCACTGCCTTTTGCCTTCTTGTTGGTTCACGGTTTTCTTATGAAGTAGCCAACCCCTCAAAACGCGGTACCCTTATCGTAATATGGCCACCCACTAAGCCCTAATCCCCAACCCCCCAAGAAGGGCACCCTTCTGTTCTACAGCATGGTGACTGGGCTACGAAGACGCCACGCCATATCTGAGGACTTGCTTCGCCAGATGCCCACCCACAATTTGCAGCCCAACGTGGTGAGCCTCTTGACAGATGGGGGTTTCCGAAAGTTGGGGTACCCTTTTTGGGGGTTCGTATAATAGTAATCCCTATTTTGGGAAATGCACAGATCTGTTTCATGAGGGCATCGTGAGGGCAGAAGAATTGGACGGAACCTGAGGGTTGGGGGGCTGGGCCAGTTCCCCTCATCATAGGGGTATTCTGCATCTAGGTTTCCTTTTCACTGTTCTAAATTATTAAGCCCCCTGTTTTAGGGTTCAGGATTTGGGACACACTTGCCAGAGCGAAGAGCCCAGAAGTGCCAGAAAATTGGGCCGCGACCAGGAGCCCCTTTGAGGGTAGATACATGGTCCCTTCGTATGGGCCCTTAAAGGGGACCCCTGATATACCCTTTGCAACCCAAGGGCCCATACTTCAGAACCCTTTCGAGGAGGTAAGGGACCATATTAAGGGCCCATAGAACCCTCAGAGCCCCTGATTGGGGGGAGGGGGGGTGCCTTATCCCAAACCCCCAGATTCTTCTAACATCTGAATTTTCGTAGAGAGGTCACGGGTCATCCTCGACTAGGACCCAGAGAAGGCCCTTATTCCCTTTTTGTTGGGGGGGCTTGGGTTCCCTTATAAGCCTTTTTACACCAAAAGGGCGCATTTCATTCTTAGTGTAGTCTTTGGTCTAGTAGACAATGACACCTAAATCCTACCTTAAGCCCCTAAACCCCAAACCCTAAACCCCAAACCCCAAACCCTAAACCCTAAACCCTAAACCCTAAACCCTGGACCCTGAACCCTGAACCCTGAACCCTAAACCCTAAACCCTAGATCCTGTCCTGCTTTCAGGCTACGGTGCGGCCATCGATGCTTGCGCCCGCGCGGGGCGCGTTCAGGAGGCCGTGGCGTTGCTCGATGCCACCTGGCTGGACGTTAGGGTGTAGGGCTTAGGGTTTAGGGTTTAGGGTTTAGGGTTTAGGGTTTAGGGTTCAGGGATCAGGGTTTAGGGTTTAGGGTTTAGGGTTATATATATATATAGATAGAAAGCGACATTATCTCGTGTCCGTGCTATAGTAATTTTGAACCCTATAAACCCAAAAAACCCTACAACATTTCCTAGACCCTGGAAGCCCCCAAAACCCTAAACCCTAAACCCCAAAAACCCTAAAGCCCCGAAAACCCTGAACCCTAAACCCTATATACATCCTAAATGTCAACCCTGAAACCTAAACCCCGAATCCTGCTGCAAAACCGAGTCTCAGGAGATGTTTGGGGAAGGAATCCCCCTAAACCTTGTGAACCCTAAACCCTAAACCCTAAACCCTAAACCCTAAACCCTAAACCCTAAACCCTAAACCCTAAACCCAGGAGATGTCTGGGGAAGGAATCGAGCCGAACCTCATCGTCTTCAACGCGGCGCTTCATGCCACAAAGATCGCCGGCGACTGGGAGGCTTGAGATCTAGGGTTTAGGGTTTAGGGTTTAGGGCTTCAAGATCTGAAGGTCTGGGGAGTCTGGGGGTTAGGAATTCATGGGGCTAGGGGGTCTGAAGGTTTCGGGTTTGGGGGTTCTGAAGGTTTGGGATTTAGGGTGTAGGGCTTAGGGTTAAGGCGGTTCTAGGGTCGAGGGGTCTGAAGGTTTTGGGTCTAGGGATCTGAAGGTTTAGGGCAGTTAAGGGTTGAGGGTTTAGGGTTCAGGGCTGAGTGGCTAGGATTCGGGTTTTACAGGGTTTCAGGTGTTTGTTCGGGTGTTGTAGGGCTACAAGGCTTAAGCATGGGGTTTGTGTTTTGGGCCTTATAAGGAATACCTTTTCTTTGTTTTTTTGCCGGGGGGGGGGGGGGGGGGGGTTCTCAGGCAAATCGTAGGTTTTCAGCCCTACTGCAGAGGACGGTTGGAAGTCTGAACTTGCTCTGCAACGAAGCTGCAGGCTTGTGCCTTGACATTGAAAGTACCCTAAGCCTTCTAAGGGCCAACCTAGCCATGCTTTTCGAGAATGGGACTCGGAGTAGGCCCTTTTTTAAAAAACCTTTTTTAAAGGTTTAGCTTTCCTTAGAAGCCCCTTTGGTAAAGGGCACCCCTTTGGGATTCCTAGGTTGCTCTTGGGCCTAGTGTGCGCCGTGTGGCAGGTGTCACTGCAGCTGTTGGACAGGCAAATGGGGGGGGGGGGGGGGGGGTAAGTTGGGCATAGGACGGATTTCGCAGGCGCCGGATGTTGTTCAAGGCTTTAGTGTTATACGTACCTCAGTTGCAGGGTTTTTGGGCTCCTTCGAGACCTCCCTTAGCTCTCACCCTGCTCCTCCGAAACCCTAAGCCCTGAACACTAAACACTACACCCTAAAGGCCCTAAACCCTTCTGCACCCTCGCAAACTGTCTGGAGAAGCCCTTCCAAGTCGAGCTCTCGGAAGCCCTAAACTCTCTTCAGGCTTACAAGGAGGGGCCCCCCTAGTGATAGGTAGAGTGATAAGGACCCTGAGTTGGGTTATAAGGATCCTAAAGTAGGTTATAAGTCCCTTAACTATAGTTAGTATAGTAAGGGGGCCCCTCCTTGCAGAAACCCTTACACACCCTTGCGTGCACCCTTGCAAGCCCTGCCCTGCTCCTCCCGCAGGCTACGAAACGCCGGGCTTCGCCCAGACGTGCGCAGCTTCGCCGCCGTCTTCGGCGCTTTGGGCCGAGCCGGCCGGGAAGAGGAGGTCAGGGAGGGGTTAGGGTTTTCGGGCGTCAGGGATTATACATAGGGCGGTGCGGCACTTCGAGGGGTTATTGGTGGGTATCTCGCATAGGGTTTTTATTATTCCAAGGGTGCATAGGGTGCGCTTGGTCTAAGGGTAGTCACATTCTAGAACCTTTAAAGGAGGTAGGGACCACACTGAGGGACCATGTAACTACCCAAAGACTTGGGTTCATTCCGTGCATAGGGTGCACAGGGTTTCGGAGGCCTTCGGCTCCAGGGTTTCGGGATCCTTGGGTTGACCAAGTGAGGGGTGCGTAGGGCAGTTCTTGTATATTTTCGCCTTCAGGGCCCGCCCTAAACTGCTAAACCCTAAGCCTAAACCCCAAACTCTGCTAGGTGACCAGATTCTAGCGAAGGGTGTGGTCCAAACCCCTAGCGAAACCAGAGGTTTAGGGTTTAGGGTTTAGGGTGTAGGCTTTAGGGCCAAGTTGTCACTGGCAGGCTGAGGCACTGCTGACGACCATGGCAGATCAGGGTCTCACTCCAGACGCTTGCTTTGCAGTAGTGAGACGGAAGGGGGGGGGGGGGGGGGGTTCTTCCGAATTGGGCTCCCTACTTGGCAGCTGCCATTCCTTACGAGGACTTGTGCAACAAAAAACATATGTGTGCGTATATGTATATATGCTTTGTTCTGTTTTTTTATGTCTGTTTATATGGGCATATACTATATATATATATATATATACACGGCGACTTCTCATGTATACCACCTTCTCCAAACGTTAGCATGCTGCAGTTTGCCTTGTACCTTCTTGACACATCACCGGCCCGCAGCCCTTGTCCTAAAACCTAGAAATCCTTAAGCTCCAACTCCTCAAAACCCAAGCAAACCTCAAAACCCTCCAAACCCCAAAAACAAATCCCAAAACCCCTATCCCCGAAGCCCTCTGCCGTGAAAGCTAAAAGCACTCCAGACACTCCATCCCCGAATCCCTCTGCCCTGAAAGCTAAAAAAAAGGCCCTCAACTTCAGAGAGTCCCAACACCATTCAGGAGTATTAACCGAAACATATAAGGAACCCTCAAATCTTTTCAGGAACATTCTTCAGTTTCAGGGTTCAGGGTTTAGGGTTTGATTAAGGGTAATTAATTTGACTCCCTGGGTTTAAACCCTAAACCCTAAACCCTAAATCCTAAACCCTAAACCCTAAACCCTAAACTCCAGACTCCTGATCCGAGAGCCGCAAGGATCAAGGCTGCCGCGCGGAAGCCCTGGGTGCCCTCGGCTGGCAGGAGGCCTCATGTGTTTAGGGCTTGGAGTTTAGGGTTTAGGGTTTGGGGTGTGGGGTTTAGGGTTTAGGGTTTTTTTTTTTTTGCGTTTAGGGTTTAGGTTTTAGGGTTTTAGGGTTTGGTGTTTGCAGGGGTTTAGGGTGTTTATAGTTATTCGAATCATTGTTATTTCGGATATTCCTAAAATTCGTGGTATTTTGTTTAATAGTTTTTTAAGTTGTTTTCATCTGGCAGATGTCGTTTCGAGTGCGCGCTCGCAGACATGCGGCCTTAGGCATGAAGATTCTGCGGGATTTTTTGGGCTTTTGTAACTTGGCGTTGTTGCCCAAAACCACCAAGCTCGGAACCCTAAACCCTAGACCCTAAACCTAAACCATAGCCTAGGTTAGGGTGTAGGGTTTAGTGTTTATAGGGTTTGGGGTTTGGGGTTAGGAAACCACGTATGCCACGCCAAGCCCGAAACACCAAACCCGCCCAAAGCCAGAGTTTTAGGGTTCTTAGGGGTTTCGCGTTTTTTTTTTGTTAAATCAGGGTTTGTGGCATTTAGGGCTTAGAAGTTTAGATATCTCTGGCCAGGCGCTAGCCTGGCTGAGGCGTTGGGAGCCTCTTGGCCCTATAGGCCCCAAGCCCTAAACACTAAACCCTAAAGCCTAAACCCTAAAGCCTAAACCCTAGACCCTAAACCCTAAACCCTAAACCCTAAAGGGTCTAATCCTTAACCCTAAGGTGCTGAGTATAGGGTTCTGGGTTTGTAGGCTGTACTCGAAGGTTCATGGTACTTGTTGGCGAATTAGAACTGTACTAGTAGCTGTACTGATAACCATATTAGGGCACTTCAGGGGATTATAAGTAAGTTATAACAGGTACCCTAAACCCTAAACCCTAAACCCTGAACTCTAAACCCGAAAGTGGGTTATAAGTACAGCTATAATTTTGAACCTCCAAGGAGGTGCCCCTTCCTCAGCTCCCCAATGTACCCACCACTTGGCACCCTAATTCGCCATGTACTACTGCGTTCAAGAGCTTCTTCTCTAGGGTTTAGGGTTTAGGGTTTAGGGTTTCGGGTTTCGGGTTTCGGGTGCAGGGGTTAAACTAGATTAGATTGGTACTGGCCCCGAACCACAAAAGGAGGATTACGGGCCAGTATGGGTTGTTTGGAGTTCCCTTGCCCGATGGTCCGTGCCAAGAGCTGCGAGTTCGGGTTCAGGTTTAGGGTGTAAGGTTTAGGGTTGAAGGTTTACGGTCTAAGGTTTAAGTTCGAGGGGTTAAAGGGTTACGGTTCAGTTAAGGTTACGGGATTCAGGGTGTAAGGTTTAGAGGGCTTGAGGTCACTCAACGGGATAGGCTTCTTGCCGACCCCTTAATCATTCCCTAATGCGCAATACTCCTGTGGAAACTAGCTTTGCGTTAGGGGGTGGGGGGGAGGGGGCCCGACACCAGTACTAGACAAAGTAAACACCTAGGGCCTAGGCTGCACTGAAAGCCCAAGAAAAATAAAGCCATGAGACATCGAGCTGCCAAATAAAGGTCCAGCCCGAAGACCAAGCTAAAATCTGAACCCTAAACCCTAAACCCTAAACCCTAAACCCTAAACCCTAAACCCTAAACCCTAAACCCTAAACCCTAGCATCCGATGTCCTGAGCTTCATGAGTCTAGGATGCCTAAGTAGTTCCTCGTCCGACCGGCATTGAAGAGACTCCGAGCTCAGGCTGGATGCACAAGAAGGCCGCGGGTTTCGGGTTTTTGCGGGTTTAGGGTCTAGGGTTTAGGGTTTAGGGTTTAGGGTTTAGGGTTTAGGGTTTAGGGTTTAGGGCTTAGGGTTTAGGGTTTAGGGTTTAGGGCTGTAGCGACTTCCCCAAGCCCTTGCACCCTCAATCGCGACGATGTGCTCTTCTGGCGAGCAGCAACGCGGAAGTCGGTTTCGGGGTCCAGTTCAGGGCTTAGGGTTTAGGGTTTAGGGTTTAGGGTTTAGGTTTAGGGTTTTGGGTTTTGGGTTTTGGGTTTAGGGTTTAGGGTTTAGGGTTTAGGGATGTAGGGCTCACTGTTCACCACCGGCCTCGGATCTCTAGGGTGCAGGCACTCCGGGGCTGCCCTGTGAACTACCTCCCTGTATTGGCCCTTTTTCTCCCCAAAGACCCTTTTTCAGGGTTTAAAGTTCAGAGACACCTCATCCCAAAGTAGCCCGGGGACTTCTAATTTGAAGTCCCTTTTCAGGTTTCAGGGTTTAGGGTTTAGGGTTTAGGGTCTAGGGTTTAGGGTTTAGGGTTTAGGGTTTATAGTTTAGGGTTTAGGGTTCCTGTGCAGGTAGGGAGGCGCCTCCCGACGTGGTGTGTCTGGCGGCTGCGACAGGGGCCTGCGCCAAAGCAGCGCGATGGAAGGCGCAACTGAACAGAAACCTTACAGTCCCAAGCCCCCTACACTGGACACTGCCTGGACGCTTAGAGCTCCAGGCCTCAACGTTATAGATTCCCCGACCCTCAGGCCCAAAACCCCGGAAGATTCAGGATTTCAGTGTCACGGGCTTGGGATTTTTAAGTGGTTCGGGCTGTGCAGGGCTTGTGGATGTTGAAGTCGAGCGTAGCCACCACCCTCCTAAACTCTTCCTGGCGGCTTCAGCATGCAAGCTCAAGCTTTTGGTTGGGGGGAGGGGAGGGGGAAATCCTGCATACTTGCCCACTACAAGGAGGGCCCCCGTACTATACTTACTGTCGGAAAGGGGCCTTAGCACCCAAGTTAGGAGCCTTATAACCGAAATTTGGGAGCCTTGTAACTCTACCTATAACTAGGCTGGGGGGGGGGGGGGGGGGGGGGGCGGGCCTCCTTGTAAGCCCTTCAACCCCAAGCCCCAAGCCCTAAAGCCTAAACCCTAAAGAAGCCCCAAAAGACCCCCTTCACTGGTTGAACTCTTTAGGGTTGAGGGTTTAGACTTGCGGGTAGGGACGGTTTGGGGTTTAGGGTTTAGGTCTCAACATTTAATCTCGGTCTCAACCTTTGAGCCTTTTGAGCGTGCTGACCCTGAGCTTCTGAACTCTTACCGAAGCCCTAGACGCCAAAACGGTAAACCCCAAAACCCTGGACCCCTAAACCCTAAACCCTACACCCTAACTCATAGAACCCTAAACCCTAGTCTAAACCCCACCAAAACAAACCGACTTCCCAAAACCCATAGCCCTCCAAAACCCCAACCCCTTTACCCCCCCTCGAAACCCTAAACCCTAAACCCTAAGCCCTAAACCCTAAACCCTAAACCCCATCGAACTCCAACAGCTCCCAGGAGGCCCTGGACCTCTTGGACTTTGCGTTGATCGCATCTTCGGGGGCGCAGCCACCAGTGTCCTTCGCCTTTGCCAGCTCTTCCGGGTGTAGGCTTGAGGGGGAAGGTGTTTTTAGGGTTTAGGGGTTGGGGTTTAGGGTTTGGGGTTTAGGGTTAGGGCTTAGGGCTTAGGTTTAGGGTTGAGGGTTTAGGGTTTAGTGTTAGGGTTTAGAGTTTAGTGTTTAGGGCACTTTCGGGGGTGGGCTCACTGCATTTGATGTTGTAGGTTCTGGTTTCAGCTTACTACAGCAACCTCCCTAAACCCTAACCTGCGCCTCCCTCACCCGCACCCCGAACGAAGATAGCAAATGTGACCACAGAAACCCTAAAGCCCTAAATCCTACAACGCTAAACAACAAGCTTCGGTAAGTCCTGGAGCCCTCAGCCCCTGCCTAAACCCTAAACCCTAAACCCTAAACCCTAAACCCTAAACCCTAAACCCTAAACCCTAAACCCCCAACCTCAAACCCTAAGCATCCCAAGCCCAAGCTTTCATGGCCCGACATCTTCGCCGCCAAGAGCGAGGCATTGGGCCCTAAACCCTAAACCCTAGGGGTTTAGGGTTTTGGGTTTTTGGGAAGTAAACATCGAGCATGACCCTTGAGTAGACCTAACCTGGGGACCTCGCACACCCAATCTGCCTAGGTAGTTTGTCATGTCGGGATTTAGGGTATAGAGACACCCTAAACCCTAAACCCTAAACCCTAAACCTAAACCCTAAACCCTAAACCCTAAACCCGCCAAGGCCGAATGCCTTTTGCTACAACTCGGCCAGCAACGCATGCGCCCGCGCAGGGAAGTGGCAGTAGCTTTGACCGACGTGGAAGCAGTTTGCAGTTTGTAGTTTGGGGTTTAGGGTTTAGGGTTTAGGGTTTTTGAGGTTTGCGGCCTACTGCGCCAAGTGGGGGAGAGGAGTGGGTTGGGGGGGGGTGCTGGAGGTGGGAGCTGGGGGTTTCAGTGCTAGCCGTAAGAGTTCTGTTCATACTCCCCCCATAATCGTGAAACATACGTTTCGAAAGCTGAATGAGGGTCCCTTGAACCCCAACATAAACCAACCCACAACTGACTTTGCACCTGCACTTCAAGTCTTCAAGCTCTTGAAACTCATACACCCTGCAACCTACACCTGGCAAACCGCAAACCCAAAAACCTAAACCCTGTAAACCCTGTAAACCTGTAAACCCTATAAACCCTATAAACCCTATAAACCCTGTAAACCCTATAAACCCTATAAACCCTGTAGTCCCGAAACCCTGAAACCTGTAAACCCTAAACCCTATAAATCCTGAACCCGAAAGCCCCATAAGCCTGGAGCGATCGAGATGGTGTTTGTGCATCCTGTGGCCCTGAGGAAGGCCTTGCAACTGCTGTCTTCAATGGCGTGGCCCAGCCGCACACATCTGTGGGGTTTAGGGTTTAGGGTTTAGGGTTTGGGGTTTGGGGTTTAGGGTTTGGGGTTTAGGGTTTGGGGTCTGGGGTTAAGGGTGGGTACCCTTTTTGGGGTCCCTCTTCAGGGGATTCTATTCTGTTGATAAAAGGGGTACCCCGATTTAGGGAAATACCCAAGTATGCTGCATCCTGAATGATCTTCTTCAGTCGTGGATGCTTCATTCGCGTCAGCGTCTATGTGAAGGCCACGCGGTCTCAAGCCCTAATATGTATAGGACCTTGAAGACGACCCTCCAGTACATCTACGCAGGAAGTGTTATAGGTACCCTAATTTGGGTCATATCCTTGGTTAAATGTCACCCTGAGAAACACATTGCTTGCAGTAAGGGCTAACGCTTCACAAGTCCCCAAACCCTGAACCCTAGACCCTAGACCCTAAAACCTAAACCCTAAACTAACCCTAAACCCTAAACCCTATACTCTAAACCCTAAACCCTAAACCCTAAACCCTAAACCCTAAACCCTAAACCCTAAACCCTAAACCCTAAACCCTAAACCCTAAACCCTAAACCCTAAACCCTAAACCCTAAACCCTAAACCCTACTCCTAAATCCCGGCCCTTGTAGGCGACTTGGGGTGCACGCAGACGCCGTGGCAATGAACTCGGCCATGGCTGCCTGCGTGGACTTGCCGCAGTACAAAGGGGTTTAGGGTTTAGGGTTTAGGGTTTGGGGTTTAGGGTCTAGGGTTTAGTAAGGGCTCAGGGTTTAGGGTTTAGGGTGTTGGGTTTTGGGTTTAGGGTTTAGAGGGTTTACAGTTTAGTAGGGTGTAGGGTTTCGGGTTGACAGGGTTTGTAGGGTTTATAGGGTTTATGTTGTTTATAGGGTTGATGTTCGCGAAGTTCTATTCTTTGCTTAAGAACCAAGAAATAGAAAGTATTCTTCCCTGTAAAGGTAATAAGGGGATTATTATGATACCTTTTTTTGGGAGATTCTTAAGCAAATAGTGGAGTTTATAGAGCTCACAGGGTTGAGTAGGGTAGTTTAGGGTTTAGGGCATCAACATGGGATTCTGGAAGCAATATGGAGTCTGTGATCCTAATGGCTCAGGTTCACTTCGTTTCAATGGACACCACGACTTAGTAGGGAAGGGGTTAAAGACGAAGCAAGGGTTCTATCGAGGGACGATACGAGCTTCTTTGCTAAGAAAAAAGCAGTAGCCAGCAGACTCTTCGGCGCTGCAATATCTCTTAATTAAGAATGTCCCTTGGATCATACTAGGATCCCTATTGCATCTTGAAAAAGGCTCACGAGTCGATTCCGAAATATTGTGGTCTCTGGGTATGCTGTAGCCGAACTTTGAAAATCCAACTAGCTTTGACCCCTAAACCCTAAACCTAGACCCTTAACCTTTCAACCCTTAACCCGAAACCTAAAAACATGCCTGTTTGGGTCCATCATCCCAGGCGAAAGCAGAGAAGTGGGAGGAGGTGGGGGGTGTTGGAAGTTCTTGGAGGGACGGTGGGTTTAGGTTGGCTTTAGGAGTTTTGGGTTTAGGGTTCAGTTTTTGTGATTTCAGTCTTTGCCCTACAAAGACGAGTAGATGGACACCGACGCACTCCAGTATCGCACCTCTTCGCGGTCGATGGGCTTAAGGCTTCGCTGAGAAGAGAGGGCGAGCGAACAGTGTGACTCGTAGTCTCAAGATTACCTTGGAGAACTGACATCTCGCTCACGAACTACAGACTCAAAGCCCAAACCCTAAACCCTAAACCCTAAAGCCTAATCCCTAAACCCCGGGTGTGACAATAAGGAGGCATCCCATGTGAGCATGGCCATCTACGTCAGGTCCTCCAGCTCTTTCATGGCATGGCCCAGACACCCAGATGCAACAAGTGTAGGAATCTAGTCAGTCTACTTGCAGGTTTAGGTGAATGAAGGTTCAGGGTTTAGGGTTTAGGGTTTAGGGTTTAGGGTTCATGGGGTAGCGAGAAGTCGGGTCACAATTCTGTTAGCTCTACTTATATCCCTATCCGGACAGCCTACAACCCTACTTGTAGTTGCCCATGAAACCTCCAAGTAGGCTTTAGAGCTCGGCCTGGCTTTCGAGGAAGCCGAGTCTTGCTTTAGGGTTTAGGGTTTAGGGTTTAGGGTTTAGGGTTTAGGGTTTAGGGTTTAGGGTTTAGGGTTTAGGTTTTAGGGTAGGGTTTAGGGCTTAAGGTTTAGGGTTTAGGGTGGAACCCCAAGTCCCTAACCCGAAGCTGAGGAGACACGGGGGATGTAAGGGACTTGGAAGCCCTGTTGACTTAGTCAGTAGGGTTAGTAAGATGGGTTCTGGGGATTATAAGAGGGTGTCAGGGGATTATAAGAGGGTGTCAGTATAGACTTACTAACCATTTTTGGATTATAAGAGGGTGTCAGTATAGACTTACTAACCATTTTTGGATTATAAGAGGGTGTCAGTATAGACTTACTAACCATTTTTGGATTATAAGAGGGTGTCAGTATAGACTTACTAACCATTTTTGGATTATAAGAGGGTGTCAGTATAGACTTACTAACCATTTTTGGATTATAAGAGGGTGTCAGTATAGACTTACTAACCATTTGTGTTTGGCTTAAGCAGGGCTAGTAAGGTGGGTTCTCTGGGGATTATGAGGGAGTTTCAGGGGATGCCAAGTAGACTTACTAAGTCAAAAGAGCTTCCAAGGAGGGGGATGTAAGAGGCCCATTTAGGGTTTAGGGTTTAGGGTTTAGGGTTTAGGGTTTAGGGTTTAGGGTTTAGGGTTTAGGGTTTAGGGTTTAGGCCTTGTTTGCCCCCCGCCCCCCTGGCCCTGTAATTAAGCCCCATACTAGCCGTTGCAAGCTTCTGCAAGATCAACCCCCAGGGGCTCCATGTTAGTCCTTGCGAGCCTTCTTTGCCGACCCCTAAACCCTAAGCCCTAAACCCTAAACGCTAAACCCTAAATCTGAAACCCTAAACCCTAAACCCTAAGCCCTAAACCCTAAACCCTAAACCTAAAGTGCCAGACCTCTGAATCCCAGGCTGGGGGTCCAGCCAAGCCTTGTTTCGTATGGCACAGCCATGCGAGCCTGCAACGGCCTCGGCCGCTGGGAGGCTGCCTCGTAGGGTTTAGGGTTTAGGGTTCAGGGTTTAGGGTTTAGGGTTTCGGGTTTAGGGCAGTGTTTTGGGGGATTTGGGGACTTGGGTTTAGAGGTTTCAGGTTTAGGGAGGGCTTTGTATTGTCTATAGTCTTCAAGGTCAAAGACACTGCAACTTGCATCACTCGGAGGAACAGAGTCAGAGCCTTAGGCGATGTTCTAGGACCCGGAGTAAGCCCTTCTTCCCTTGTTTTTGGGGTCTAGGTTCCCTTATAAGCCCCTTTCATCCAAAAAGGGCACCCTGTTCTTCCTGGGTTGCTCGTGGGTCCAGTGTTTGCCATTTGCAATCCGCAGGAGACGTGCGGCTTGCTCCGCGAGATGCGAAGACGCTTGACTGCACAGGCTTTTTGAGCCTTTCAACCCTACAAGTTGGGGCCCCCCTTACTCTCCTAAGACTCACTGTAGTTAGAAGACTTTGAGCCCTAAGTTAGGAGCCTTAGAACGCAGTTTTGGGTCCTTATAACTCTGCTTACGACTATCGGGGCCCCTCCTTGTAAATCCAGAACCCCAAAGTTAGCCCAAGCCCTACCGCACTTGAATTAAGCCTCCGCCCAATGACCGTGGGTGCGACACCCTTTCGTTTCAGGGCTTTAACGGCTACTGTGAACTCATCCCCTGCCCCTAACGTTAAGCCCCCCCCCTGTGTCCCTAATATTAAAATACTCCCATTAAAGGCATATCACTGCATATAGGGGAGTTTCATATTATATAGGGGGTACGCGGGGGGGGGGGAGACCCACATGGTCAGAGTCTAGCTGACAAGCAGAGGCCATCTCACTGGTTCTCAGTGGGGAATGAGGGATGATATGAATGAGGATTCAGGGTCCCAGGGCTCCTAACCCTTAAAACCTGAACCCTGAACCCTGAACCCTAAACCCTAAACCCTAAACCCTAAGCCCTAAACCCTAAGCCCTAAACCCTGAACCCTGAACCCTAAACCCTAAACCCTACTCAGACAGGAACCCAAGATTGGTTCTCCTTCATGCCCTACTAACAACCATCAAGACACGCCGGGCCTGTTTTGGATCAGGGTAGGGTTTGTGATTTTGGGGCTTAGGGTTTCAGGGTTGGAACCCTAAACCCTAAATCCTAAACCCTAGACAGTAAGGAATCCCTGTGTTGCAAAGACTGTAAATCAGGGACCCTGGAACCCTAGGCCCCTAACCCATTGCGAAGGGTTTCCAGTTCAGCAGGAACCCTGCACCCGAAATAAACCCTTCAGGCCCTAAACCCAAAACGCCAAACCCTAAACTGTGAACCCTGAACCCTGAACCCTAAACCCTAAACCCTAAATCCTAAACCCTAACCACAATGTAGAACCTTTCCCGTCATCCTGCAGTGCGGAGATCCTTGCTCAGTTGGTGAAGCCTCTCTGTGGGGAATCGCTGCGTCTTGCGAGTTGGGAGTTGTGGGGTACGATCTGTGTTGCTTCTGGCTGAGGCTTAAATTTAGGGTTTAGGGTTTAGGGTTTTGGGTTTAGGGCTAGCGGCCCAACAAAAACCCTAGAACCAAGCGTCCCGCTCAGGTACAGGTCTCTTCCCAGATGCGGGCTGCCTGCACACCGCTCGCGTAGCTGCTGACAAGGCACTCTTCGGGCTCTCTCAAAACTGCGAGTCTAGGGCCCAGAGTAGACCCTAAATCCTAAACCCTAAACCCTAAACCCTTTTTTGTTTAGGGTGTAGGTCTCCTTATTAGCCCCCTTATAAACCCCAACAAGGGTGCCCTTATTTATTTCAGGGTTGCTCGTGGGTCCAGTCTTGGAGCTCTCCTAAGCTTGCGAGTTTAGGGTTTAGGGTTTAGGGTTTAGGGTTTAGGGTTTAGGGGTTTAGGGGTTTAGGGGTTTAGGGGTTTAGGGGTTGAGGGGTTTAGGGGTTTAGGGGTTTAGGGGTTCATGGGTTTAGGGGTTTAGGGTCTAGTGGCGGAACCCGTGTTTTTTTTTTTTTGTGGGCGTTTTTTTGCTGTGGGTGCTTTGTTCGGGGGCACCCCCACCCCAGGTCCTTTGTTTTGCAATTTCCTCCCCACCTCCCCACGCCCCCCTGACACCTGTGCAAGCGGTTTCAAAGCATTGAATCCTTCCCAAGCCCATCATGCGAGCATTGTGTTTGCAAACGGCGGAGGGAGAGCTGCACCCCGCCCAAACCCCCGCTCTTTTGAACCGTGCCAGCTCGCTTCTGAGCATGTGCATCCTGTCCAAGCCTATCATGCGAGAATTGGGTTTGCAAATGGGGGTACACTATTTGGTGGACAAGCGTCGGTGCTGATTGTTAAAGGCATGTTTGTCTGAAGGATACTGTCACATCGGAGCAAAAGAAGAAGCTGGTAGGGTACCGGATGTGCATGGCACTGGGTGGTCGTCTGGAAGAGGAGATCATCAAATGTCATTACAGCTGGATCGCTGAACGAGAAATTCGGCGCAAAATGAGCACCTGCAGAAATTTTCCGACAGTTTGCAATTTGCATGCTACGTGTTGATGAATGAAAGGTGCGTCGAACGACTTCCAGCCGTGTGTGCAGGATGGAGATGGACGGAAGACTGACATGGGTTGCGCCGGCTGCTTTGATTGCTGCTTTTGGCAGGTTGTCGTTGGCATGCCGCCAGAGATCGGCCAGCACATTCAGGAAGACCAACAATGCGGACAGCGTAGAATCTTTATCTGGTAGGTTTGAACCTGGCTATCGCGATCATCGGCTGCAGAAAAAATGAGGCAATGCTTCGAATGTTGAGAAACAAGGCCAAAAAGGCCAGCAGAAAATGACAAGGTTCAGAATGGTTCATGAGTTGCTGGCGTTGGCGACCGACTGGTCACCCGATTGCGTAAGTATGGAGCAAAGCGTTCGATTTCGACGATGCCATCCACTGCTTCGCCTACTTGCTGCGCGAATGGGCATGGTGCTTTTCAAAAAGCCACACCCCGGAGGCAAGGGATCGACAATTTCAAGCTCTTCCTGCTTTTCAGATGCTGTCGGATCCACAGCCACAGTTGAGGGTCGAAACATATGCCTCTCACCTGTTTCCAGGGCGTGTAAAACGACTTAGCTTGATTCTTTGTGGACACCTGTGTGGACACTCCAGGTCGCCGGACTTGCTAGACTCAAAGAGAGTGGTCCTTGCTAGGCCTAAAGGGCATTGGTGACATGTTAGCATAAACAAGGCGAACGGTCATTGACAAATCCCTTCACGGGCTGCGCATAAAACTCGATATCAGCTTCAGAAGGTTACATGTTATTGTCGGGATAAAGAGTTGTCGTTTTGCCGTTACGCAGCAATGTTCCTGCGGTCAAGTTTGGCCTGCCGAAGTTTGACCGGCGAAGAAGGTTAGCCCCTCAAAACCGTAAGCGCCAGCGGTTGTGTCCTTGACGGGCTCGAGCTGGAAGGTCTGCCCTCGCTTTGCTTGGCTTACCCTTGCTTTGCCCACTGGCGGGGACGATGTGGCGGCTGCCACGGTGCGACGTGTGCGCATCGGCCGCGCAAGGACTGCAGGCCAGCGTCGTCAGCATGTCTGCGGATGACCGGCGTTCGTAGAATCCAGGCTTGGCTTTGCCGCATCCTTCCCTCCTGCTTGTGACTTAGTTGCAGCACTCTTTCCATATGAACCCCCGCAAGTAAACAACCCTGACGTCTGGAAGCTCGCGTGATGCCGGATCCCGAATCGACGTGGGTTGTTTTGTTTCCTTGACGGCAGCGGGGGGGGAGGGGGTCAAGCGGGCCAAGTGCATTTCCAGTCCCTGGTCTCATTCGGTTGTACCGGTATACGATGTGTATGTGTTGGGTGTTGTGAAGCCTCTTGGCCCTATCCCGACCAAAGAACCCTCCCAACCGGGTCCGGATGCTTTCATGTATCCCGGGCGAAAGACTCTTTCCTGGGGGGTGGTTGGTGGGACATGCCACGAGGCACCTGGGAGGGTTCTCTTCATGCTAGTTGATTACTACTTGACCTACCTGAAAAAGACCCTGCGTCTCGCATGCGTCCCTGTGGTGCAGTGCAGGTTCAAGCAAGGTAGTGTTAGGGGTAAGCCTCCTGCAGTGGTCCACTCGGAACAGTTGAGGCAAAGCAGCTTCACGAAATTGACTCCAAGGGCTGACCCCAAAGTTGGCTTGCTCAGCAGGTCGAGCGTGGCGAACATGCCATGCTTCGATGGGAAGACACACGACCCAGGACGACGCCGCGACCTCAGTGTGAATTCACCGCTCTTTTGAAGCGCGCACGCGCCCTGAAAACGTGCGTTTCGTGGGGACCAGGTCTGTGAGCTCCTTCACGCGCATCCAGCCTCGTCCCGGTGTTGTTTGCCTCGTGCTTTTGTGTGTCCACGAAGACATGTTCAAGTCATGTTCAAGCCTCAATCCTTTTGAACATGGCACGCGCGCCCATTAAAAATTGGGTTTCCAGAGAGAGGCGTTGGACGGCTGCGTTTTGCCGGTTGCGGCACTTCACCACAACTATTAGGAGCAAGATACGAGCAGTAGGAGGGCCGCTTAAGCCACACAATGCGCGAGCCTTTTTGCGTTGGTTCCTCAGGAACTTGCACCAGTCACACCAGTCTCCTGCTTCAGGCACCGCGCAGTGGCCTCTAACACTTTGCGCGCGCTGCGTGGCCAATCGTGGTATTTAATGGTGTACTTGGATCGTTTCTGATGCATATGATGGCCTGTGCATGTAGGAAGACGACAAGACGGCGGGGCCATGCCGACGCCTCGGACCGCCGCAATCTCTGTGACACCCGCCGTGTTTTTTGTGATGCTGCTCACCCGGCTTAAATCTAAGTGTGGCAGCGTCGGAAGGTCGACCAAGACATTTCCAACGGTGTTTGCGTCGGTAGACGTGGCTCAAATGGCCATGGAGTTTCAGTCGTGGCCATTGCATATGGTATGTTGGCTAGTTGTACTTGTCAGTCGAACAAGCAGAATCTGCCCCACAGGCAGAGACATAGGAACTGTGAGCTGCGTGCGACGGAATGGGAGACACTCGCCCACGACCAACCCTGGAAACGAGAGCTCACACTGCGAGCGTCGATGCTGGCTCGGCGGAAACATTAAGGATGGGCATCTGGACTTATGGGCGTCTGGACTTTCATGCAGCCGCTTTGCGGACAATGCTTTTCAAAATGGTTGGTTACGGTTGGTTTCCAGGTTTGCTTACAAATAGAGGTATAAACGTCTTCGTAGTTAAGAATCGAGAAAATAGAGCTTGTGTTGTGAGAATATGGCAAACATGAACAACAGTACTGGTTGTCTGCGAATCACAGATAGAGATAATTCATGAGCTCTTATGAAAATATAGAGAAAGAACTTTTCATGTATTCCTCTCTCATGTCTTCCTTGTGAAATGTAGAGAAGAAGTCTCAACACATGGGCAAAATAGTAAACTATAGAAAAATAGAGGTTTTCCTTATCAGACTAAAATATGGCGAAAATATATTTTCATATTAAGATATAGAGGTCTTAACATTCAAAATTCAAATATAGAGAAAATAGAGGCTTCCCATTAAATAACAAGAAAAGAGAGGTTTTCATAACAAAATATGCACAAAATAAAGAGTTTTCCTGTTAAAGTATAGAGAAAAGCTAGAGGTTTTTCATGTTCAGTTTCTGAGAAAATGGAGGTTTTCCTCTTAAGATACAGAGAACATAGAATTGCAAATCACATATTGACACAGAGAATTAGTTTCTCATATATTCCTCTCTCATGTCTTGCTCATTAAATATAGAGGAAAAGTTTGACCATATAGACAAAAGAGAAAGAGAGGTTTTCGTCATACAATATAGAGAAAAAGAGTGTAGAGAAAATAGAGGTTTACATACATATTCAAGTATAGAGAAGAAAGACGTTTTCATACAGAGAAAACCAGGAAAAAAACGCCCCCACCACACCCGCAGCAACAAAAGAACAAAATGCGCCCCAGCACTCGCAGCAAAAAAGAAAAACGCGCCCAGCAGCCGCAACAAAACAAAACATCCTTACCGGTTTAGTGACGAGGGTTTAGGGTTCCTGGAGGAAGGGGTTCAAGTTTTAAGGTTTATAGGGTTTAGGGCCTATAGGTGTTGGGGCTTAGCTTGCCTCCGCGGTTGACACCATCTCTTCGCTTTGCGACTCATCTTCAAGGGTTCTTAAGGGAGGGGGCTTCACGGGGGGTACCTAGGGAACCTTTGTCGGGAAGCTTGGGGAGCCTTAGGGAGTATTCGGGAACCTTGATTTACCTAACCCCCTTGAACCCCCTAAACCCTAAACCCTAAACCCTAAACCCTAAACCCTAAACCTCCCTTAAGAACCAGGCGAAGCTGCAGGAGCTTCGCTCCTCGTTGACGGCCGAACTCGCCCAGCTTCCGAGGCCGGGTTCCCCTACTGCTTGGAGGTTTAGGGTTGAGGGTTGAGGGTTGAGGGTTGAGGGTTGGTTCAGGGTTCAGGGTTCAGGGTTCAGGAGGGTTTAGGGTTTAGGGGTACCTATTAACCAATTGTAACCGTACTTACTTATAGCTGTACTTCGAACCATACTAGGGCACTTAAGAGGCTTGTAAGTGGGTTATACGTACAGTTATAATTGGTTAATGTACCATGAACCTCCAAGTACCCCCCTTTATACTATTCCCTCCTTGAGAGATAAGTAAGCCTACAAAAGGCTGTTTCAGGAGGGAACCTAGGGGGGGGGGTAGTAGGGAATCCCATGACCAGCTGTACTTCAGAGCGCCTGCTGGAAGGGTTCATAGGTTTAGGGTTTAGGGTTTAGGGTTTAGGGTTTATAAGGTTTAGGTCACATACCAGGGCTTAACTTCGTAGTTCCTAGGAAGGGAAGGAAAGGTACAATGGCGCGTTGAAGATACCCACCCCAGCCCTCCTACAAACAGCTTCCTTAGGAATCAAGACTTGTCCAAAGGGTTCTATGTACCTGTGTCGCTTAAAACTTGTGTCATTGGTTCCCCTACTCACCCCTCTATACTACCCCCTCTAGGTTCCGCCCAGAATGAAGGCTATTTAGGGACAACTAAGCTTAATTAAGGCTTTTCAAGGGGGCAACGGTAGTAGGGGAACCCTTGATTGTGCCCTAAAGCTACTGTACAGGAACCCCCTTAAAGCCCAAGTATATACTCCACGATCCGAGGTTCGGCCCTTGTTGAAGGGTTTAGGGCTTAGGGTTTAGGGTTCCCATATGCGCCCCTTTTGAACTAAAAAGGGTACTTTTCTTTGCTCATTCTGCATTGGTCTAGTACTATACCCGGGTACATGCAGCCTTTGCTTTGTAGTAAGGCTTCGGGAAGGTGCCAAAAACCCGGCCCCCTCTGAAGCCATGGGAGGAGTGACCCCCAGGCAGCACCGAGGCCGGGTTAGGTTGATGTGCGGTGTTGGTCTGCGTTTCTGCGCGTGCGTCTGCAAATGCAGGCTTTTTACAAGCCCTTAGCCCTGAACCGTAAACCCTCGACCCTAAACCCTAAGCCCTACACCCTAAACCCTTTCTTTAGGTCTCAGAGCCTATACGAAGTGTAGGAAGTACGAGGTTCGGGGTGTTTTGGGGGGTGTCCGATTCTGGAGAGTAGCCTCCGGGTTGTACAGAGGGCTACCCTTGCATCTGGGGCTTCGGAGATATCATTGGTGTGATGAAGACTCTTCTTGGGGTTCTGTGCGTGTTCTGTTTGGGGCGGGCTGAGCTTCCAGGGGCTTATGGCTTAGGGCTGGAGATTCGGGATTCGTTGAGGTAGGGGCCGTGGTTTAGGGTCTAGGGTCTAGGGTTTACGGTTTAGGGTGGGACACAGACACGCAGAGAGAGCCAGACAGGCAGAAGGCCCTGATCTTGAGAACACAGCTTAGTAGCCCACTGAGTACCTTTACCCTTTTCCGCTGGTTCTGGGTTCTCTTAGTAGCCAAGCGAGAAAAGGGTACTCTTATGATAGTATGGTTCCTGGGCTACCAATACACACGCGCACAGCCCCATCCCGCCGTTGATATGGGGGTTTCCAAAATTAGGGGTCCCTTATTTGGGGCCCTTCTTCTAAGGGAATCCTGTTACTTAACTGGGGACCTACATTGGGGGGGTCCCCGATTCTCGTAAACCCCCCCCATATTCTTGAAATGCTGCACCTGCGCAGTGCGGACAGCCCCGCGTCGAGCCCAAGGACCAAAAGCCACGAGGCGTTGGGCTGCGTAAACCCTAAATCCTAAAACCCTTAGCCCCCTAAATCCTAAACCCTAAACCCAAATCCTAAGCCCTAAAACCGCCTAAATCCTAAACCCTAAACCCTAAATCCTAAACCCTCAACTCCAGACCCTAATTCCTGAAGCGCGAGACCTGAACAGCATGAACCCCTGCCCTCAATCCCCTGAGCCCTGGACCCTTCTGTCAGCCCTATACCCTGGATCCTGAATGAAACTCCCCAAAATCCTAAGCCCTGAACCCTAAAAACACCCCTGATTCTTGGCATTAGCTTCGAGGATTCGGCGAAGGGGTTTGTTCTATGCAGGTTCGTTGGGTTGTCCATATACCTCTCATGACAGGTTAGAGCTATCGGGCTGGGTCCTGACTCTGCTTTCCAAGGTTCCTACATCGGACAGCCTGAGCCAGAGCACATCATGACTGAAAGGCATATCCCATGAAAGGTTTAGGGTTCGGGGTTTAGGGTTTAGGCCCTTGACGTCTTTTTCACTTTCGAAGTTATGTCAAAAGCCCCGACTCGAAGTATATGCAAGCCCATAGCTGATAAACAACGATTCAGGGCTTAGGGGCTACCTGTTCCCCCTTATACTACAGTCCTTAACTGGGATTACGTATAGTACTCCCTAGTATAGCCCCTGAGCCTAAACCCTAAACCTTAAACCCTTTTAAGGACTGTTGATTGTGGGGAACACCCCTCAACCAGGTGGAGGCTGCGCAAGCCGAAGCAGCTGCGAAGAGGCACCTGGAAAATGCTAGATGGGGGTTATACTAAGGGTACCCCCCCCCCCCCCCCATTTGGGGGTTTAGGGTTTCGGGTTTTGGGTTTAGGGTTTCCGAAAATCCAGTAGGTTATGTTGAGCCCTCAACCCTTATAAAGCCTAATCCTCTAAAACCTTCAACGCTTCCTGGTAAACTTCAAAAACCCTGAGCTCGAAGCCTACTGGAGAAATTCGTTCCTAGTTGCACTGAGTTCAGGGTTCAGAGTTTAGTGTTTGCGGTGCGGCCTTTTAATCCGCGGTTCAAGTCTTATCGAAACCTTTTACTGTATGGGTTTTGTCGTTAAGTATTTTGGGGTCGTCCTTTTTGCCTCCATGAAGATACTTCTTGTATTTTCAAAAACCCTGCAAAGCCTAAATCTCGGAAGCCCCACATCCGAAAAATATGCGCCCTCCCGCAGCTTTAACCTCTCGTACCTTTGCCCCATGTCTCGGAAAGCCCCCAGTGGCGTTTATGGTACTGCTGCCCCAGGCTGGCGTCAGCGGGCCGTCCGATGGAGGCGGATGGATGATAACAATCGTGCCTGCTCGTAAGCATGTTTGTCGAACCTATACAGCATGCCCTAGATCCATAGCTGACGGATTTTGGTAAATTTCGATGTGGGGGGGGGGGTGGGGGGGGGGGGGGGGCGGGGGTTGGGGCGCGGGGGGACACTGACTGAGGGTGGGACTACCCTAGACGGGCGCCCTTTCCATCGGGAAACGCATGCCTGCCCTTTACCTCAGGCTGCGCGTGACCTGATCCATATGATCCATATGACTGCGCTATATTATGCTGCGTTTCGCAACATGGAGCTACATGATTATTGCACCAGCAACATTACGATACTGTACTTTGTACTGCATTATTGTTCTATTCTATCAAATATTCAAACCAAATGTTGTTTCATATCCACCCTAAACCCCTAAACCTTAAACCCTAAACCCTCTTGTCTTCCATGACCTTATCCCACAAAGCTGAGTGAGCACACTTTACACTTTTTGGGTTAATTACTATAGTCCCCTCTAGAACTGAAAGTTTACATTTGTTGGGGGGGCTTATGAACCCTAAACCCTAAACCCTAAACCCTAAACCCTAAACCCTAAACCCTAAACCCTAAACCCTAAACCCTAAACCCTAAACCCTAAACCCTACACTCGCTTATGAACTCAGCAACTAAGTTATCAGGGTCACCCCTCGCGATTGGGCTCGAGGCTTTGGAATGTCTGCGCGACGTGCCGGCACCGGCCGTGTCCGCATGCAGAGTGGCTTGGCTCGGGTTTAGGGTTTAGGGTTTGGGGTTTAGGCTTTGGGGTTTAGGGTTTAGGTTTTAGGGTTTAGGGTTTAGGGTTTGGGTTTTTTAACCTCACCCCCGCCCCTCCTCCTCAGCTGGAAATCTATGACCCCAGAATGGCCGACATGCAGACAGGTAGGTAGATAGTAGAGATAGATAGACAAACAGACGTAGGTACAAAACCTAAACTTTTCCATGCTCGCATATAGACGTTTGAATGCGGGGCATGGTGTGTGCTTGTCAAATCATCTAGCGTGTGCACGTATGCAATCTCATACCTTATGCAAGCCTAGCTATAGGCCCTTGGGACATTTTTCCCCAAGTGGGGTTTAAGAAGATCGTATTCCTAAACCCTCACTCCTCAACCCTCAACCCTAAACCCTAAACCCTAAACCCTAAACCCTCAACCCTAAACCCTAAACCCTAAACCCTAAGACCCTAAGAGGGCTTTCAAGGGGCCATTCTCGCCTGCTCGCAAAGGTCGTTGCAGTCGCACTCTCCGAGTCGGGCCGAGCAGACCTCGCGCTGAGCTTGCTTGAAGCCCTATCGGCGGAGCGGGGCAAAATGAGGGCGGCCGGTTTAGGGTTTAGGGTTTAGGGTTTAGGGTTTAGGGTTTAGGGTTTAGGGTTTAGGGTTTCGGGTTTAGGGTTTAGGGTTTAGGGTTTAGGGTTTAGGGTTTAGGGTTTAGGGTTTAGGGCACAGGGGGGGGGGGGGGGGGGGGGGGCGGGGAGGGGGGGGGGAGTTGAGACCCAGGTCAGGGCTTTTTGGGGTTTGGGGATTAGGGTTTTGGTTTTGGGGTTTAGGGCCGGTCACCTCTACCCAGACTAATTCTCTCGGACTAATTCTCTCGACGGGATGTTCATGGGGTCACGTTTGAGATCGGCTGGGGACCGCGTTGGTGGTCTTTAGGGCATTTCAAGTCCTGAGCCCTGCAGTGAGTGGTCCCCACTTCTATACGAAGTCTTATTTTTAGGGGGGCTCAGAACCTCTCTTAACAGTACTTGCTACCACACAGTGTAGGACCCTTACACCTCTGGGGATGGGGGGGGGGGGGGCTAAATGCATGTGGAGCATGGAGAGCAGGCGTGTGTGGGGCAGCCATCAGCTCCCAACCAACACGCCAACACCTTCCTAAAGTGTTTATATTGTTTATATTCTAAAGCCCAACACCAGGACCCTAAACCTTTAAACCCTGAACCCTAAACCCTAAACCCTAAACGCTAAACCCTAAACCCTTTAACCGCAAGCCCCTTGTGGCTTTAGTCGGCTGAGGCCTTCAGACTGCGCCACGAGGAGCTCTGGCGACAGGTGGCTGGGATTGCTTTTGGATGTAGTTTCTCACTTATGGAACCCTAAAGCTTAAACCCGAAACCCTAAACCCTAAACCCTAAACCCTAAACCCTAAACCCTAAACCCTAAACCAACCCCGTAACTCTACCCCCTAACCCTAAACCCTAAACCCGGCAGCCCAGTGTGCCCTCGTTGCCCTTTTGTTGCTGCCAGGCTCCCTTGTGAAGAGACCGACCCCAAAAAAGGGTGCCCTCATAGTGACTAGGATGCCCAGTAGTACCCTCATTCCCTTTTTGGGGCCTTGGGGCTCCCTTGTAAACCCCTTTAAGACAAGAAGGGCGCCCTTTTTACCCCTAGGTTACTGGGCAACCTAGGGAGTATGTTTGCTGGGCTACCAAGTTGCCACGAGTGCGAAAGAACGACTGAGGTGGAGGTGCTGCAGCAGGCTCGTCGGACGATGCCGCTGTTTGTGCATTAGGGCGCTCTTAGAGGGGTTGAGGGTTTGGGTTTAGGGTTTAGGGTTTAGGGTTTAGGGTTTAGGGTTTAGGGTTTAGGGTTTAGGGTTTAGGGTTTAGGGTTTAGGGTTTAGGGTTTAGGGTTTAGGGTTTAGGGTTTAGGGTTTAGGGTTTAGGGGCCTCTTGACTCTGTATAGCAGGTTGGGGGGCTTGGGAGTTTGGATATTCGAGTTCACATTTTCCACAACTCCTGCAGGGGTCTCTCTCTCTCTCTGTGTCTCTCTGCTTTTCGGGTTTAGGGTTTAGGGTTTAGGGTTTAGGGTTTAGGGTTTAGGGGTTGAGGTTGTTTGGGTTACGCTACAGCTTGAAACATTTGCTCCCAACGACGAAAGTTCGACGCACACAACAGCTACTGCATCGTAACTGTATGGTTCATGGAAAAGGAGACATGCAAGAAATACGAGTTTGGAGAGTATGGTCTTAGGGAATTCAAGAGGTTTAGGGGTTTCGGGTTTCAGGGTTACTGCCAATCTTTCTGTCCTCAGCACAGGCCAAAGCATCATATTGGACAGCGGAGTTGCACTTCTTCATAGACCGTCTAGCAATGCCAGCGTAGGGTGACGGGGCCTTAGGGTGGCGGAAACCCTAAACCCTAAACCCTAAACCCTATACCCTAAACCCCAAACCCCAAACCCCAAATCCAAACCCCAGACCCTAAACCCGAAACTCCAAACCCTATCCACCCTGAGACCTGCCTAAACTCCCCAAGGCTTGCATCTCCGTCAGGAGGTCTGCCGGAACGCATCCCAGCTTTGCGCGAAGCCGGAAGAGCTGCCAGCTGAGGCTCTCGCTAGACGGTGGCTTAGGTTAGTTCAGGGTGTACTTGGAGGTTCAGGGCACTAAGAACCCAATTTTTAGTGTAGTTATAACCCCTCATAAGCCCCTTGCTAAGTTCCATGAACCCCCAAGTAGGCAGTGGCTTAGGTTAGTTTAGGGAATAGGGTTTACGGTTTAGGGTTCGGGCAATGCCTGACCCTGAATCACTAAAGCCCAAGCCGACATCCCTAGTTTAATATCCCTTTCTCCTAATATAAAAACACCCTAAAAAACACACAAAAAAAAAACTCTGGCCCCAAAACCCGCCAGCAGCCGAATATCTCTACAGAATTAGGGGGCGGGGGAAGCCTGAAACCTGTTGGGCCTAAAGCGTGAAACCTGCTCTACGACTGAGCCAGCAAGCTAGAAGGACGGGTTGTTTGTTCGGACAAACGATACGAACCCCCCCCGCCCCTGTTACTAAAAACCCTTTTGGGGATTTTGGGGGTTTTTATGCTGGGGGGGGGGGGGGGGGGAGGGGGACCCTTTCATATTGCCGGGAAGGGATGAAGCTCGATGCGCCCACGAACAAAAGCACAAACTTGATCCTACTACCCACTCGAAGTTCCAGGGCTCCAGCTAAAAGCAACAAAGGCAAAGCAAATGGGGTTCTTTCGGTATACAAGGAGGGGGCCCCCCATTTTTTTAAGTAGAGTTAGAAGGGCCCTGCATTGGGTTATAAGGATCCTAAATTACGTTATAAGTCCCTTAACTATAAATAGTATAGTAAGGGGGGCCCCTCCTTGTACACTTTGGGCAGTTACCTTGCCAGCGTTGCCGCGTCCGTGCATGTTTTCACTTGCAGCTGGCAGCCCCTGTCACCGTGCGCCCAACACCATAAAACAAGCCCCCAGATGTGGAACTCCAGTCATTTGAGCGAACCTTTTCCCCCTACTCGACAGAACCCTACACCTAGAACCCTAAACCCTAAACCCGAAATGCCCTCTACCCAACATCAACGGCTCACCCCCTAAACCCTAAACCGACGTCCATTCCTTCCTTGTGAAGAGGAGTGGCTGCGGGGTTTCCAATCCTGCATCTACCCTGCATCGAGGCTGCTCAAGGTTGAGGGTTTAGAGTTTGAAGCTCTGTAATGCCCCAATACTGCAAGGTTTAAGGTGTAGGCGGTCTGGGATTGACGCGTTTAGGGCTCCATACCCTAAACTTTAACACCCCTAGGCCGCTGACATTGGCTCAACTTCTGGTGTGGCGAAAGCCTAGATTCCTAGATGGGAAGCAGCTTCCCTCACTTCAAGATCAGGGCACATCTCATGTTACCTCTTTTGTCAGATGATCTCTGTGCCTTGGATGTCTGGAGTCTGGAGAATAAGGAAAACCGAGGCCCTGTTCTTGCACCCCTGAGAGGAAATGACATTGGGCACGGTCGTCCCAATCCTTTCACAAACTAATCAGGATACTGAGGGGCAGGACTTCTTGCAGGGGCCCATAGCCCTTTCAGACGTCAGCAGGTTTCAACAAGCTTGAGGCAGGACGAAGCCATTGGCTTATTCAGTAGAATGTCACTTGTGTCAGTTGGTCATCATGCAACCGATCACATCGAAGTCGGAATCTCCGTGATGGACAAGTACGAGGTGGCAGTGCCCAGGGTTTGGTGGAGTCGCTCAACGAAGAGGGGGTCTGGGCCTGGGCCTCATATGTCCGACACCATTGCCACTGTCGCATTGACATGTGCAGCGGTGATGTCAGGAAGGCAAAGGTCACGCGAAACATGGAGTCGCAGTTTCGCAAGCAGGGCGGGATAGGTCTGCGTTTAATGTCGTGGGAAACTTGTGAGCATTCCGTGATACTCAACTGTGAAGGCGATGGCTCGATCCGGATCGGCATGTGCGACTGCCGCCCTACCCGGCGTCAGAGTGGCCCAAGTTCTGGTGAACATGGGCAAACGAGCACGGTTGGCGCAGCGTCCTTGGAGAAGGGAGGGGTGGACGTGAGGGGAGTGGGGAGGGGAGAGAGAGGTGTTTTTTTTTCGTTCAAACATTTCTAGGCAGGACGCGGAGGTCCCTCTGCCGGTGCCGCCCGCTGGGCCTCCCGCGTGTGGCTCTCAATATGGTTCTGTTTTATGGGGTAATGGTTGGGGGAGGGGTGATGGGGTGAAGAATCATTGTCTTTTAGGCCCGACGTCGGCCACGGCGCGTGCGGGCCTTGCATTTTGCTGTTCTTAACACTGTTTTGTTTCGTGGGGGGGGGAAGCGTTCATGTTGAACAGGCGGGACGCAGCTGAGGTGCCCCGCAGCAAAGGTCTTACCGTCTTACCCTTGAGTCCCTTCAGTGGGAGAGGAAGAGAGAGAGAGAGAGAGAGAGAGAGAGAGAGAGAGAGAGAGAGAGAGACAGAGAGAGAGACAGAGAGAGAGAGAGAGAGAGAGAGAAGAGAGAAAAAGAGAGAAACAGAGAGAGAAAGAGAGAGAGAGAGAGAGAGAGAGAGAGAAACAAAACAAGAGAGAAAGAGAGAACGAGAGAACGAGAGAGCGAGAGTCCAAGCCCTCCCCTACCCTAGGCCCTAAGCCCGAAAACCCACCCCTAAACCGGCGGTTTGTGGCGAGGACTTTGGGGCTCTAAGTTTTCAGGAGGGTTCCGTTTGACGTGGTTCGGGGTTTGAGGGCTTTGCGGAGGTTCTTTAGGGCATTGAGGTGTAGAGCATATATAGGCTTCCATTCCAGGTTGAGTTGGGGTATTCGGGTTTGGGGGTCTGGTCGGGCAGTCTTTCCGGTGCACCTGCTTTAAGATTTTTTGGCTTTTAGGGTAAGGGGCTCGTGTATTTTGGGGAAGCTATTGAGATTTGGCGGAACTTCAGGTTTCAGGATGTTAGGGTTTCTGGGTGTTGGGCTGTTCAGGGTTTCGGATTTGGGGGCGGTGGCACATTCAAAAGCGGCACTATCATGACCACCGCCGTTCTCCCTAGTATGTGTGCCTTCGCTGTTAAGGAGCACGTTGCTGGCTGCAGCGCGCTGTTAAGTTCGCACTCCCAGCACATCTCGATTGCGATTCCGACGTACCATATGCCGATTTCCTCCTTTACTACAACCCTGAGCTCTGAACTCTACCAAGACTACACGCAAAAGCCAACAAGCCTGAGCCCCAGAAGGCAAGCGCAAGGCAGTATGAACACAGGGTTAGGGTTTAGGGATGAGGGTTTATTAGGCATCTATTAGGGTATACCAATCCCGACAGAATCCCCAAAGTTGGTCTTTAGTTCCGTTTAGGCAACTGAACACGTTCCTCAAGGGACTAAAGGAGGGACCCTTATAAGGGGCGTTAAGGTTTTTTTTAGGGGCAATTTCAGGTATATAGGGACTATTTAGGGACATATACTGGTCATACAGCGGAAGAAGATTCAGGGTCCCTTCTGGGGTCCCTCCTGTTTCCCCATAAGCTCGAATCCCTGGCCTCATGGAGGCTCCATTTCAGCCTCTCTGTTGTGAGCTTGCTGACGGAGGTGGGGCATGGCAGGGTGTACGTTTATGGGGGTTTAGGGTTTAGGTTTAGGGTTTAGGATTCAGAGTTTGTGTTTTAGGGTTGGGGTGGGAGAAATAGTGCCCTTGTAGGATCCAGGATGTCGGGATTTGTATGAGTTCTGAGTTCCGGGTTCGGGGCTTCGGGTTCTGAGTGAAAAGCTTGGCTCTAGGAAGATGCCGAAACCCAATATGGGTGTTTCCGAAAGGGGTACCCTATTGGGGTCCTTAGTATAAGGGATCCTACTATTTGGTTTTTTTTTGTATTGGGGTGCCCCTATCTTCGTAAACCCCCAGATCAACCCGCAGGGGTCGAAAGACTCTGAACGGCAATGCCCAGCACAGAAGCTCAAACAATCAACTCAACTCTAAATGGCGCTCTTCAATCCTGATCACGAATCGCACGCGCAACCCTGAAACTCCTAAACCTTAAGGTTTATGGGGTTTGAGTTTTTAGTTATCCTAAACCCTAAACCCTAAACCCTAAACCTTATAAACCCTACACTCGGAAGCCCCAAAAACCGAAACGACCAAAAGCGCCACAGCGGACACCTGCAGGAGCGCCTGTCATCCGCGAAGCGCGTGCTGGCAAGCTGGTTGCGGGCTCAGTTCGGAGGGTTTGGCTTTTAGGTTTCTGAAACAAGCGTTAATGGCAGAGATGGGTCAACACTCCCGTCTTGGAGCAACTTTATCAAACACTCCGTTTAGAACTCGCGCAGTCTACCCGAATTCCTGCGCCTAAACCCCATGAACCCTAAACCCTAAACACCCTAAACCGTTTTAAAGCTCTCGATCTCTAATCCCTGTATTTGTGTCAGCCCCTTAAACCACAGACCCTGACAGAACCCCAAAAACCCTGTCGTTAACATGGCTTCGGGTTTTGGTTTTTCGTCTTTCGTGGGCCCTACGAACCCTAAAGGTTGCTCCACGGCCCCTGCAAATGGTCCCTGACCCTCAGTAGTAGAGCAGGCAACCTTTAACCTTTTTGGGGTATTCTCATCCCCATAAAGTCCCAAAGGTTAACCTTGAATTCCCCACGGATACTGAACAACTAGGTGCCACCTTTAAAGGGTTCCCTAATCCCTAAACCCTAACCTAAACCCTAAAACCTAAACCCTAAACCCTAAACCTAAACCCTAAACCCTAAGCCCTAATCCTTCTGACGCTGAGGTTCGAAGCTGACGTCCAGCCGGTCTTGGCAGGTCGCTGGATGCTCAGGAACCAATTCGGCGGTTCTTTAGATTGGTGTCCCTGGGGGGGGGGTCCTTCTTGTAAGGGTGCCGAGATAGAGACCCCAGAACGGAATTTGAAGTTAGAGAACGCCAGACTTGAATACTCTAGTCTCCTTGGTTTCGGGTTCAGGGTTTGGGGGAGGCGGTTGCTGCGCAGGAGGGGAGGGGTGGCCTGAGTCATCCGTTGGATCCATCCAGATCCTCTAAAGGAGGGTTTCCAAGGCTTAGGTTTTGGGGTTTAGGGTTTGGGGTTTAGGGCTTAGGGTTGGTAAATAGTTGGGACCGAAAGGGGTTCCTATGTAGTTTTAAGGCCCAAGCCTTTTTTCTCTGGGCACATGGCCCCTGCGGGACCAGGAGTTCAAGGGATGGTTTTAGGGTTCGGGGCCTTCTGTGGAGACGCGTATGGGCTCTCGAACAGGTACATACGGACACCCAGATGGTGGGTAACCCAAACCCCGAACCCCAAACCCGCCAACTCTATCCCCCTTTGCCAGACACTGCAGATGACACTGCAGATGACCCTGAGCCAATTTCACGGCGTCGGGTTGAGGGTTTGACCCCACACCCTCCACTAAGGCTAAGTTCTGTCGCTCAGAGGTCCAGAGCTCGTGGTAGAGCTCATGGGGCCAGGCGTCCGAGAGACATGTAGTCAGAGTTCATGGTTCACGGGTTTAAGGTTCAGGGACTTGGGTTGCAAAAGGCTTTCGGAGAGGGTTTCTGCAGGAACTCTGGTTCCTGCAAGTGTTAGAGACCGCACATGGGCCCCTTATCCGAAAACAAGCCCACATGGTGTTCACTCTTATACTCTTACAGTCGTGGCTCAAGAGCTCAATGTTTGGGAGTGCGGGGTTGGGGGGGTCTGGGACTGTTTCTTTGGTAAAGTAATTTGTGGCTTTGCTCATTAGGTCTCGAGAAGGGTTAAGGAATGGTCTAGAGAAGGGTTTAGGAATTTAAATCCTCATGTCGTCACCCTTGCTGGCACACACTGGTGCTTGTAGGTCTCTCGAAAAGGAACCTACAGTACGGTACCTTGAAGGGAGTATGTGCATATATGGATGTCCCCAGAACAGGACGGGCTTAGGGGGCTTAGCTCTTGGGGGGCTGGTTGAGAACACTTATCGGTTCTAAGCCAGGGTCCCAAATACTTTTTGTACCCTAGGGTGTTTTATGTTTTGGGGGTTGTTCTGGCCCTCCCGGCTGCCGGCCTGGCGAACGCCCTGTGATCTCGCCCATGAGGTCCCCATGCCCAAGACAAGGCGGTGCAGGGTGGGTTGAGGTGCCCAATACACAGAGCCCAAAACAAGACATTGCTTGAGAAAGAGGAATTGCCCCAGCCAGTTGATGAAACAGATTCCCCCAGGAACCCTGTCCCTAAACCCTCAACCCTCAACCCTAAACCCTAAACCCTAAACCCTGTAAAACCTTTAAAGCCAGCCCACCCCTTCCCCCACTGCTACCTCTTCGAGGCAATGGCCAGGTGCAGGTTCCTAGCCTGCAGCTTATTCTTATGATTATTACTACTACTAGTATTTTCTGATTATTATTACTACTATTATTATTCTTTTGAATTTTTGTTACTCCTATTATTCTTATGATTGTTATTAGGGCATGGGCAATGTGGAAGCCTTCGGAGCCGACGAGAAGGTCATCAACCATATTGATTCCGGAGTGCGAGATGCGAGAGGAGACACAAACAAGGCGTGGCTGAGGCAAGCACCACAGGAAGCCCAACGACAAAGGGTTTAGGGTTTAGGGTTTAGGGTTCACAGAATGCTTTCTGGCAAAAAAGCAGGAAACTCAAGCACCGAATTCATGCTCCTGGGTGGAGATCACATGTCTGCGCTGCGTGGCAGAGGATGCACCACATGGTATGGTGCCATGTGAGCATGCGTCATGCAAGTGCAAGTCGGAGGCCCGGCGTAGGGTTTTAGGGTTCAGGGTTTGGGGCTTAGTAGAAGCCCAAGCCTGACCCTAAACCCTAAACCCTAACTCCGTGCTTTTTCCGCCGCGAACTTGAGGCTCGGGTCCTTTGGCGACGGCGTGCTCTTCATCAAGCCCGACGCCGAGTGCACATCGGGGCTAGATGCTGAGGGACTGGGTAGGTAACCTTTAGTTTTTTTGGTTATTATATCGAATCCTACTATATATATATACATATACCTATACATGTACATGTACATATACATATACATATACATAGAAGGTTAACCTTGTTTGGGCTAGGGGTGGCTACGGGTATTCAGCCCCCAAGGATGTGGGCTTCAACTCTCTTGGCCCCAACCCCAAAGATTCCTCAGATGGTGACATCTTGTTGTGATTGCTCTCAGGAGCACCCGAGCAGAACAGCCCTGGCCTGGAAGAACCCCTCTTCCTCAAGGGGGTTTCGGGAATCTTCTTCGTAGTTCCGACAAAGTTAAAATGTGCTCTCAAAGATAAGATGTTGCTTTGTTTCAAACATCGAGATGCATCACACGAAACATACAAATATGTCATGTCATGTACTGTAATGTAATGCAATGTACTTTAAGGTAATGTCATGTCCTGTCATGTCATGTCATGTCATGTAATGATGTATGCATGCATGTGTGCATTATTCGGCTCATCTCTCCACAGCTTCTCGAGGGCGCTTATCACAGCTAATTTTCAAGGGCGCTTACACAGCCTGAGCCTAAACACTAAACCCTAAACCCTAACCCTAAACCCTAAACCCTGAACCCTAAACCCTAAGCCCTAAACCTAAACCCTAAACCCTAAACCCTAGCCCTAAACCCTAAATCCTATTCACAGCAAGTCCGAGGCCCGACAACTCCAGCAGGCTGGAGATGGAGGCCGCGGCCGCCTCCCTGAATGAGTCCGGGCACCCAGGAAGTGGAGGTTCAGGGTTGAGGGTTTAGGGTTTAGGGTTTAGGGCTAGGGTTTAGGGCTAGGGTTTAGGGCTAGGGTTTAGGGCTAGGGTTTGGAAGGTTTTAGGCTTTAGGGTTTAGAACTTGAGAAACCCAAAGACTTGTTGTGAGAGATTCCTAACAGGGTTATTTGGGATTTGTAGTCGTAACCTACAAAAGTAGGTTGTCCAAGTATCCCCTGGTACTTGCCTGAGGGTGCATACTTTGTGGGGGGTGGGGTCGAGGAGATTGTGGTGCTTTCAGGGGTGCGTGGGGGCGGGTCTAGGAGGTTCCCTGCTTCTGGGCACCCTTTCAAATCCTCATAAAGGGCACCATGAAGGGAAGGGAGAGCCTTCCTTTTACAACGCAACTCCCCCCCCCCCCCCCCAAGCCTGGAGCAGGGGACCTATAGGGTTTTGGGTTTCGGTTCCTGTGATGTCTCTGATGCCTGCGCATGTAATCCAAGTCCAGAGCCGAACTAGCATACCCAGTAGTGCCCTTGTTCCCTTTTTGGGGCGTTTAGCTTCCCTTACTAGCTCCTTTAAGCAAACAAGGGGGGGCGCCCTTATTAATCCTAGGTTACTGGGCAACCTCGCGAAGCCAGTTCCTACCGACCCAAAACCACACAGGCCAGAAACCCAAACCCCAAAGCCCAAAATCCCAAATTCTGACTGAACCCCGACTCCTGAAACGAGGGCTTCAGGGAATTTGGAGCTTAGATTCGGTGGTGTGCATGGCTCCATCCTCTTAGACTAGGATGCCCAGTAGTACCCTTATTCCCTTTTTGGGGCCTTGGGGCTCCCTTGTAAACCCGTTTAAGGTAAAAAGGGCACCCTTTTTACCCCTAGGTATATGGGCAACCTAGTAGAGGTTGTTACGGGGTGGGAGGGAAGGGCGGGGAGGGCGGTGAAATATGGACACGTAGCAAGCCTTAGACATTCGGACAATTGGCGAATTAGGCTTATGATTCAAAACGCACTCTGCCCAGATATATAAATGACCCCAGCTCAGCATGTTGGTCCGGCTGCACTATCAAAACTCATGGATGTGGTAGGCACCGCAATCGGGAGGCCACCTATCTATACCAGCCATTGGCAGGGAGTACCTAGCAATGTAGGGTAGAAAGGATATTCTCTGATTTCCTGCAAAGATAACCCTAAGCCCCAAGCCCTAAACCTAAACTCTTCTATGTTTTTCGACAGGAAGCTTGTAGCAGCGGACCTCAGCGACGGCAAATACAAGTTCGCCCGCCACGCTTGTTCCTGGGGAAACCCCTAAAGGCTAAACCCAAAACCCTAAACCCTTGAAGTTCTATTGGCCCCAAGTCCATCTCTAGCCTTCTTCACCTATGGAAATATACTTGTTCATCTTCTATGGGTTTGTACGCTTGGGGGTCATTAGGGTTCCCACTAACCCTTATAAACCCCCCCCCCCCCCAAATTCCCACCCCAGGCACTGGTTCCGTCTTGAGAAGTCTCCAGTGCAGGGTGCGAGATTTAGGCTTAGGGCGACCCTCTATAGATCCCAAGTTCCCCTGAAGGGTTCAACCTAAACTCCCGAAGCCCATGGCTCATAGACATAACATGGGTTGGGGTTGAGAGAAAAAAACAAAAAAGTGGTAGAGATAGAACTTTCGACCCTTATGCCCTTAAGCCAAGTGCAGGGTGGGGGGTCCTACTTTTCCGAAACTTCCAGCTACTACAACAGTTGAGTTTAGGGTTTAGGGTTTAGGGTTTAGGGTTTAGGGTTTAGGGTTTAGGGTTTAGGGTTTAGGGTTTAGGGTTTAGGGTTTAGGGTTTAGGGTTTAGGGTTTAGGCCCCATAAAACTGCGGTCGCGCGCAGGTTCAAGGCGCACGCCACGATCCTGAAGCGGCCGCGCCGGCCGCCAAAGAGCCTCGCCTCCATGATTCTAGGACTTAGGGGGGGGGTTTAGGGTTTAGGGTTTAGGGTTTGGGGTTTAGGGTTTAGGGTTTAGGGTTTGGGGTTTAAGGTTTAGGGTTTAGGGTTTACGGTTTACGGTTTAGAGTTTTGAGTTTTGAGTTTAGGGGGTTTGGGGTTTCGGGATGATCAACCCTATAGAGCCTTGCCCTTAAACCCCTTTTTGGGGTTTAAGGTTCCCTTTTGAACCACTTTAAGCAACCAAAAGGGCACCCTTTGTCACCCTAGGCCGCCGGGCAACCTAGCTACTCAGTATCTGGAAGTACATGGGCATCGGCTTGGGTCTGAGGGTTCATGAGGGGTCCCTGGCTATAGCAGCACGTGCCTGTCTTGCTTTTGCATTCTCTGTCTTTGGTGATGTGCAGGGCTTGCATACTATAAATCCTAAGCCCCAAACCCCAAACCTTAAACCTAACCCTAAACCGTAGACCCTAGACCCTAAACCCTAAACCCTATAAACCCTAAACCCTAAATACCCTAAACGAGCTAGGGTGGACGCCAGCCCCTCCCTGAAACCACCCTGCTGCGCTTAGGAACTGGAGCGCGCGCCTCAGGCTGCGTCATCGCGGTTTAGGGTTTAGGGTTTAAGGGTTTAGGGTTTAGGGTTTCAGGCTTGTTGGACGTAGGGCCGATGGGATTTGGGGTTTACCACTATTTGCATACCCCCCCCCCCCCCCCCCCCCCCCCCCCACCCCCCCCCCCCCCCCCCCCAACAAAAACCAACAAAACACAGTTGCAAAAACTCTTCCTTACGAGGGTAATATAGGGATTGTTAGCTTTTATGTTTTCTGGGTTCTTAAGCAAATGGTAGTTTAGGGTTTAGGGTTCAGATCCGCTTTAGGCATCAAGCCTCATGGCTGCAGGGCGAGTTTTAGCAATTGCCTGTGCCCTCGGCGTACCCAGACAAGACTACCCAACACGAAAAAGGGCATGCAGGCGCCGTTCGAGTCTAGGTGGGATGTTAGGGCGGCGGGTGTTTGGTGTCGAGGTTTAGAAACACCCTAAACCCTAATCCCTAAACCCTAAACCCTAAACCCTAAACCCTAAACCCTAAACCCTAAACCCTAACCAAAGCCCAACTGTCAAGAGCCGTTCTCTTGTGGCCACTAGAACTGCCCAGGACCATCGCACATTCGCAAACCCTCCAGAAAGCAAGCCACAAAAAATGGCTCCCGAAGCCTAAGCCAAAAGAGTAGCACCAACAAAAAGACAGCCCAAGAACATCGAGTCCAAATCTCCTAAACCCTCCCGTAAACCGGCCCCAAACCCTCTCGTAAACTCCTGAACCCTAAACCCGGAGCTTTTTGACGCCTGAATCCCTAGAACTCTGTAGAGAGCCCTGACACGGGAGATGCTTTTTTCCGGGTCGGAACGTGAGACAGGGGTTTGTAGGGTTTATGTAGGAGGGATTATGGGGTTTGTCGGATGTAAACTCTAAACTCTAAGCCCTAAACCCTAAACCCTAAACCCTAAACCCTAGACCCTAAGTAGGCTTTCTATGACCCACTCGTTGCCCGAGGCAAAGCGTGGTACCGGTCCTTGCCCCAGCTTGTCTCCCATGCTCGAGTCCGAAACCCTAAACCCTAAACCCTACAGCCTAAACCCTAAACACTAATGTGGTATCCTAATTAGTGTGGGGGGGGGGCCCCCCCCCCCCAAACTAAATCCACCCCCGCAATAGTGTCACCAAAAAAAAGGGACCCCCCCAAACTAATTTTCGGCCCCCCCGGGCCCCCCCCACCGGCTCCTCTTCATTTCCTCTTCGCTCCTCTTCCCTCTCCTCTTCCTCTCCCTCTCCTCTTAGGTAATTAAGCTCAGGTAAGCTCAGATGAGCTCAGCTCAGGTAAGCTCAGGAAAGCTCAGGAAAGCTAAGGTAAGCTCAGTAATTAAAGCTAAAGGTAAGAGCTCTTTTCTTTCATCATCTTGTTCTCTTTTTTCTCTCTTCCGAAACCCATGCGAAAACTTGACTTTATTGTGGTGGGGCAATCGAGTTTTTGTCTCCTGAACAATTTTTTGGAAAACTTTTCATTATTGGAGGGGTCCAGACTCATCAGGATACGACATTAAGCCCTAGCCCTACACTGTACACCCTAAGCCCTAAACAGCGAGCCTCTGAACACCAAGCCCTATAAAGTGCAGTGAAGGCCACCCCCCCCCCCTACAGATATGTAGAGCGGTCAGTGTCCTAAGTTGGGACAGAAGTTCTACAGCTATGTGAGCACCCAGAGTAGGCGCGTTTTCCCTTCGTTAGGGTTAGCCTTGCAAACACTCTTTTCAACCTAAATGGGCATCCTGTTTGTTCCTAGGTTCCTCTCGGGTCCAGTATATCTTGGGTTAGGTCCTCGCTGTATCAGCTCAAGTGAATGAGTGTCAGGATATGGCCACAGCCTTTCTATGCGGATAAGGCTCATCATTGCGGTCTTGATACGTGTAGGAATTCCCTTCTAGGTTTTAGGGCTCAGCTGCGTGGTGTATGGGGCTTAGAGTTTAGGGCTTCCCTCTGCTGCCGACGAAGGAAGCTGCTGAAAATCCCGCAGCAGGCGGGATGACGGAGCGAGATTTCCTTATTTGCTTGGAGGTTCATGGTACTTATTCATCAATTTTAACTCTACTTAAGACTGTACTTATAATCATTTTAGGGCACTTAAGGGGCTAACACGTGGGTCGTAAGTACAGTTCTAATTGGTTAAGAAGTACCATGAACCTCAAAGTAGTGCAGGTCTTGGCGTTGCGCAGCAACTTTGGAAGAACTGCTGCTTTCCCCCTGTGGCATTGAGTACAGAACTCTGGGGCCAAGACAACTTCGTCGAAAGGTGTACCTCGCTTCTCCTCATTTGAAATAGGGTTTCTATGACTGTTATTGGTGATCGCATATAATGTTACTTTTTTTAATATTGGTAGGTGTATATACTGGGTGTCCTTTTGGGGTTACAAGCAATATAAACCCTACTTCATGTATGGCACGCTAAGGGTAGTTGGGGAGGCAGGGGGAGTCGGGGGAGCCTCTGGGGCAACCCTTAGGGTGCAGGGCTTAGCCTCATGAAGTCATAGTACCAAACTCGAAACCCCATTTTTAGGCTGCGGGGGCGTTGATTCCCGGAAGCCCAGGACTAGGGATCGTATCCTGTATTTGGGGTCCCTTACTAGAAGATGGGAACCCCACAATGGAACAGAATGTAGATATGGCTGTTTGAAATGTAGTCCTAGTTCCTAAGCCCTAGACCTTGAACCATAAATCCTACCCCTACCATAAATCCTACCCCTCAACCCTACATCCTGAACCCTAAACCCTAAACCCTGACCCCGCAGCCTTTGATAGGGTGTCTCTGGGTGCAGGCCTGGAGCGCAAAAGCCGACGCCCACTTTGGCAGGCCGGCGTTTTAGGGTTTAGGGTTTTGCAGGGTTTAGGGGATTTAGGTCACTAGCGAGAGGGCCCGACGCTCCTTGATTAAGGCATATGGGGGTTGAGGGTTTAGTGTTTAGGGTTTAGTTTTTTCCTCTGAAAATAGGGGTACTTTTTTGGGGTGTTCCTCTGATTAGGATTATACTCTATTGGGGTGACCCCAATTCTGAAAATAGGGGTGCCGTGAGGGGGAGTGAGCGGGGGGTGGGGGTGGGGGGGTCCTATGATAAGGATCCTAATTGCTTTGGGGTATGTTCGGGGCACCCTTACCTTGGGAAAGACTCACATGATATTCCTATGTCCTGCGTATAATCCGTATGATCCAGGGACATTTGTTAATGACTGAAGAATGACTTCTGTATTGAATTGGTGGACCCTTGTTGTGATTGAAAGAATGACTGCGTGAAGGGGATATACGATAAACTGTATCGTTACGAAGGAAGAACCTGCCCTAAGCTATTTTTAAGATTCTTGCATGAAGGGCTTTAGGTTCTTCAGGTCGTCCGAAGCGCTCGGAAAGGGCTGGGCGCGGGGTTTGCGGTTTAGGCCTTGGGGTTCAGGGTTTAGGGTTTAGAGGGTTTAGGGTGTAGGGTGTAGGGTTTAGGGTTTAGGATTTTCGGCTTTGGGTTTCAGGGGGCTCAGACAAGAGGCTCCCAAGGATCTCATGCAGAAAAGCGGTTGGCAGCTTATGGCTTGACTTTCTAGACTCGATGGACCAGTGGGCTTAGGGCTTAGGGCTTAGGGCTTAGGGCTTTGGGTTTAGGGTTTAGGGTTTAGGGTTTAGGGTTTAGGGTTTAGGGTAGCAAGCCTCTGTGCGTGTTCAACAGTCGGTTCTCCCACCCCTAAAGGATATGCTTCCCTTCTATGGGGTTGTATAGGTTACTTTGGTTAAGGTGCGATCCTTGGGGCTTTACATGGACGACTCAAGCTGGCGATGGCTTCGTACCCCAAGCCGGATCAAAGTTCGCTTCGCGTCCTGGACTACAACCTGGCGTGCCATTGGTTCTCTCCGAACGACCCTCCTCATGGTGTCTAGAGCGTTCTTGGACATTGTTTCCTACTTTCTTGGCAGCTCTATTGATCAATAGCCCTAAACCCTAAACCCAAAACCCTAAACCCTAAACCCGTAGGGGGTTCTCAGATCAGCTATTACAAAAGGTGTCAGCAGAGTGCATCGAGCCGCCCAGCTTGCGGGAGATGCCGGCGTCGACGTCGCAATTCTCCAAGAAGTGCCTCAAGACCTACCTGGAGGTTGAGGGTACTCATAACCCCATAGGTTTAGGGTTTAGGGTTTAGGGTTTAGGGTTGGGTTTAGGGTTTTGGATTTAGGGTTAGGGTTGAGGGTTTAGGGTTTAGAGCCCCAGTGATAAACTGTACTTTCAAGCCCCCTAAATGCCCTAAGTAGGTTTTAAGCAGAGTACAATGGGGGAGTATAAGTACACATCCATGAACCTCCAAGATAGGGATGAGGCACTATATGTCCCTTTAGGGTTTAGGGTTCAAAGGGTTTAGGGCTTAGGGTTTAGGGCATGTTTATGTATAGATATACATATACATGCCCCTTCCGGGGCTATATGGGGTACCTCATTCCCTACTCAGAGACCCAAACCTACGCTTTTTGGTTTGTGTTGTCGGATGTTTCTCTAAGCTTTCTTTGTAGGACCTTAGGCAATCAAGCCCGCAAAAAAGGGTTTGTTTTTGGTGTTTAACCCTAAACCCTAAACCCTAAACCCTAAACCCTAAACCCTAAACCCTAAGGTCTACACTTTCGCCCCTGGACCTCTACTCCCCCGCTGCTGGGATGCTCAGTGGTACCCTGTTTACCGATTTCTATTTCTTTGGGAAGATGAGCCATCATGGCTTATAGGTACCTTACTGAGCGTTATAGTAGTGTAGGGGGTTAGGGTTTATAGGGCCTAGGCTTAGGGCATGTGATCGCAGTTTTAGATTCATTTGGTCCCAAGGATGTGGGTTCTTTTGATAAACACTTACCAACAGGAAGAAGGCTAGCTTTGTTCGACCTAAATCGGAGGCCTATTCTCGTGGGGACAACCATACGGGTAGAATATGGGTAGAAAGAGACCACCGTTTGGCATATCCCTTCATGCTCAGGTTATGAAGGGGAGCTTCGGACGCTCACGAAGGGACTCGCCATGCATGGGATCGTGCACACTGGTCCCTCACCCGAGCAGGACCTGACGAGACGCTGGTTTGGAATGGACGGTGGGCTACGGTGTTTTTCCCGATGGCCCCTCTTGCACTGTTCTTCAAAGCCATTTTCTTCAGCATCACCCAAGCCCGTGGCGCCTTACAAAGGATACAGCGTGGGTCTGCTGGATTGGAGCGGGCACACGATGGCTTTTGTGAATGCCCATTTGAATTGGGGTGACTACGCCCAGACTGAGGAACAAGTCCGCGAGGTGGAAGCCGCGGCGACGGAGTTAGTGGAGAAGTACCCGGGTGCCACGGTACCTTGCTTCGCTAGACGAGCCCTAAAAGCGTTCGTGGTCCATGTACGTCAGCGCGTGTTAGAGTCGCAAAGCGCACATGATCCCAGGATTGGGCTATCCCTAAACCCTAAACCCTGAACCCTAAACCCTAAACCCTAAACCCTAAACCCTAAACCCTAAACCCTAAACCCTAAACCCTAATGCAAGGTAATGGTCACAGGCGACTTCAACCATCCTCGGCAGTCCCTGCGGTGCCCAGGATTCGAGTCGCTCCTGGACCTCAACGTGGCGACTCATGACGATGGTGGGCACTATGATCCTTGGTATTCCCAGTGGTACTCTTTATTTGCGTATTTTCTTAATAAAGAAAAAGAGTACCACTGGGGATGCCAAGGAGCATAGTGGGTTACTTTATGAAGAGACCTATAGAAAATACAAAAAAAGTAAGTACCACTGGAAGCACCAAGGATCATAGTGCCCACCATCTTTATTAAGGTACCCCCTTTTAGGTTTTTTTATTAAGAAACCTATGGAAAAGATACAAAAACAAAGAGCACCACTGGCAATACCAAGGAGCATAGTGCCCACCACCCCCTTTTAGGGTTGGTTACTTTATCAAGAGACCTATAGAAAAAAACACCATATCAAGAGTGCCACTGGGAATACCAAGGATCATCGTGCCCCCTTTTAGGGTTCTATAGGTCTCTTGATAAAGTAACCCACTATGATCCTTGGTATTCCCAGTGGTGCTCTTTTTTTGTTTTCTTTCTGTAGGTTCATGAATAACCCTAAACCCTAAACTCTAAGCCCTAAACCTTGATAAAGCAACCAACCCCAAAAGGGGGTACCTTCAGCATTTTTGTGTCCTAGGGGGCCACCGAGGATCACCTGTTTCTGAAGCTGGGATCCGGCGTCGAACTGGCCACACGGCAGGCAACCGTCTTGTCGTGGTGCACTGAGGATGGAGCTCCTCTATCGGATCACAAAGGCCTCCTACTGCAACTTGAGCCTTTGTCATACATAGTTGGGTAACATTTTACATATTTAAGGGTACTTAAACCCAATAAGGAATAAACAAATACATGTTTAATATGATCCCAACAATGAACAAGGTGCGCGGCCGATGACTCACAAGTTGGTCTGCGTGCAGCGAAGATCGACTCGCGCAACTGCAACTGCGGGCCTGGGACTAGATGAACCTTCAACAGCTGGATGAACTCTGAAAGGGTTCGTGGTCCACACTCCCGAAAGTTTATGTTAGTTAAAGGCAGTTAGACGGATAGTCACGTTGCGCGTCTAGGGGTTATCCTACTCAGGCAACATTTGAACTCTAACCTGCTTGGGCTTTCTCTGATTTTGGAGGAGGGATCAAGCTCAAACAGTAAACCCTAAGCCCTAAACCCTAAACCCTAAAAGCCCTAAACCCTAAACCCTAAACCCTGTCGGGGGTTCATCGAGTCCCTTCAGTTAGCGGCCGCTGCGGTGAACTCCGGGAGCCAAAAATGAGCGCCGACCCAACTTCGGCAATAACTGCATGAGTACTATGTGTGCTTGAGACCGGGTATAGGGTTTAGGGTTTAGGGTATGTGTGCTGTGCTTGGTAGCCCTTATTCCCTTTTGGGGGGTTTAGGGTTTCGGGTTTAGGGTTTTGGGTTCTTGGTAGCCCGGTGGTACCCGTTTTAGTCAATGCACGCTAGCTGCATGTCTTCCAAGTTTGCTGGAAGGATGAACCTAAATGATTGACATGTGGCTCTGCTTGCACGAGCTTCCTCGAAGCCGTGAGCATCATCGTCATGCCCTACAAAACCTCGACTAGATATGACCAGAACCCCAAACCTGTTTTTCTGGGAGGGGGGAGGGGGGGGGTTACATGATGATAAGGTTCTCAGGATTGGAGGTTATCAGGTTTAAAGGCTAGGGTTGAGGGGGCTTGGGTTTAAAGGCTATGGGGCTCAGGGTTTAAGGTTTAGGGTTTAGGGTTTAGGGTTTCGGTTTAGGGTTTAGGGTTTAGGGTTTAGGGTTTAGGGTTTAGGGCCAGGGCCCTTAAGTTTTCAACCGAACTATCTCCACGTACGTATCATGGCAGGCACGCGGTGACTGAGGTGCAGCTGTTGGACATGAGGCACTCGGGGGTTTACGATGTTAGAGGTACCTTCCTGGGGTCTTTATATTGTAAGGGGCCGAGGGTTTAGGGTTTACGGTTTAGGGTTTAGGGTTTAGGGTTAGGGTTTAGGGCTAGGAATAAGAAGGGTGGGGGGGTTGACGATGTTCGGGGTACCTTTTTGGGGGTCCTTATTTTGGGGGTCTATATGGGGGGTTTGCCAAAATAGGGGTAGCCCTAATATGCCCCAAACTACTATAATTTTTCTTTTCGGAACCCCCATAAAGGCCCCCACATGCGACTTTTTGGGCTTCGGGGCTTGGGCTGAAAGTATGCGGGACGAAGACGGATGGCAGATATTTTTGGGATGAGGGCTTAGATGTATCAGGTGCTCCGCCCCCAAAACAATGAAGGAGGAACAACAATCCAACGATCCGAAACCCCTGAAGCCTGCAATTGCCGAACCCTAAACCCTACTCCCTAAGCCGTAAGCCCTAATCCCAAACCCTAAACCCTGAACCCTGAACCCTAAACCCTAAACCCTGCCACGTGGAAGGCGGCCGGAAGGTGGCTACTTCGCACGGGGGCCCTGGTTTCGGAGTGTTCGGGTTCAACTCTCCTGGCGTTGAGGGCCAGTAATTTCCTCAAGCTTAAGGCCAAGGGTGCCCAGTAGTACCCTTATCCCTTTTTGGGGCCTTCGGGCTCCCTTGTAAACCCCTTAAGGTAAAAAAGGGCACTCTTTTTACCCCTAGGTTACTGGGCAACCTAGAGGCTCTAAGGACTCTTATTTTACTGTTTTTGGTTCCAAAGGCCTTACTACTTAAAGCTCTAAGGACGCTCATTTTAAGAATTGTTGGGCCCAAAGGCCTTACTACTTAAGGCTCCAAGGACTCTTATTTTAATGTTTTGGGGTCCAAAGGCCTTATTACACAAGTTACATAAGGTACTGGGAGTATTTTGAGCCTAAGGGTAAGGGTCCGGGCACCTACGTAGTATATACTTGGGCCCTTAAGCTCCCACAGGGAAGCTGCTCTAAATCCTAAACCCCAAACCCTAAACCCGAACCCCTAAACCCCTAGACCCTCTAAACCCTAAGTATATACTGTATACTATATAGGTACATAGACCCTGAGGGCCTTGAAGACTGCAGGTTTGCATTTTTAGGCTTGAAGTTTTGAAGGCGGAAACCCTAACCCTAAACCCTGAACCTTAAACCCTAAACCCTAAACCCTAATCCTAAACCCTAAACACTAAACCCTAAACACTAAACCCTAAGCCGTAAGCCATCCTTGATATCCCGTAGGTCAATGTTTAAGCCAATGCAAAATTGATATTCCTCCAGCCAGCAGAGGATACACTGAGGCTCTTATACCGAATGCCCTATATAAACCCAAAGGCAACCTCAACCCTTCTCTCATGTTTGGGATGCTCCGCCCTATACTAACAGTCCTGAATAGGGAATTCTTCAGGGGGTACGATAATCCCGCCTAAGGACTGTTAGAAGGGGCAACATCCCCAAACTCCAATCACGAGTCCCCCTATTATCGCGGGCTGGTCAGACACCATAATCCAACTTGCACCTCACACCTTGGGATGTTCCCCCTTATACCAAGAGTCCTTAATAGGGACTATAATACCCCCTATGATAATCCGACTGTTATCGTACAAGGGGGAACATCCCAACTCACACCCCCAACCCTTGACCGTAAATCCTTTCCTGCTGGGAAGCCCGGGGGCCTATGACTTGGGTCAGAAGTCCAGGAGGTCTAGTTAGTACACATGATGGGGGCCCCTCACTGTAAACACTGAACCCTACCCCCCAGGATAGTATATATACACATATATATACACACACACATTGCCGTAGACAAAGGTCCTGAGCCCTAAACCCACACACAAAAAAGGTGTAGGTAGCTGGGGATCCCTGAAGCCAAAATTCACTATTTGGGGGGCGGGGGGGGGATAACCCCAAACCCCAAGACCCAAGCCCCAAACCCCGGACCCCGAACCCCAAACCCTAAACCCTAAGCCCTAAACTCTAAACCCTAAACCACGCCGCGCTGAGGCTGTGGACTGGGAGCAGAACTTCCGTGATGCGTAGACGGGCACCCACGGAGTTCGGCTTCCGCTTTTTTCGGTACCCTCAAGAAGGGTTTAGGGTTTAAGGTTTAGGGTTTAGGGTTTAGGTCCCCTGTTCAGGCATCCTAAACTAAACAGACTGAGGGTTTAGGCCTATAAACAAGGTTGCCCTTTTCAGTACCCGCAACTAAACAGAGACTTGGGTTTGGGGCTTGGGGCTTCGGCTCTTTGCGATGACAGCAGACCCAGATCACAGCCCTAGTTTGTGTCCCAGGGGCTCAGGTTTTCTTTCGGGAAGTTTCAGGGCTTAAGAGCCTACAACCCTATACCTAAGAGTGCCGCTTATGGTGGGTACCGAACTCGGCCTTGCCAGTGGCCAACTTGTGCCGAAAGACGGCCATGGAACTGTTCCCGCTCTGGGACTGCCGGACAGCCGGCTGCCAGACGAGCAGACGAACGGGCACCGCGAATTTGAAGCCGAAGAACAACGACTAACAGAAAGCGAGACTGTGGGTGTCTGGCCCCTTGTAGACTACCCACTGGGTGGGGTATCCCTTCCTGTAGCGTTAGGATGGAGAACTTCATCAAGGAAGAGGTACCCAAAGAAGGGATCGATTCCTGGGAAAACCTCATTCTGCGGTCCAGTTCCGGATGTTGAGCGTTTCGGACCTGCAGCCCTCTACCTAGTCTGTACACCCTTAAACTTATCCCTAAACCCCCACTTTGCCACACCGCATTCATCCTGAAGCGCGTTCGGGAAAAAAGTCTCCTCGCGTTGATGCTTCATCGTCTGCACGTTCTCGAAGGTTCTTCGACCTAAGGCGTTTCTTAGGGCGTGGGGTTTAGCTAGCGTCGTAGAACCCCCCCCCCCCGCTTGGAATATTTCGTCTTTGCTATAGAATATGTTGCTTACTGTGCATAAATACTGAGGTGCCCCTGGCATGTTTGGGGGGAGGCAGGGGTATAGCATGTAGGTGCTGGGGGGCTTCAGAGCCCTAAGCCATAAACCCTAAACCAAGCCCAAACGAGTCGAGCTGAAGGGGCCACGGACCACCTGAAGCCACTTCTTGCAGCACTTTAGGGATTTAGGGTTTAGGGTTGGAAGTCGCCTTGAGCAGATATGGTGTTGGCATGAATACAGTCAGCCCTTCAAGCATAGGTCAAAGCCTCCGCTGGGGGTTTAGGCTTGGGCCCGCCCGAACTGCACGCCACCATTTGTAAGTAAGCTTGAACAGTTGCCCTTTTGCAGAGATAACTGTTGCCGTTCTGTAAGACCCTGCAAACCCGATAAAACCACAAGTCCTCAAAGCCGCCAAACCTTCCAAAGCTGAACCCTAGAAGCATCCCAAACCCGAACTCTCAACCGTGAACACTCCGCCACCAAATCAAACTGAACCCCCCGCCCCCCCCACAAAAAAATATAATAATAAAAACAGTCCGAGGGGGTTTGGGGTTAGGGACTGACGGTTGAGGGTTCAGGGGTGGCTAGGGTTTAGGGTTTACAGGGATGAGTCTGCCCTTCACCCAATTCTCCCAGCCCCGCCTATTCCCACAGGCCACAACGAAAAGCGCGCAGAGGGTTGGCGACCACGACACCCCGCGAACACGCTCTCTTCTTTTTTGGTAGCGAACCCCTCTATGCGTCAGCAAGTCAGTGGGCGGTAAATTGCCAAAAACGGGAAAGCAGGCTCACTGCGAAAGCAACCACAATAGTGAGCATGCTCTCGCGACAGCAACAAAGAATAATTAATCGAGGAACGAGACAATCGTGAATAGCGAAACTATTATATAAGTGACAGCGGCACTTGGCAGCCGGTGAAACAAGAAGGTGGGGCGCTAGCTCAATTACTCCCTTTTGTTTTTTAATGCGGACGCCCCTTTACCACATCAGCAGCACAGTGGGCGGGTCTATTGCGACGAGGTGAGACGGCCAATACTACCGGGAACAGCCAAACAGCCTAAGCTTGCGGTTTAGGGTTTAGGGCTAGGGTTTAGGGTTTCGGGCTAGGGTTTAGGGTTTGGGGTTTAGGGTTTATACAGGGTTTAGGGTTAGGGCTTAGGGTTTTGGGTTTAAGCCCAACCCGTCTCCAGGCGCAGTTAGTCCAATCCCGGGAGGAGGCCGAGGCTCCCACAAGGGCTGATGGGGCATTGCACCCAGGGACTCCAATACCCCTCAATTAAGGTGTTTAGGGTTTAGGGTTTAGGGTTTGAAGTCCTTAGTCCTAGTAGTAGAGTAGGTGACCTTGAACCTTTTTGGTGTAGTATAGTCGCCTTATTGTCCCAAAAGGTTAACCTTTAGTTCCTCCCAGGCTACTGGACAACTAAGCAATTAAGGAATGCTTGGAAGTTCATGGCACTTCTGAACCAATTATAACCGTCCTCATAACCCACTTATAAGCCCCGTAGGTGCCCCAATATGGTTACAAGTACAGGTAAAGGTACAGTTGTAATTGGTTAATAAGTACCATGAACCTCCAAGTATTCCTTAAACCATAATAATAAGGAACCCTCCTATTATACCCTAAACCCTAAACCCTAAACCCTAAACCCTACACCATAATCTAGGGAATATTCCTTCATTAAGGGGCATTGGAGTCTCTGGGTGTTCTGTCTTGAGGCGTGCAAGCCCAAAGAATGCAGGCCTTTGCGGTTTAGGGTTTAAGGTTTTTAGGGTTTCGGGTTTAGGGTTTAGCGTTCAGGGAGTTTAGGGTTAGACGACACCACAAGACAACCTTGAGCCCCAGAACCTAGGCAATGAACACCACAACAACCCGAAACCCGAACTCTATCCGAGCCTTAAGCGGGCTCTGATTGTTGGCTCCTTTTCGTGTTTGTTTTTTCGCTTTAGGGGTTCGTTGGTTTCGAGTTTGAGATGTGGTGTTTGGGATTTAGTGGCTGGTGGGCTTAAGGGTTAGTGCATCTTCAGATCCACTTGCTAGGACTGATGACTCCAGGTTTGTGGTTATGTTTCTTTTTGTTCCTGAAAGGGAGGTTGCACGATCCTGGCCCTAAACCCTAAAACCTAAAACCCTAAACCACAGCTCCTGTAGGTCAGTGCCTAAGCCTCCTGCTGACCCCAACCCCCAAACCCCAAACCCCAAAACCCCTAAACCCCAAACCCTAAACCCTAAACCCTAAACCCTACTGCAGGCTGTTTTGCCGGAGCTCCTGGCCCAGCGCGTGGTCGGCCACTCTCTCGGCATGGGCTTGCCCGCATCGCATTGGGGTTTGGGTTTGGGGTTTGGGGTTTAGGTGAGGTGAGGTGAGCATCGACCGAGGCACGAGCCTGGCCTAACAAAAAGGTAGCCCCTCCGGCGCAAGGCCTAAAGGGCAAACCCCAGCAACACAACGCGCAGGAACAGCAACGGGGAACAACAACACGAAACGCACGGGACGGACGAACGAGCGAACGAACGGAAGCAGTTCTGCCAATGTCACGTGTCGAGAGCGGCTGCGAGCACGCCGGCTCCGAGATCGGCCGCGCACACCGGAACCGCGAGCACCGCTCGCCCGGTGTGCCCTGCGCCGCGCCGGCTTCATGAAGTGGATGAGCTCCTGCGCCTGCGACCACCATGGCGTCCGGAGTGGACCCCACTCCCGCCATTTCGGTGGATTACAAGCGCTCTTTGTCGAACCCAGCGCTTGCTCCGCCATGGCAAGCCCGAGGCTTATTAGGGCCCTTGCCCACATCAGCGGCGCCCATTCATGGTCTGCGTATTTCCCGCCCCTTTCCCTGGCACAGCAGCAGCAATGGTAAACGAGGGCGCGCCATCAACTGAAATGAGTGTCCGGCACTATCGCCCTGCTGCCCCCCCAATGGACCCACCAACTGGGTGCTCGTCGGACTGAAGAAAGACAGAGGGGCAAAGAAAAGAGAAAGAAAAAGAAAGGAACAAAAACAAAACAAACCAAAGCGCACACCACGACGCACACACCAGTCCTTAGTGCCGCCCCTGGGGTCCCAGAGGGTGAACCGGCCAAAGGAAGAGACCGGCAGCAGTCCCAGGGGAAAAACTTGGTACACTTCTCGATTTGTGCGTGTCATCCTTGCGCAGGGGCCATGCTAATCTTCTCTGTATCGTTCCAATTTTATCGGATGATCCCCCTTGGGGTTTAGGGTTTAGGGTTTAGGGTTTAGGGTTTAGGGTTTAGGGTTTAGGGTAATCATGGGACATCTAGTTTGGCTCGCACTGCCGGTTGTAGTACTTTCCGTGCCACGCGTTGGTTTGGATGCTTCTGCGGAGATCAAAGAAGTTTTCCTTGGGCACCACGTGTACCTGACCTACCTGTTCCACTTATGAGCCCTTGTTTACTTTGTCATTCCATGACAAACATGTCACCCTGTTTCATCATCAGCTGCTCCTGCACGCTCGCCCGCGATAGGCTACCCCACACACCCCGCAAGCCACTGAACTTGGCACCTCACGCCAGGAAACCCCTGAAGCATCCCCACACACAAAGCCCAGCTGAACCTAGCAAACAGCCTGCCAAAACCCTAAGAAATGTTGACCCCTGAACCCTAAACCCCAAGCCCCTAACCCGAAACCCTAAACATTAAACCCTAAGCCCTAAGCCCAAAGCCCCACCCAAGCCCCAAGCCCCAAGCCCCAGGCCCCAGGCCCCAGGCCCCAAGCCCCAAGCCCCAAGCCCTACACCCTAGCCTCTTGCACCCCTAGACTCCCCTTAGAGGCGTGGACTGCGAGGGCGTTGCCCTGGGTCGATGGGGCCGGCTATGCCTCTGCCAGGCCTCCTTGATTGAAGTTGAGGGGCTCAACCCTAAACCCTAAACCCTAAACCCTAAACCCTAAACGTTCCGAAACTTCAACTCTGTACTGCTGAGGACCTGAGAATTCGGTTCCCAGAGCCCCTAAATGCCTCAGGACACCAAAATAGGGCAACAGGAAGGCTAAGGGTTTAGGGTTTAGGGTTTAGGGTTTAGGGTTTAGGGTTTAGGGTGTAAAATGGAGGCCCCTTACCCCTCATATACCCTGAAGAACCCCAAGGGCCCCAGACTCCAGAACCCTGTGAAGAAGGTAAGGGGGCCCAAAAAGGGACCCTCATTCAAAAAAGCCACAGCATTCAGGGGCCCATGAAACTATCCTTAGACACTAGGATGCCCAATATTACCCTTATTCCCTTTTTGGGGGCCTTTGGGCTCCCTTGTAAACCGCTTTTAAGGTAAAAAAAAATGGCACCCTTTTTGCCCCTAGGTTACTGGGCAACCTAGGAGAGAATTCAACAAACTCGACCTCTCCAAGCCGCTGAAACCTCGAACCCCGTAAATCCTTAAGATACAAAAAGGACTGGACCCCAAAGCCCAGAAATCCCTGGCTCCCCTGCAAAGGTTTAGAGTTTCGGGGTTTAGGAGCCCTAGACCCCTAAACCCTAAAGCCCCCTAAATCCTCACCAAAGACCTAACCCCTCAACACCTAAACCTAAACCCGAAATTCTGTTGAAGGCTTAGGTTTGTTTTGGTGTTGTTTTTGGGGAGGCTGAGAGGGCTCATGCCTTTAAGACCCTGAGCCCGAATCCGGTTCGGCCGCTTTTGGTACATTTCAGTTAGGCTTTGGGGTTTAGGGCTTTGGGGCCCCCTCACCCCGCCCCCGTGCCCGCCTGGTGTAGGACTCGGGGAATCGGATTAGAGAAAACCCTAAAATCCGGTTCGGGCCCGGAGGTTTGCAAAAATTGTCTTGCAGCTTTTTCGGTCCTGAATGCTCAAGGTGTTTTGCTAGGAAGCGCTTCTCTGTGGTTTAGGGATCAGGAATGGATGTGTGAAGAGTTTAGGGTTTAGGAGTATTTGTTAAGGGGCATTACGGGGGGACCCCCACAAAAAAACCCCTAATCTTCTTCCAGTGTAAACCCCGAAATATACCTGAAAAAGTCCCCCGATACCTACGTAGCCCCTAAATAACCCCCCAGATAACTCCTACGGTCCCTTGTAAGGGTCCCTTCTTTAGTCCCTTGGATCTAAGAATAAGTCAGCATACCCCAGAACCATACCCCTTGACCTCTAACGAGAATACAAGGAAGGATTCTACCATACCCCTTGATTTCTTTTAAGGGTATGCCCAAGGGTTTAGGGTTTAGGGGTTAGGGTTTAGGTTTAGGGTTTAGGGTTTAGGGTTTAGGGTTTAGGTTTTAGGGGAATATTTCTTAGATTGGATTAGGGCTTAGGGCTTTTAGAGTGCTGAGCAGCTTTTGGTCCCAAAATCTTCGAGGTATCGACACCCAGCCAGGCGACGGCCTTACATGGCCTGACTGGCTTCCCGTCTTGCAGTGGTGCCGGTATAGGGTTTAGGGTTTAGGGTTTAGGGTTTAGGGTTTAGGGTTAGGGTTTAGGGTTTAGGGTTTGATAGCAGAATAGCAGCCTTTACAGACTAGCACCGATGGTTTAACCATGAGGGCAGGAGCACTGCAAAGCCGGGTTGCCGTGGATGCTAAACTCAGTTACCACAGTAGCAATTTGCAAAGAGATTGTAGGATATTCCAATACTATGCCAACTAACCCCCCGTACCCGAAACCAATGCAGCTTAAGTTCCTCGACAGCAAGCCCTCTTTGCCGCAGGATCAGGTTCCCCCTAAAACCCGAAGCCTTAAACCCCTAAACCCTAAACCCTAAACCCTGAATCCCTTCGAGCAGCCGTCGAAGTGCAGAGCCGCCACAAAGTGCGGTAGGAGAGCTTTTTCCAAGAGTTAGAATGGAAGCATTGGTGCAGGGCACGGTGGCTCGGCTGGACTTGGCCGTAGGTTTCAGGGAAGGTTTTACCCTAAACCTGAAATCCTAAACCCTAAAAAGTTTGTAGGTTTCAGTGTTTAGGGCTCAAGTTTTCGGGGGGCCTGACTTTAAGCACGTCAAACAGGGGGTGGGGGAGGTGGTGTTACATGGGCAGTTCTGAATTAGTGTGCCTTTTCGGGTCCCCTTAGGGTTTAGGTTTAGGTTTAGGGCTTCGGGTTTAGGGCTTCTTCCTCACAAGGGTAATACGGGGATTATACTGTCATGTTTGGGTGTTCTTAGGCAAATAGTAGATGAGCGTCCCCTTTTGGGGTCCTATATAAGACGGCACCCCTTGTGATTCGGACCCCAAACGGGACCCTAACATTGCAAAACCTAAACCCTAAACCCTAAACCCTAAACCCTAAACCTTGGATGTTAAGCTCTCCGCAACATGTCCCGACATGTGCCGTAGGATCTGCTCTAGTCGCCTCTCGGTTTCTCGGTTTCTTGAAAACGTAGTAGCTGAGTGAGCACACTTTACACACTTTTTGGGATACTATAGTCTCCTATAGAACTGAAAGTGTACTTTTTTTGGGGCCGGGGGAGGGGGGGGGGGCTTGTGAACTCAGCATCTGAGAAAAGGAGACCATGCATAAGGTTCTTCAGGGCAAGAAGCCGGAGTCCTAAGAAAAGCCCTATGTCCCTGGATCCTCAAATTATGAACGCCCTCGAATCCGAAAACCCTCATTGTCAGTCTTAAAAACCCTGACAAAAAAATTCCCCGAACCCTAGTACCCAACAAAAACCGAGACCCCGCCCTCCAAAATAGCCCCAAGATCCTGAAACTTCCGCCTTCGGTCAGGCCTGTCCTGATGGATCTGCGCAAAAGCTCGTGCCAACGCCCCCCACCACGCCGCCCAAGAGGCTGTAAGTGGAAGCACTATGTTAGGGTTAAGGGTTTAGGGTTTAGGGTTTAGGGTTTCGGGTGTAGGGTGTAGGGTGTAGGGTTTAAGGTGTATGGTGTTGGGTTAGGGTCCTAACCCTGCTCAGGTTGGGTTCACGCGTTGTAAGGTGGGCTTGAGGGATTCAAGGGGTTTTGGGGTTTTGGAGGCCGTTTAGGGTTTAGGGTTGAGGGCTCCTATGTGGTTGATCTTGCAGCGACATGCAGAATATGCAGACGTGGCGCAGATGTTCTCTATCTTAGGGCTACATAACATAGTACGGCCCCCTCATAGAAAGGACAGCCCCCCCCCCCCCCCCCCCCCCAAACCCTACATTCGAGAACGACCCTAAACCCTGAACCCGAAGCCCGCAACCCTAAAACACAGCCATCATGGCCCAGAAAGGATAGCCACCCCCCCCCCCCCCCCCCGGCGCAAAATCCAAAGGTAAAGGGGACCCCTTATTTACCCCACTACACCCTATAAAACCTAGGGGCCCATACTTCAGAACCACTTGAAAGGAGGTAAGGGACCACTTTCAGGCACCATAACGACCTAAACCCTAAACCCTAACCCTAAACCCTAAACCCTAAGCCCGAAACCCTAAACCCCTAAACCCTAAACCCTCAACCCTAAACCCTAAACCCTAATCCCTAAACCCTAGCCCTAAACCCCAAACCCTAAACCCTAGCCCTAAACCCCAAACCCTAGCCCCCAAGACAGAAGGCCGCCTCGCCGGCGCCTGAGCTGGCGTTCCGGCCTCCGTGGCGCGGACGTGTGGCCGTTCGGCCCTCAGGGCTTAGGGTTTAGGGTTTAGGGTTTAGGGCTTAGGGTTTAGGGTTTAGGGTTTAGGGTTTAGGGTTTAGGGTTTAGGGTTTAGGGTTTAGGGTTACTTGGAGGTTCATGGGTATGTATAGTGCCAATTCTAAGTCTACCTAGGGTTTAGGGTTTCGGGTTTCGGGTAGGCCCTTGGGATATTTCATGTCCTCCTGGGTTTCAGAGGATCATGTTTTTAGGATCTTTTCAGAAAGTTTTGAAGGGCCATCCTAGAGGATCTTTTAGGGTTTAGGGTTTAGGGTTTAAGGTTTTGGGTTTAGGGTTTAAGGTTTAAGGTTTATGTTCTTGGCGTTCTTGGGGGTTCAGGGCTTGGGGTTTAGGGTTTAGGGATGCGTGTCTCAGATTTTTGGGGATTGGGGTGTAGTTAGGGTTTAGTGGTGGGGTTTAGGGTTAGGGCTCAGGCGGGAGACTTTGAGAGTTTGTATAAGGTTTCTAAGGGGCCCGGCCCGGGTTTGTATAAAGGGCTTAGATAGGGCTTTCCGCAGGCTCCTAGTATCAGAGGGGCAGAAAGGCCTCACAGTGCTTTTTTTGGCTTGCGGGCATAAAGGTCTTACAGTGTTTGCCGGGGCTTGCGGGAGTGTTGAGTATGTTGCCTTGAGGGGTGCAGGTTTTGTTTTTGGGTTTAGGGCTTCAGGCGTCTTCGTTTCGCGGCCCGGGGGTTAGGATTTAAGGGCTTCCGGTATCTTCCGGTGCAAAGTTTCATAGGCTTGTTTGTGGGGGTTACCCTAAACCCTAAACCTTAAACCCTAAACCCCAAACCCTAAACCCTAAAGATTGGGGTTTGGGCTTCGCTGGGCTGTGCATTTCGGAGATTGCAGGACCCGATGGCTTCATGTGCAAATGTCTGCGAGATCTTACGGAACCCTCAACCCACACCCTAAACCCCAAACCCCAAACCCTAAAGAATGCCGTGCATACCGGGGGTTGACCTAGAAATCATGGGCCCTGCCTGTCCTGAACTATCAGGAAGATACGGTGGCAGGTTCCCCAGGCCCATAAATAAAACCCTAAACCCTAAACCCTAAACCCTAAACCCTAAACCCTAAAGGGCCCTTGAGGGAGGGAGGGGTCAAGGGAACCCAAGGTTAATACCCCTACTCCCTAAGGCTCCCTGAGCTTCCCTAAGGTTCCCTACACCATGAACCCCCTCCTTATAAGGGCCCTGTAAGGTAAGCCAGTGCCCTGAAACCTACAGCCGAAACCGCTGCCCTTAGTGAACTGAATGCACTGATTTCCTGCTTGGAGGTTCATGGTACTTATTGGCCAATTAGAACTGTACTTATAGCCACTTATAAGCCCCTTAAGTGCCCCAATATGTTTACAAGCACGCTTATATGTACAGTTCTAATTGGCTCATAAGTACCATGAACCTCAAAAGTGATGGCTGTGCCCAGGCGAGAGCAAGACAAGGAGAGGGGGCCGGTTGAAAATTTCCCGAACTTGCTAGGCCCTTGGGAGATCTCATTGTTTTTCCCTTATTGGGTCTAAGACGATCATGTTCAGAAATATTTTTCAGAGGGTTTTCAGGCCCTCCTAGCTAAACTTCAATGATTCAAACTCTAGCAGCCTAGACCCGGAACCCTGAGCCCGGATTTAGGGGGCAACCCTAAACCCTAAACCCTAAACCCTAAACCCTAAAGGCTGAGGTACGGCCCTAAAACGAGATTTGATCATGCACCCGAAGTCGCCTAAACGGTAGGGTTTAGGGTTTAGGGTTTAGGGTTTAGGGTTTAGGGTTTAGGGTTTAGGGTTTAGGGTTTTGGGATACCCTCAACCCCTCTGTACCTCAAACCCCGGGTCCCGGTCCTAAACCCGACTTGGTAGCCTAATGGTACCCTCTACCCTTTGAATTCGTTCTGGGTTCCCTTATATAAAGTAACCAAAATTTAAAAAAAAGAGAGTGCCTTCCTTATAATGTGGGTTTCTGGGCTACCGAGCCTAAAATCTAAAGCCCAACCCCTGGGTCCCGGTCACGGACCCCGTCCCGGACTCCCGCAGGCGCCCAAAGAAGTCAAGGAGGTCCAGGTGATTCCCAAGGAGCCGCCTGCGAAGATTCCTCGGCAGGCTTGGGGGCATTCAGGGCCCCGCACCCTTTCCCCTGAACCCTATTTAGGGTTTAGGGTTTAGGGTTTAGGGTTTAGGGTTTAGGGTTTAGGGTTTAGGTTTAGGGTTTAGGGTTAAAGCCCTAAGCTGTCAGCAAAACCCGCTAAGCCCTCGACCCTACCCGTACACCAGCCGACCTTCAGAATCATTACCAGGTAGGCCCTTGGCATATTTTATTTTTCCTTGTGTCGGTTTAAGAGGGCCATATTCAGGAATATGTTTCAGAGGGTTTTCAGGGCGATTATCCCTAGGTTGCGAAGTAGTACCCTTATTCCCTTTTCGGGGGGGGGGGGGTAGGTTCCCTTATAAACCCCTCGAAGCAAAAAAAAGAGCCCCCTTGTTAATCCTAGGCTACTGGGCAACCTAGATTTTCTTTTTCACAACAGAAGCTTGCGCTGAATCATTGGACTCTTTCTTGGGGGGGGGGGGGGGTGAGTCTGAGCTTAGCACAATATTTGTCCTTTGCCTTTTTGAGTTTTGTATGTGCTTCCATCCACGCCAGTCAGCAAAATGAATGTTCTTGCCCTGCCCTTTCTTGGGTCGGGGAGTCCTTACCAACAGAACCAACTAGAAACCGTACCTGTTTTTGATTCTAGGGTGCCGGGTCCCTAAACCGTAAACACCTAAACTCCTAAACCCCTAAACCCAAAATCCAAAACCTTAGTTTACCTCTGAACCATAAACCCCCTAAACCTTATAACCCTACAACCCTGAACTCCTACACCCCTATGCCCAGAACCCTACCCGGAGTTCATGGGTAACCATAAGCAGGGTAATAGTACCCTAGATAGGGTTACAAGCATAGTCACCAGAATTGTAGCCCTACTTATAACTTCCCAGAAGCCTCCGAGTCCTCACCCCTCATAGGGTTTAGGGTTTAGGGTTTAGGGTTTAGGGCTCAACCCAGAACCCCTATAAGCCCTAAAAGTCCTCGAACCCAAAGCTGACTGGCAGATAGGCCAAACATCGGCAGACGCTCACTGATGCCGCGGAGTACCACGAGGCGAGATAGCCCGGTTTAGGGTTTAGGGTTTAGGGTTTAGGGTCCAGGGTTTAGGGTTTAGGGTTTTAGGTTTAGGGTCTAGGGTTTAGGGTTTAGGGTCTAGGGTTTAGGGTTTAGGTTTAGGGGCCCACGTTTGCCTTCCTTGTCACCTCCGAGTGGGCTTATAGACATAGCGCTTGGTGCTGGGTTTCCTCATGTCGGGTGTAGGATTTAGGGTTTAGGGTTTAGGGTTGCGCTTCTGCCCTGAATTGGTCGTTGATGAAGTAGTTAAACCCCAATGCCTGCAGAACCAGGTTAAACACGAGCAAGCCCCCAAAAAGCCTTCAACGTAGCACCCTAAAAGAACCCCCCCCCCCCCCCCCCCCCCGAAAAAAAAAAAAAGAGCTCCAAATACAACGAAGCGCTCTGGCTTGTGAAACCTTGAGCCAAAATCGCTACTTCCCCTTCCCAAATTGGGGGGGGATGCCCAAACAGAAAAGAATCCCCTTGCGTGGACCCCCCCAAAAAGGGTGTGCCGCTATGTCCGGAAACCCACACGTGGCTCCACCATAAAGGCTCCTAATTATGTAGTACCGTTTTGGGGTTTGGGGTTTAGGGTTTAGGGTTTAGGGTTTAGGGTTTAGGAACTGCATTGGAGCCTTTGGCTCCACCTGAAAAGGCCGCCATCAAGATCCAGCGCCACTGGCGCCAGCGCCCACCCCGCCGCGTGGCGCTGCTGCGCCTCATCAACTCGGAGGCTATACCTACTATTTTCTTAAGAACCTTGAAATGAATACATAAATAAATAAATAGATAAATCAATAAATAAACATATATATGTGTGTATATATATACATATATCTAAAGAGTATAGAGTATTCTTCCTTAGTAAGGGTCATGGAGGGATGATTGTTTTTGATTCTTTAGGCAAATAGTAGTACAAGGGAGCCCTGCAAAAAAACTCTCCAGGACTCTTCAAACCCATTCTCGAACCTTTATACAAAAACCCTTAACAACCTCCAATAAAACCCGTGGAAAAGCTGTACTGAACCCTGATTAAAACCCTTAAAACCTTGGAATAAACTCTCGAAAGCATCCTGAACCCTTAACACCCCCGAACGAAACCCTTGAAAACACCCTAGATCCCCAGAAGCTGGAACCCTTCTAATACTCTTCAAACCCTTGAAAAGCCCATTATCGAACTCCTATAAAGAACCCTGAAAAACCTCTAACCCTGAACCCTGAACCCTGAACCCTAAACCCTAAACCCTAAACCCTAAACCCTAAACCCTAAACCCTAAACCCCCCAAAGCTGGTATTGCAAGAGGCCCGCCGTCGCCACCAGAAGCGACCGAGCTTCCAGCTCCCCGGCTCCCTCGTGCGGCTCCTTTCAGGGGTTTAGGGTTTAGGGTTTAGGGTTTAGGGCTTAGGGTTTAGGGTTTAGGGTTTAGGGTTTAGGGTTTAGGGTTTAGGCCGTAGGGTTTAGGGTTTAGGGCTTAGGGTTTAGGGTCTAGGGTTACCCTCAACCCTATATAAGAAGGGGCCCCCTACTTATAAGTAGACTTACAAGGATCCTGAATTGGATTAGAAGGCTCTTAGCTTAGGTTTCTAAGTCCCTCAATCCAACTTAGGTTTCTTTTTCCATTAGCTACTCTCCTGGTAAGGAGCGTGTAGGTGCGGAGTCGCTCCCTGAATTCGTTTGGGCTTGGGGGTTTGGGATTTCGACTTCAGGATTTAGGGTGCTTGAGCAATTTAGGCTTTAGGGTTTTGGGTTGAGCTTCTAGGGATTGCAGGGTTCATAAGATTCATAGGGTTCAAAGGGTTTACAGGTTTTGTAGGCTTTGAAAGCTCTGCAGGGTAGACGGTTGAGCACTTAAAAGCCCCAAAACCTCCTTCTAGTTTGTAGGCGACTACGACAACAGAACTAGGCTTGGGGCTTGGTCACCTCACCACTTGAGATGCTGGGTGTAATAGAGGGGCCTGAATGATTAGAATGGGGTTTTGGGGGTAGTATAGCATAAACATAAAAGGGATTATCAGGGAAACTGTTCCGACCCCTATACTACTTAGCAGATGTCAAAAAACACTTCAAGCCCACATGTCTGCGTCTGCGAACCTTTTGGGTTATGTGGTCAGGAGGCCTCAAGCCCTCAACGCCTAACATCGTGAACCCTAGAAAATAAATCCTCACTAACGTCACAAACCTGAAGCTGCTTCAACAAACAGCCGGCAGATAGCACCGCTGCGTTCACATCCGCAGATGTACGCACGAGCATATACATACTAGCATACACGCATAACCACATGACATATATATTTATATATATATATAGAAGGTTTCGCAAATGTAGGGGAACGCTGTCCGCAAACGTAGGGGAACGCTGTTCCCCACATGTAGTAGTCCCTACAGCACAATAGTTCGGCGGAGCCTTTAGCTAATTTGTGTTTAGGGTTCAGGGTTTTTTTGGCAGCACCGTCCCTTTATACATGTACTACAATCACCCACCCCCCCCCCCCGCCCCCCCGCCCCCCCGCCCCCACGCCCCCCCGCTAGTTATTGAGGCCCTTATATTATGTGGTCCTTAAGGGACCAGGGGTTACTTGCAGGTTCATGGTACTCATTAACCAATTATCGCTGTACTTGCAACCCACTTATAAGCCCCTTAAGTGCCCTAATATGGTTATAAGCACAGTCATAAAGTACAGTTATAATTGGTTACCCTAAACCTTACCCTAAGCCGTAAACCCTATAAGTACAGTTATAATTGGTGAGTAAGGACCATGAACCTCCAAGTAGGATTTAGGGTGCAGGGTTTGGCCCTGCACAGGATGCGAGCAGCAGTGTGCGAGGAGATGGCGCGTGACACCGCAAAGGCACCATGAAATCACTAGGGGGTTTAGGGTTTAGGTTTTAGGGGTTGGGGTTTAGGGTTTAGGTTTTAGGGGTTGGGGTTTAGGGTTCAGGGTTTAGGCTCTCTCTCTCTCTCTCTCTCTCTCTCTCTTTCTAGGACCCAGAGTAAGTAGGCCCTTATTCCTTTGTTTTTAGGGTTTGGGTTCCCTTATAAGCCACTTCCAACCAAAAAAATGCACCCTTTTTATTCCTAGCTTACTCTTGGGTCTAGCTTTCTGTCGTTGTTTCCCCGTATGTCTGTGCATGTCAGGCTCGCTACATCTACTGCCGGCGTCTAAATCCCTTCTCCGCAATGTTAAAGCCTTCCCCCCGCCCCCCCCCCCCCCCCCCGTAATACCCCCCGTAATAAATCCCCCACGACGCCCCCCAATTTGTATTGGGGGGGGGGGGGGGGGGGGGATGTTTATCGAATGCAGCCAGACTACTCTTCAGGCAGGCAAGTCAGACTGCCAAACAGCACAAACAACAGCGAGTGAGGGAAGGTAGGACTTAAGCCCTAAACCCTAAACCTTAAAACCCTAACCCTAAAGGGACTGACAGGAACTTGACTATCGATTCAGGTTCTGCTTCAGGCTTCCGACCCACCCAACCCCCCTTTCCCTCCGTTTCGGTAGAGGTTTTCATAGGGACGGGTGCGAGATCGGGTTTTGGGGCCAGGCGTTTATGTTTTTCAATACACTAGGCGAGTTCTGATATTATAAGGGGGAAGAGATTACATGCCTACGTCTCTCTTGCACTCTCTGTCGCTCTCTCTCTCTCTCTCTCTCTCTCTCTCTTTCCCTGCATTTTTTGTGCACAGGCTGCCCAATCAGCACCTCTAAATCCCTAAGGCAGAGGTAACACAGCTGCGGGCAGACATTGGTCCTGGGATATTCGCTCATGCCTTCAGGTATGTACGGTCTACTAGGCTCCCCGGGAGTATGGGGTTTAGGGTTTCGGGTCTAGGGCTTAGGGTTTAGGGCTTAGCTTTTAGAGCTTAGGACTTAGGGCTCAGGGTTTAGGATCTAAACTATCGGGACCCCTTTGTGCCGACAGGATCCCACGTTGAAGCGGGGCCCCAGCATTTGGCAACTCATGCAGTGCTCCACGGTGATCAAGGAGGTTCTGGAGGACGCCCCTGCAGAGTGGCGGATCGGGTCCAACTAACCCTAGGATCCATGTACCTTTTGAGTACGTTCTTGGAACCTAGAGGGGTTGCCATATATAGTATTTGTAGGGCCCAAGTATATACTAAATATATATATATATATATATATATAGAGGTACATGGACCCTTAGGGTAACTAGGGTGACATCTTTTAGAGCCAGCGGCGACATGCAATTACGGAAGCTTTTGTGGTCTTCGCAGTTTGTTTGTCCTTGCAGAAAAGCCGACGTTATCTTGTGGGACACAGCCTATCGGGTGGAAGTGTTTCTGAGGACTCACAAAGCAGAGTAGGCAGACCTCGCCGCTGCGACGAGAGAGGTATCGGCCTGTCTATGTCTTAATAGGATATATGCACAGGCACGCAAGGAAAGGCAGCATTGTCTGCATGGCCCATCCCACGCACCAAGCCCTCCTACATCACGACCCGCCAACCCCCCCCCCCCCCCCCCCCCCCCCCCCCCCCCCCCCCCCCCCCCCCCCCCCCCCCCCCCCCCCGCACCCCTCCGCCCTACTCTTTGCAAGCTCGTTTGACTCAGAAAGTCTACTTAGTGTCCCCTACAATCCCCAGATCCCACCTTACGAACCCTACTTACTAAGTCAAAAGAGCTTCCAAGTAGCCCTAAACCCTAAACCCTAAACCCTAAACCCTAAACCCGCAACATCAGCCCGATGACCTCCCAGCGCAGGATGTGCGCGGAGCATCGAAGCTCTGCCACTCCCTCAGCGGAGGCCTGGCCATCATGACCGAGGCACCGAGTGCCTTCTGTTTAGGGTTTAGGGTTGAGGGTTAGGGTTTAGGGTTTAGGGTTTAGGGGGTAGGGGGTTTAGGGTTTAGGGCTAGGGTTTAGGGTGATAGCTTGCAACTCCTTCTGCCTTGTTACTCAGGAAGTCCATAGAGAGCCCAATTTGTAGTAGCTTTTGGGGCCACAGGCTTGACCCTGTATAGCCTACATTTTGAACTGGAAGCAAACCTTTACAGTCGTTCTGGCCCTTCCAAGCCCGTGTTTGAAGGGATGCAACTGGCCAGAGAATGGGCACCCTAAACCCTAAACCCTAAACCCTAAACCCTAAACCCTAAACCCTAAACCCTAAACCCTAAACCCTAAACCCTAAACCCTAAACCCTAAACCCTAACCCCAAGTCTTCCCTCGCAGAGGTCCTCCCCATAGGCTCCCTGTGAACTCGTGTTTTGCCAGGCCACCCGGCGCAAGGAGGCAACCCGTAGCCGGCTGCGCGACGCCAGGCCGGGGGTTGAATTTAGGGTTTAGGGTTTAGGGTTTAGGGTTTAGGGTTTAGGGTTTAGGGTTTAGGGTGCAGGGTTTAGGGTTTAGGGTTTTCGGGCTTAGAGTTTTACCAGTGTTCATGCCTCTTGCGCGCATGCCCCTAAACACTGCCATTTACCTTGCTTTCACCTCTGTTATGCAACATGCTGCAGAAGGGTGGTGGACGTTTCTGGCACAAACTGCACCCTAAACCCTAAACCCTAAACCCGAACGTCCCGACAGCGGTGCTAAGGTACGTCTACCAAAGGCAAAGACGATGACATCAGGGTAGCCCAAGCAGGGCTAGAATTGCTTGTGAGGAGGGCCATGGATTGCAAAGTTCACTCCGCAACGATTGACTCAGCAGAGTTCCCTGCGCCTGTGGTGACGTCTTCTGCGATACTGATGAGGCTGCTGGCCTGCCTGGTGCACGAGTGGACGATTGACGTGATCCCTCCAGAGAAGACGGGGACCAGGAGGATTCTTGTGGGCTTCGCTGGAGAGGAGATGTGAGACTTCAAACACCCACGCTCTCTGTGGTAGTGTCTCTCTGAAGACTAACTGGGTCAAGAGAGCGACTTCTGAATGGCGCGTTTCTGAACATGCGAAACACCTGGCAGGCGTGGTTCAAAAGCCTGGTTGGCCCAGTGGTACCCTTTACCCCCTTTTTGGGTTTAGGGTTTAGGGTTTAGGATTTAGGGTCTCATAAAGTAACCAACTTAAAAAGGGTGCCTTTATTGCAATATGGTTATTAGGCTACCAAGAAAGCCACCTGTATTTTAAAATTTGATTTGACACATGCACGAAACGCCACGGCAATCCATGGCCCCTGCACCGGGTAGTTTCCTCCGTCTACCCCGTGTACAATCCTACTATACCCCGTAGTGCCATTCTTATTCCTTGTTTGGGGCTTAAGTTCCCTTATCAGCCCACCTAGACCAAAAAGTGCACCCTTTTCGTTCCTAGGTGACTGTTGGGCCTACTTCTGTTTCCCTTACAGGAGCCTTCGGAAAGGTAGGGTTTAGGGTTTGGGCTTGGGCTTCCGGGTTCGGTCCCCTCGCATGGTTTCTTTCCTTTGCTAAAGCGTTCTGAAGTACTGGCCCTTGGGTTCTTAGGTTCAGGGTTAGGGTTTAGGGTTTAGGGTGTAGGGTTTAGGGTTTAGGCTTTAGGGTGACAAACCTAAGACTTAAGCTTCTGGCAGCCAGACAGCTTCTCCCCCCCCCCCCCCGAGGCGGCGCGTTTGGCCAAAGCTCCAGGCGGTCCTGGCGTCTCGGCTGAATTCGTGGGGTCGTTTAGGGTTCAGGGTTTAGGGTTCGGTTTGGGGTGTAGGGTTTAGGGTTTAGGGTAAGCCCTGAACCCTTAACCTGAAGCCTCAACCCTAAATTTTTAAACCACTGCCAGCAAACTCTTATATGCCTTAACGAGATTCTGTGCATGAAGCCCTTAAACCCTAAACCTTAAATCGTAAACCCTAAAGCCCTAAACCCTAACGGACTCTAAGCTCCCTAAGATTGGTTCGTATGTACTTCAGGGTTCTCCGATGCACCCCTTGAAGGCACCAAGCAAAGGTTCAACCCATCCTCAACCCTCTCAACCCTGAACTTGCCCTAAACCCCAGACCCCAAACCCTAAAGCCTGAACCCTAAACCCTTTCGGGTGCAGGGTTTTGGCCTTGCACCTTCAACTCCTTGTAGGGTTCGTAGGGGAGGGTCTGAAGGGAGGGGTGTTCAAGGGGGGGTATGTAACCCAAGGCTCCACTGCTCGCCAAGGCTCCCTAAGCTTCCCGAAGGTTCGCTAGATACCTACCCCTGAACCCTAAACCCTAAACCCTGCTGCAGATACAGGGCGTGGTTGACGCTGGCAACCCGGGATGGGCATTATCGAAATTGGGCCCACTACATCTGGCTGAGGCACATCCAGGTGATTTGGGGGGGGGGGGGGGGTCACGCCCTTGCAAATGCTCTCTTTGGGGGTGCCAGTTGCCATCTAGGATGCCCAGTATTGCCCTTTTTTCATTTTTGGGGCCTTTGGGCTCCCTTGTAAACCCCTTTAAGGTAAAAAGGGCACCCTTTTTACCCCTAGGTTACTGGGCAACCTAGCCATTGGTGACGTGGACAACGGAGAACGCAAGACGTGTTTGAAGGGGAAACCAGCTAGGGAGCGCTTTGCCGTGGGGAACTCTCTGGCGGTCCTACAACCACCTGGCCCTGACTGACGACCCCTAACCCCTAAGCCCTAAACCCTAAACCCTAAACCCTAAACCCTAAAACCCTAAACCCTAAACCCTAACTGAACCCTTAAGATTCCTATAAACTCCGAGGCTTGGACCCAGTGCTTGGAGCAGAGGCGGCGTGCCGAGGCCGAGTCTTCGTGCACGGTGCATCTGACAGGGGGGTTAGGGTTTAGGGTTTAGGGTTTAGGGTTTAGGGTTTAGGGTTTGGGGTTTGGGGTTTGGGGTTTAGGGTTTTGGGTTTAGGAGGTGGGGTTCAGGGCTTAGGGTTGGGAATCGGATTTTGGGGTTGAAGACTGAGGGTTTAGATTTTGGGGTTCGAGATTTGGGGTTTAGGGTTTAGGGGTTGTGAAACATAGTCCCTCGATGCTTTTGAGGCTATCAGCGACGCAGGGGCATGAGATCTGGCATTTACATTGCTAAGAGCTGACAAGGTACTCGTAGTCATCAGATGACCGGTAGCACCCTTGCTCGCATGTTCGCTAGGCTTTTGGGTGAGCCTCGACCCCACACCTGCGAATTCGTGGGGATTCTAAACTAGAGCCTCAAGCCCTACAAACCCCAACACTGATGAATCGTACACTCTGGGGCAGTCAGGAGCTTTTGAAAGAAGAGGAACGACATGAACACCAACAACAACTCGAGCGTGTAAGCCGTAGCAAGCCAACAAATCCTGTTGACCCTGAATGACGCGCAGCAATACTGCGCTTCCTACATTGCAAACAACAACCCGAAACCCAAAACTGTTCCTTTGTCCTTCTTCGTCCTCGTCTTTTCGGGGGAGCGTGGCGTATAGTCCCTAAACCCTGAACCTTAAACCCTAGACCCTCAACACGCAACCCTTTGTCCAAATAGGGGCCCCCCTGATTACTATACTATACAAACTGTAGTTCAGGGCCTTAGAACCTAAGTTAGGAGCCTTGAAACACAATTGAGGGCCCTTATAACTCTCCTTCTAGCTCGGGGGCCTCTCCTTGTATGCTCCAAGCCCTAAACCCTAAACCCTAAACGCTAAAACCGAAACCCTAAACCCTAAACCCTAAACCCTAAACCCTAAACCCTAAACCCTAAACCCTAAACCCTAAACCCTAAACCCTAAACCCTAAACCCTAAACCCTTCTTCTGGACAGGAAGGTTCCTAAAACCGAAACCCTAAAGCCTCCACGAGGTCGACTGGGATGCCCTGCGCCGCCTCGCCGCCACTCCGTTTGTTTTCTCGCCCAAGGCTTCAGACTGCGCGGCCGAGGTCAAGGCACCAGGGCTTTGGGGTTTCAGGGTTTGGGGTCTAGGGTTTGGGGGTTAGGGTTTGGGGTTTCGGGTTTGGGGTTCAGGGTTCAGGGTTTCGGGTTTAGGATCATCCTAGGAGCGGGAGGTGTTGGGGTTGTCCTGCGGGTTGCCATGTCGGCGCACTCTTTTGGGGGGGGTGAAGGGGAGGGGGGGGGGGGAGCTGGCTGTTCACACGAGGGGTTTCACGATCATCTTTGGCCACTTAAATCATCAAGCCCACTTCATGGCTTTCTACAGTGAAAAGGGTGGTGCTCTGTCTTGCAGAGAGCAGGCTGGGCCCAGGGGGGGGGCCCAAACCCTGAACCCTGAACCGATTGCGTCAGGGTGCAAGGCCCCATGCCTTGCTTTTATGGCAAGAGAGCGATGAGCAAGTCTGAATCGCCCAAAGCTTCCAGCATTAATTGATGGATAGTGCAATTTGTTAGCACAGCTGGGCCTTGTTCATGTAGGTTTGTTCGCATGCTTCTGCGGTGTGTGTGTGTGTACTGCCTATTTGTCCAGCAGTGTAAACTTGCAAACAACATAAAGCCCACATTGGGCTGTATGCGAATCGCTACTGCAAGCGAATATAAGACTTGCCGACTGACAAAGTCGTGCAGTGTCGTTCAGGTCGTGCAACAGCAAGGACATCGTTACAATCAGAAACTTAATTTTGCATCTTGCAAACTATTTTGGTCTGTCATGCAATGGGCCGTTCTCTAAAATCGATCCCTTTTTGGAGCATGTACCTCATTATACAGTACGGCACAGTATTAAGAACAAGATCCCGAAAGAGACCCTAATTTAGAGAACTCCCATATCATGTTGGAGGTTTACCTAAACCCTAAAACCCTAAAACCCAAAACCCTAAACCTAAACCCTAAACCCTAAACCCTAAACCGTAAACCCTAAACCCAAATACTTCCACCATCTCTGGGCCAGGGCTTCGACGCGGAGCCCTGCTCCCCGGTGTCGGTGCCCTGCGCATAGATGCCCCGACGTCCCCGCCATAGGCGCGGGACGTTCGCACTGTTTAGGGTTTAGGGTTTAGGGTTTAGGGGTTAGGGTTTAGGGTTTAGGGTGTTTTCTGGTTGCTGAGGAGGAGCTGTTTCCGATGAATCAGGTGGCTGCCAGTCTTAAACCCCAGTCTGATCGTTGCATCCCCCTGAACAGACATCTGCCAGCAGTGCAGATGCAATGGCGGTGGCCAAGACTGCAACCATGTGCCCTGTCAGCGCGCGGGAGTCTTTCTACACCTTGTTGCCCTGAACCCTACAAACCCTAAACCCTAAACCCTAAACCCCTCAACCCCTGAACTCAAACTTTCAGTTTAAGCCCTACAGGCACAGAGCCCGTCGGCCCTGACCAATTACAGGCTAAGTCCAAGCCTTTTCGTGGGGGTTCAACCCTCAAAGTCGTCATGTGCTGCACTTCGGGGGCTGTGTTTCTAGGTTTAGGGTTTAGGGTTTAGGGTTTAGGGTTTAGGGTTTAGGGTTTAGGGTTTAGGGTTTAGGGTTTAGGGTTTAGCCCACAAGACCATGGCCACATTGGCTAATTACCCTAAGCCCTAAACCTAAACTCTAAACCCAAAACCCTAAACCCTAGTTACACCAGTTGTGGTCTCCACGGTCTCAGCTCGCATGGTGACACCCGGGATGTGGGCTCATCACTGGAGCCCAACATAGCTTGCCCTAAGCTTTAAACAATAAACTCTAAACCCTAAACCCTAAACCCTTGCCCTAAACCCTAAACCCTAAGCCCTAAACCCTAAACCCTGAACCCTGTATTCACTTCACACAAGAAGTTCAGGCTGCCTCATGACTGAGGTTTCAGGGCTTAGCACTTGAAGTTGGGCCAGGGCAGAATTTAGGGTTTTGGGTTTGGGGTTTGTCAGGGTTTTGGGTTTAGGGCTTAGGGTTTGGGGTTTAGGGTCTTGAGGTTTATCCATTGAAAGCAGGGTCTTCCGGTTCATGGGGCTCGTAGGGTTTAGGCTTTAGGGTTTAGGGTTTAAGGTTTACGACTTATATAGGGTTTAGGGATGCGAAAAACATTGAAGTTCATTTCTGTAAGGCCCCCGTCCGCCTCCACCTCTCAAAGAGAGGCGATTTTGCTGTAAGGGCTTCGGGTTTAGGATGCTGGTGGGATACGATCACCCCTGTTCTAGCATGCTAAGGTCGCCGAATAAACGGGGGTGAGTTTTGAGATCTTAAGGTAGGGTTTGTGGCATGCCGATCTGAGGCACGACACTTGGTTTCGCTCTCCAGATGCTGATTGCTGGCATCACAAGGCTCTCGCTACATGGACCAGAGTTGGTGTTGCTACTGTCCACCAAAACCTAAACCCCAAGTAGACCCCATGAACCTTGAACCATATACCGTAGCATCTCAAAGTCCTGAGACAAAAAGCGATGCACTACTCAGCGTCCAGGCCATGAGAGCTATCTTGCACCACGGCAGTCCCGCAATCAGGCAGCTGTGTCTAGTCGTATAGCCGGAGCAAAGCCACTACACCTTCTGTTTGAGAGGGTCAGGAGCGGAGGCGTGTCTACACAGAGACACCTGGGTAGAAGTCAGTCCAGAATGCTCCCCTGCTGATGTGAGGGCAAACGCTACCTCATTGCATTCCTTTACAACTGTACAGGACCCAGATCCTGGGGTCGTCGGACAAGAATGCCTCGAGCTGTGAACAAGCTCTTCACAGCTTTAGGCTGTCAGTGCAGCTGCCTTGCAGCTCACAATCTTCCCAGTGTTTTTCCAGGCACGAGCAGGCTTGGCAGGAGACCAGACGCTTCTTCTACCAGTTGCTTCAAGTCAAAGGCCGTTGGGATGTTCTCCTTATACTAACAGTCCTTAATAGGGAATATAGCACTCCTATTCCAATCCCCTTTAAGGACTGCTAGTATGAGGGGGAACATTGCAAGGATGCCGCGTAATACACGGGATGCTCTTTCTGGACGTATGTTCTTAGCTGCATGAGGCATAGGGGCTGATCGAGGCTTTCACAACTTTCGCCTGTATTGCAGCCTATTTCTAAAGGATACCTCAGATTTCTATAGGGTTGTGTTCTTCAGTATAGACTCAATGGCCCTATCAAGCGCAAACCCAAGCCTCTACCTCTATAAAGGCTCAGACAGCCCCTATAAAGCTCAAACCCCAAGCCGCAGAGCAGCCCCAACTAAGCCTTAAACCCCAAGCCGCACACCCTATAAAACCGGAAACCCTAAACCCTAAACCCTAAACCTTCCAAGGTCTACCTCTTCGACGGGCTTCGCAAGGGTGTCGTCGAAACGCTGCACCCGATCCTGGCCTCGAAGGCCATAATCAAGGCCAGGGGAGTTCCATGTTTAGGGTTTAGGGTTTAACATTCGAGCCTGTGTGCATAGGTATATATAGTATATACCCCTCAAAAAAATGGTTAAGGTTAAACCTGAAGGTTTCGTTTAAGCTCCGCGGATTTCAGGATATATATATATAGAGACGAAACCCAAAGGAATTTTAGCCAAAACCAGATGAAGCAAGGGTTCATGGAGTGGGAACAAAGGTGGCGCTGAGATCCGCCGGCTCGGCAAGGCCGTGTCATGGCTCTTGAGACACAACGGTCGCTTCGACCGCGATGGCTGGGTGCGGGCCGCTGACGTCCAAGCCTTCCTGGGCATTGCCGAGCAGCCAGTCTTGTGGAGGCTTGGCAAGTGCCATGCGAACTGATTCTCTAAGTACCCTAAGTACCCTAAGTACCCCAAGTACCCTAAGTACCCTAAGTACCCGAAACCCTAAAAAGGGACTGACCTTTTCGGCCAGACTGACATCAGGAGCTGGTCGCCGAGATGGCAAGGGCAGACTGTTCGTAAAAGGGGGAACACCCCAAGCCCCTAAACCCTAAACCCGAGACCGAAAAATCCCTAAACCCTAAACCGAAAAGACCCTAAACCCTAAACCCTAAACCCGGACCCTAAACCCTAAACCCTAAACCGTAAACCCTAAACCCTAAACCGTAAACCCTAAACCGTAAACCCTAAACCCTAAACCCTAAACCCTAAACCCTAAACCCTAAACCCTAAACCCTAAACCCTAAACCCTAAACCCTAAACCCTAAACCCTAAACCCTAAACCCTAAACCCTAAACCCTAAACCCTAAACCCTAAACCCAAGCCACCCCCATATCCCACAAGCTCTGCGTTTCAGGTGCTTCTCTAGTCTCCGATCAGGGTTTAAGGTTCAGAGCTTCAGGTTGCCGTTCACTCAGGCTCCAGACTGCAGTTGAGAAGGGTTTTGGGTTTAGGGTTTAGGGTTTAGGGTTTAGGGTTTAGGGTTTAGGGACTAGGGATTTGGGATTTTGAGGCTCGGGGTTCCAACAGCTTAGGGCTTTAGGATTGAAAAGGTTGAGGTGAGGGTTCGTAAGGTTGATAGTCCGCGCTCAGCCGCTAGCCATCACGTCCATGGGGTTTCGTCTGCACCCACCCTAAACGCTAAACCCTAAACCCTAAACCCTAAACCCTAAACCCTAAACCCTAAACCCTAAACCCTAAACCCTAAACCCTAAACCCTAAACCCTAAACCCTAAACCTAGCTTGGCTTCACGAAGTTTGGAACAACGGTCTCAGGGTGTTGAGGCTTCATAGGGTTTATCGGGTTCATCGGATTTGTCGGGTTTAGGGTTTAGGGGTTAATTCGGGTTTGGGCGGTTAACCCTACAGACCCTAAACCCACGGTCCTTCTGTAGCACTGTAACACTATGCAACACTGTAACACCATCACTCACTGTTTTGTGGCTGATGGTTCTTTTTTCGTATTTTGTTTTGTCTTTGTGTTTTGTTTCATATTTTCTTCTGGCTTTAGGGTTAAGGGAGGGTTTAGGGTTTAGGGTTTAAACCCTAAGCCCTAAACGCTAAGCCCTAAACCCTGAACCCTAAACTCTAGACCCTAAAGCCCTAAACCCTAAACCCTAAACCCAAATCCATGAAAAAAAACACGCAAAAACACAAAAATATACGAAGAATAAACCTGGACCCCTGTTTTGTCCACAGCGTGAGAATACAACGTTACTGTAGTGTCTTTTCGCTTGTCTCGCTTGTACTGTTGCAGGGTTCAGCGTATGGTTTAATTGGGGCTTATAGTGCAATAGGGTTTAGATGCAGCAGCTCCTCTTCATTTGAGACGCGCATGGGCCTGTAAAACATCACGAAACCCTAAGCCCTCTACCACAACCACCGCCGTTACCAACACCCTTCCCCGCAAGCTTAAAGCCTAAATCCTTTAAACTATCAACGCCAAACCCTAAACCCTACAAACTCTAAACCCTAAACGCTCCCCTCCCTGCTTAACAGGTCATGCACGACTGCCGCGAGGACTCGCGGCGACCCAAGCATTGCCCGTTAGGTTCATTTTCGGATTTAGTGCTTAGGGCTGAGGAGCACCCAAAAAGGGTTTGGGATCAGGATTCAGAGTTAAGGGCTGAGGAGCACCCAAAAAGGGTTTAGAGGGCTAGATGTGATGGTTTTGGGTGGATTAGGGTTCGGGTTTGGGTTTAGGAGAACCATTTTCAGTCTGCAGTGAAGACATGCGGGTCGGGGCTGTTGGATTGCAAATTATGATGGTTTTGAAGAAGCTACATCCAGTTTAGGGTAGTAGGGCTTAGGTTTACGGAATCCTTGCACGCCTTTGCTAACAACACCCCGACAAAAAGGTCCTACACCTCATAAACCCCTATAACCCCTTTTAAACCCTACAAAGCCGATAAACCCGGTAACCCCTAGAAATTCTACAACGCATATGAACCCTGCTATCCCTTGTACACCCCTGTAATCAACAAATGGCACCTTTTTCATCCTAGGTCATTGGGCAATGTAGCACTACAACTACTGTAAACCCTGCAGCTCGTGGGCTCATGGCCGAAATAAGGCGCCTTTGCATCATTGGGGTATGTTGTTCGGAACCTCCGACCGACAATGTATGCAGGAAGGGTATATAGGGTTCAGGTTGCAGGGTTTAGGGGCTGGTGGGTTTAGGCTTTGCGGGAAAGCAGACGATGATGTTTCCGTTTCAGGGCACTCTGTATTTGTAGAATAGAACCGAACACCAAAATTGGAAAGCTCCCGCGCCCCCTATGTGTCACACTACTGTATCGGTTCGATGTCAGCTTTCCGTTCAGGGCCAGTCTAGCAGCTTAGCATTGGGGCGTTAAACCGTCGGTTCGGAGTATGCAGATTTAGGCTCACCACGATCGCAAGCCTCATGCGTCCCCGAAATGTTCCGCCAAAGCACCCTAAACCCCTCAAACTTCTACCCTAAGCCTACTACCAAGCAGCCGTAAACCCTACACTCCTCAAACCCTTAAACCTAAACTGGCAGTTGGTCATTTCCCAAAATAGGGGTACCCTTTTTGATACCCGAAATAGAAAAGAATCCCCTTAAAAGTGAACCCTAAACCCTAAAACCTAAACCCTAAACCCTAAGCCCTAACCCCCCCGCCCCCTCCCCAAAAGGTACCTTTCGGAAATCCTCAGTTGGGTACCCTAAACCCTAAGCCCTAAACCCTAAACCCTAAACCCTAAACCCTAAACCCTAAACCCTAAGCCCTAAGCCCTAAGCCCTAAGCCCTAAGCCCTAAGCCTACGATCACAAGTCGCACTCATGCTTTCGGTTCGCAGCCTCTCCGGCAACATCGTGGCGGCGGTGGAGGGCGCCACTTCGTAGCTGAATGAGTACGCCTTCCACTTTTTGGGATACTATAACCCCTTATAGAACTGAAAGTGTACCCCAAACCCTAAACCCTACACCCTAAACCCTAAACCCTAAACCCCAAACCCCAAACCCTAAACCCTAAACCCTAAACCCTAAACCTTATATGAACTCAGCAGCTAAGGCCAGCCTGGAGGCGCCTTTTCCCTCCGCCCTGAAGAGGCGCCTGGGCCTGCTGATGGGCTGCTCGGCTGCTGCTGTTTAGGGTTTAGGGTTTAGGGTTTAGGGTTTAGGGTTTAGGGTTTAGGGTTTAGGGTTTAGGGTTTGGGGTTTGGGGTTTAGGGTTTAGGGTTTAGGGTTTAGGGTTTAGTTTTGAGGGTTTTGGGTGAATGGCAGAGTAAGGAGTTTGAGCTAGGGCACGAGTACGAAGTCCAAGCGACGAGGTTCAAGTAAGTTACCGCCACGAGCAAACCATACTGACTGCTAGATATGCACGCATACATACATACATACATACAGATAAAGATAAAAACATAAAGACATGTGTATATATATATATATATGTATATGTATACATATATACATATATGTGCATGGTATAAGTATATCCGTTAAAGGCAGCTTGAACGAAGTTCCAAAACCTTGAACCATAAGCCTCCATAAACTTATGTTCCTGAATTCCCAAACCCTAAGCCCCGAAACTTTTAAACCCAATACCCAAGCCTTTATCATCTTATGTTCCTAAACCCGAAGCCCTAAACCCTAAACCCTAAACCCTAAACCCTAAGCCCTAAACCCTAAACCCTAAACCCTAAACCCTAAACCCTAAACCCTAAACTAACAGCAGCCCCCAGGCTTTCCTGTCCAGAGGCTACGGCTCTGCTGCGAAGGAAAGGAAGTGACTACGGGCTCTTGGTTCAACCTCGGCTGCCCCTCCGAGCCTGGGACACCTCAGGGTTGAAGGCCTTAGGGTTTAGGGTTTAGGGTTTAGGGTTTAGGGTTAGGGTTTAGGGTTTAGGGTTTAGGGTTTAGGGTTTAGGGTTTAGGGTTTAGGATCTTCAGCATGACAGGGCAACGCAACCCAGGAGATGCAGATCCTGGTGCTCCCGTACGTCGCGCCTGCGGGCCAGCAGCTGATGTCTGCCACTTGGTAGCTCAGTGGTGGCCTTTTTGCCCGTTTAGGGTTGAGGGTTTGGGGTTTAGGGTTTAGGGTTTGGGGTTTAGGGTTTAGGGTTTAGGGTTTAGGGTATGGGTTTGGTGTTTAGGGCTCAGGGTTTAGGGTGCCCTTTGTCGAAGATGGTTCCTGCGCTACCAAGGCGATCTCTGAGGAAGATGAAGAGGGCGTCCTTTCGGCGCTCGAAACTGGGAATTAGGGAATATGTGTTCAGCGTTGAGGGTGAAGGGTTTTCATTGGGTGTATGTAAAGGCAAGAAACAAGGTCCCTGATTCCTTAACTCCCGACGAACAATCACTGAGGAAATGCCTGCAGATCCCAACGCCCCCTACACCCTCACGACCTCCGACACGTCCAAGACGCTGTCGCCTCTGGTCGTGGCCTGCGCAGTCACTTAGTAGCCCAGTGGTCCCCTTTACTCCTTTTCTCTTCTTTGTAAAGTAGCTAACCCCAAAAAAGGGTACCCTTATTGTTGATATGTATATATATATACATTGATTTTTTGTAAAATAGGTTCCTGGGCTACTGAGGTAAGCAACCTCTCCATTGTGAAGGCCTTGGTTGAGGCAGGTGCAGATGTGAACCGCGAGAGCCACATGCTGCCCTGCACGGCCATGGTGGCCGAGTGCTCCTCGGTGGGTTTAGGGTTTAGGGTTTAGGGTTTAGGGTTTAGGGTTTAGGGTTTAGGGTTTAGGGTTTAGGGTTTAGGGTTTAGGGTTTAGGGTTTAGGGTTATTCGGTTTAAGAGGATCATATTCAGGAATACCTTTCAGGGTTTTGAAGGGTCAACCCAGGCTCAGTCGCCGAAATCTCGGAGTTCTGTGCCGTCACACCGCTGCAAATGGCGGTGCTTCAGAACAGCTTGGACTTGGCGTACTACCTCATCCAGGCGAATTTGGGTTGGGTTGAACATGTTCACCTCTTACAACCATCAAATAACATATTCGTTAAGTTGTATTTCTTATCAGCCCTATATTTACCCTCTAACCACGCCAAAAAAAAGGTCACATGCCTATGTCGCCCAGACCCCCTCCCCCTCCCCCAGACCCCAGGCGAGGGCAGATGTGAACATCTGCAGCTCTCACGGTGTCTCCGCGCCTCTTGCCTCAAGCCTCGGAGAGTCAGTTCAGGGTTGTAGGGTTTACAAATAAGGTTTAGGCTTTAGGGACACAGGGTTTCGGGGTTTCAGGGTTTTACTGTTTATGAACAAGGTTTAGGGTTGGGGGTTTAGGGTTTCAGGGTTTCAGGGTTTAGGGCTTTAGGGTTGTAATGTACGTACCCTAAGAACCCAAAATTCCCCCACATCACCTAGCGTTCAGCAAACGTCTCTGGGACTAATCTCACCCCTCACCCCCCACCACTCCCCACCAACCCCAACATCCTATTCTTGCATGTTTCTGAGCGGAAATGTTCAAATTTAGGTGGTAAAAGAGTGACACTACCCTAAGGCAATGTAGTACATATTCAGGCCTGTAGAGTCCCTTAGGGTTTAGGGTTTAGGGTTTTGGGTTTTGGGTTTAGGGTTTACTTGTATATGCTTTTTAACTGGATTATGGAGCCTTGGGGCTACCTTCCTCCTCACATGATGGTGGCGGCTGTGACAAGTTGTGGTGTGTGTGTGTGTGTGTGGCTTTCCCAGCTGTGCCCTAAACCCAAAACCCTAAAATCCTAAACCCTAAACCCTAAACCCTAAACCCTAAACCCTAAATTGAAACCCTAAACCCGAAAGACCCTAAAACCCCAAGCCACCGAAACCTTACACACTCAACCTGTGAAGCCACCGGGGGGCCCCTGCTCTGGAGGTTGTTCATCGCAACTCGCAACTAGGACGGCCCTGTGGAAGTTTTGTGTTTTTTTCTGATGGAGCTTCAGAGGATCTTCTTGGAACCTTCTTCCGAAATGTTTTTTTTTCTTCTGAGTCCTTACACACGAAACCCTAAACCCTAAACCCTAAACCCTAAAACCCCTAGACCCTAAAGCCCTAGGCAAGTGTGACCTCCGCTGCGTGAAGCTGTTGCTCAATGCCGGCGCGGAGAAGCACTTGAGTGCGGAGGGCGCTCTGACCGCCATGCAGATCGCCCCTCGGCTCTGGGGGGGGGGGGGGGTTTCGGGCTCGAACTTTACTAGGTGGTTAAGGGTTTAGGCTTTGGGGTTTGGGGTTTAGGGTTTAGGCTTTGGGGTTTGGGGTTTGGCCTAGGGTTAGGTTAGGGTTTAGGGTTTTAGGTGTCAAGCTGAGTGTCAAAAAGGTTCCATTTAAAACTGGGGCATGGGTTTGTAGGTATCTTTGGAAGCAGGAGTTGGCTTCCCCCCCGCCCTCAACTCCTGTAACTGGCCTAAATACCCTTAAGCCCCTAAAACCCTACATTCCAGGATGCAGTCGAAGATAGTCAAAGGAAGGTAGAATGTCCTCGGAATGTTTCGTGCTTGTGGTTTCAAGTGTCCAGTAGTTATTACTAGGTCGCTGGAAGTAGAAGGAACAAGGGGACATGGGGGGTATAAGAGACCTGTAATGGAGACCTCCAAATAGCATCCCCTTATAATAAGGACCCCAATGAGGTACCCCCCTAAACCCTAAACCCTAAACCCTAAACCCTAAACCCTAAACCCTAAACCCTAAACCCTAAACCCTAAACCCTAAACCCCCAAATAGGGTTTAGGGTTTTGCGAAGGTTTGGGAGGTTTGGCGGGATTCATGGCTAGGGTGGTTCATGTTCGGCCTTAGAACTCCACAATCTCCTTCGGGATGGTTGGCAACTTTTGTTTGTTCTTCCTTTTTTGGGTACTAAAAGTCCTAAGAAATCTTTGTTGCTGGGCTTCCAAGTTCAGATATGTACCCTAAACCCTAGACCCGAAACCCTAAACCCTAGACCCTAGACCCTAAACCCTGGACCCTAGACCCTAAAACCTAAACCCCATATCAGGCAACCGGGCGAGTGGCGGAGTTCATGGAGAATTTCCATCCCGCCGTCGCGGGCGCGGGTTTCCGGGAGCCGAAGATCGGAGAAAACACGTCTGAAGGGGTTTAGGGTTTAGGGTAACATATAGGGGTCGGAATAATTACTCATAGTATTCCCTTAGGGTCCCTTTGTAAGTAACCTATAATCACCCCCAAAACCCTGTTTTAATTATTCAGGCCCCTATATTGCCTGAGTCATCTGCTCAACTGCCTCAGACTGTTTCAGGATGTCTGTTTTGTTGGGGTGAACAACAGCCTAAACCCTAAACCCTAAACCCTAAACCCTAAACCCTAAACACCAGCCAATTCTGCAAGGGATATAAATAAAAGATAGGGTCTCAACCTAATATGCCCCGAAAGGACCGTTGGGGGCCCAAGACGGCCCAGCCCCCCTGCCTTGAGCACTGAGGGTTCAGGTTAGGGTTCAGGGTTCAGGGTTCAGGGTTCAGGGTTCAGGGTTCAGGGTTCAGGGTTCAGGGTTCAGGGTTTAGGGTTTAGGGTTTAGGGTTTAGGGTTCAGGGTTCAGGGTTTAGGGTTTAGGTTTAGGGTTTAGGGTTTAGGGTTTAGGGTTTAGGGTTTAGGGTTTAGGGTTTAGGGTTTAGGGTTTAGGGTTTAGGGTTTAGGGCAGGGTGTAGAGTTCAGGGTTTACTTCAAATGGGCCCAAAGTTCAGGTCCGTGACCATGTCAGAGCCAAAAGCTTGAAATCCTAAAGCCGGCAACGTAGCAAGGGCGAGCCAGCTCTGCTGGGTTTTTTAGCGTTGTGCTTGCTAGTTCTCAGTATGGATTCAGGGACCCTAAACGCGAAACTCCCCGAATTGGTGATGCAGGGGGATGCAGAGTACGTATCTCCCAAACTCCCTACGAAGAGCTAGCAAGTTTAGGGCGATTGCCGAGGCGATCTGAGATCAAACCCCCGGAAGGTTTGAAGTCGGGTTCAGTTCTGATAGGAATTATGATTTTCGGGAACAATCATGATTCTACATTGCAGAAAAGGGCAATCTGTCTATTTCTGGGTTACTCGCAAACCTGCGTGGATTCCAGGTTCAGGCTCAGGTTTTGGGATTTAGGTTCATGGGTTGGGGTTTAGGCTTTATGGTTTGGGGCTGTGTTGAATGAAGGTCGGCACTCGCGTCGCAGTTCGATATCCAACTGGATGGGGTCTTTGACTGCCAGGCGGGTGAATGAAACTGAATTGCGTTCAGGGTTGTAGGGTAAACCCTAAACCTACAATAAACGCTCAACCCTAAACCCTAAACCCTAAACCCTAAACCCTAAACCCTAAAGGCGAACCGTCGAGGTGGGGGGGGTGGGAGGGGGGAAGGGCGCGGCTCAGGTTGGCGATTTGGGTTCGAGGGTGTGGGGCAGAGGTCGATGATTTTCCGCCGGGTTCAGATACACGAATACATGCCATGGACTACCGTTTTAGAGTTTTTGGGGTTCAGGGCCTTGGGCCCTACTGTACTACCCTAAACCCTAGACCCTATCGACCCTAAGCCCTAAACCCTTCCCAGCAGTGCATTGGGCTTCGGCCTCCAAAGATAAGGTGCTCCGATCAAGAATCTACTGGCCGGACGAATCCTTGTAGGGTTCTTAGGGTTTAGGGTTTAGGGTTTAGGGTTTAGGGGAGTAGGCAACTAGGGAGCCTTAGGGAAGCCTCGAGAGCCTTAGGGAGTAGTGGGGAGTATTCGGGAACCCTTGGGTTACCTACGCCCCCATGAGCCCCCCTCCCTTCGGAGCAGCCCAGAAGTCGCCGAACATGAAGCCATGCTGGTGGGTCCTAAAAGTAAGCCCTAAACCCTAAACCCTAAACCCTAAACCCTAAACCCTGAACCCTGAACCCTGAACCCTGAACCCTGAACCCTAAACCCTGAACCCGATGGGCTCATGGTGTGGCGGAGGACACCTTGCATGCCGCGGGGGGAGGAGGGGCAGGTTGCTTGTTTCTCTACTGCGGCTTGCTCGGGGTTTAGGGTTGAGGGTTAAGGGTTAGAGTTTAGGGTTTTAGGGTTTAGGGCTATCACGGTCCCTTGCAGGCACAGTTATTGTTGCAGGCTATCTTATGCAAGAGCCCCTCAACAGCGACCCTAATCTAGAATAGCCCACATCATGTGCTGCTCAACTTGGGATGTTCCCCCTTATCCTAACAGTCCCTAGTGGGGGCCCTACTAAGGACTGTTAGTAGAAGGGGGGAACATCCTAAGGCTCAACCCTTGTCCCGCCACTGCTGTGCCCAAAGGCCACTCTGTCAGGCTCTTGGCGCCACAGAGCATCCGGCTCAACCGAAGAGCATCTGGTGTCATGGAAACCCAAAACCTAAAACCCTAAACCTTAACCTTGAAGCCCTAATCCCTAAACCCTAAACCCTAATCTCTCAAAGCCCTATAGAGGATTCGATCTTCGAACGAAGCCTCCGGCCATGGCGCCCTGCCTCTGGCGACTTCTGTGCCTCTGCCCGCCGCTTGCCAGCAGCTGTGGGCGCTCAGGGTCCATGGGGAACCCTCAGCCTCATATCTTTCAGGGTGTAGGGTTTAGGGTGTAGGGATTATACTGTAGGGTTTAGGGTATTTTATATCTTTCAGGGTGTAGGGTTTAGGGTTTAGGGTTTAGGGTGTAGGGTTTAGGGTATTTTATATCTTTCAGGGTGTAGGGTTTAGGGTTTAGGGTTTATACTATAGGGTTAGGGTTTAGGGTATTGGCTTCTTCAACCCTTGCGGTTTGTGGTTGCCAGGGTTGCTATTCTTCAGAGATTGTAGGTCCTAAGTCCTGCACCAGTAGCCTCTTGCAATAGGGGCCCCCCTTACTATACTACCTCTAGTTAAGGGGCTTAGAACCTAAGTTGGGAGCCTTACAACCCAATGTAGGGTCCTTATACCTCTATACTTACTTGGTAGCTAAGTGGTACCCTGTTCCATTTTTCGGGGGTCAAGTTTCCCACATACAGAAACCCACCTGAGAAAGGGTGCTCTTTTTATCAGATGGCGACATATGGTACTGGGCTACCAAGCTTATAACTAGGGGCTACTTCCGAGGCTAGCAGCGGCATCGCCGGCTTTCCGCCTGCGCCAGCGAGAGACTGGCGAGCCACTGGCTTAGGGTTTATGTTTAATTAGGGTTTAGGGTGCAGACGCTTTGGGGTTTCGGAGTTTTATGGCTTTAGGGTTTAGGGTTCCTAAAGTCTTCCTAAACCCCAAACCGTTTTTTGTTCACCCTAAACCCTAATCCCTAAACCAGTGTGTTAGGGCTTGGGACGCGAAGTTTAAGGCTTTGAGAGTTTAGGGCTTCCGGGTTTAAGGGTTTGGGGTATCCTTATCAAGTAGCCAACCTCCAAAAGGTCAGCCCTGTCATAACACGGCTACTGGGCTACCAAGATATGCTGTAGCCTTGGAGACCCTTAACTCCCTAAACCCTAACCCCAAAGCTTCGTGAAGTGCCTGAATCCTTCGTAGCTGAGTGAGTACACTTTACACTTTTGGTAACCCTAAACCCTCAACCCCGAACCCTAAACCCTAAACCCCATAGAACTGAAAGTGTACACTCTTTTTTTTTTGGGGGGGGGGGGCTTTTAAACTCAGCAACTAGGAATCCCTCAAGACCTGAGATCTACGTCCTCCTCCTCAACACGAAATTCTCCTTTAGGGTTTAGGGCTTTAGGGTTTAGGGCTTAAGGCTTAGGGCTTAGGGCTTTAGGGTTTAGGGCTTAGGGCTTTAGGGTTTAGGGTTTAGGGTTTAGGGTTTAGGGCTTTAGGGTTTAGGGTTTAGGGCTTAGGGCTTAGGGTTTAGGGTTTAGAACTCCCTGAGCCTTAAAATCCTGCAACCCTCAACCGGATCCTCCGAAGCAAGAAGCCTCACGACCCCCGAACCTTACAAATCCTGAAACCTCAACCCTCAACCCTGCGCGCAATCACTCTAGAGCCAATATTGGGGGGGGCGGGGGGGGGGGGGGGGGGGTTATTTAAAGATTCTTCTTGCGAAGTTCTTGCCGTTCCTATGGAGATATATAAAGGAAACATGGGGTTATTTTCGGAATCCCCAACCCTAAATCCCAGAAGCCCCATAAACCCCATGACCCCTATAAACCCTAAACCCTAAACCCTACACCCTACACCCTACACCCAACAACCTAAACCCTAGACCCTAGACCCTAAACCCTAAACCCTAAACCCTAAACCCTAAACCCTAAACCCATCACGCGTCCACAGGCGCGTCTTTGTGGACACCGAGGGGCGATCCTCGGCTTGCTGTCACTGACTCTGTGGCCTCTCTGGGGCTTCAGGGTTTAGGGTTTGGGGTTTAGGGTTTAGGGTGTTTGGGGTTTTGGGGTTTAGGGTTTAGGGGTCAAGGTTTAGGGTTTCGGGCTTCAGGGCTTCACTACTCTGCTTCTCTCGCGGCCTCCAAGGATCGTTTGGGTTGTTTGTTCACCTTTTTCCAGGGAAGTTCTTGTCTCGGGTGGCAGGTCCTCTTGGCGACTGTGGGTCTGTGCGTCGTATGCCCTACCCAAAACCCTAAAACCCAAAGCCCTAAACCCTGAACCTGGTGTAAAGGCTACTTGGGGACGTTAAGCATGCGCCCTCAAAGCGTTGAGGGTTCAGGGGTCAGGGTTGAAGATTGTCGGAATGAACTCTTAAAATGCTTAAACTCCAAACTGCTTTAGGGTTGAGGGTCCACAGACCAAAGCTGGGGGAGTAGTATGGGGTATACAGGCAGTTCGCCAAGTTCTTGTCAGTCCCTTTTCGGGTGCCTCTTGTAGTATGAGTTTAGGGTTTAGGGCTTAAGGTTTGGGGGCTTCTTCTCAGGGTACCCTAAAAGCGAGAATAGTTTAGAGACCTGGACGTATGGTCTCATGTTTATCGTTTCATTTCTCCCCAAGGTCGACAGCAATACGGCACGTGTGCGCTCTGCCAGTCCTAAACCCTAAACCCTAAACCCTAAACCCTAAACCCTAGAAACCCTCTAGTGCATCTCCTGCACGCCCTACAAGGAGGGCCCCCGTACTATACGACCTGTAGTTAAGGGACTTAGGACCGAGGTTGTCGGAGCCTTAACACCCAATGTAGGGCTGCACTACCTGTAGTTAAGGGACTTAGGACCTAAGTTAGTCGCCTTAACACCCAATGTAGGGCTGTACTGCCTGGAGGTAAGGGACTTAGGACCTAGGTTATCGGAGCCTTATAACCCAATGTAGGCCTCATAATTCTACTTGTAGCAGGGGGGGGGGGGGGCCTCCTTCCTTGTAAAGAACCTTAAGGAACCTTAAGAGAACCTCTGCGAAGAAGAGTTCAAAGAGATCGGCTCGAAGGCGTCATGCATGCATAACCCGCTGCTCTAACGAGTCAGGTTCCCTTCTAACGCCCGAGAAGCAACAACAGCGCGCACATGTGTACTAAGGACAAAAAATGATTTCGGGGTGCCCAAGGGATTCCTTCATGTTGGAGAACACCCATATTATGGGTTTTAAGGCTGAGGTTCGCTTGGTGCATGCGTAGGGATTTTGGCTGCGTTTCGAGAGGTTGTGTATACAGTCTGTCGGTCTGGTCTTTTTGAGTGTCCAGTGCACACCGGCACATACCGGCCCCATGGCCGACCTCGCACCAGGATTTCGGGCCATGCTTCGTGGGTTGACTCAAGAAGAACGGAAAGTCCTCCGTCAGTGCCTTGACGAGTTTGATGGCCCCCATAGTGCTTCCCGTCAGTTGACGGTCTGCGGCCTCGATGGTTCGGAAGTGCAGCTTCTTCTTGAAGACCATATGACCTTGGACGACTTGCACAAGAGCATCGCAGGAAAGATCGGTTTTCGGCTAGGTGGCATGCTTGTCCTAGCGGCTGGCGGCAATACCCTGAACGATTTCAAGCCGTTGTTGAAGCAAGTTCAGGGCGATGTCATCACGTATGTGGTTCAACAGGTTGCCCTTGCCATGTTTGCATTTGCTCTTTCATTGTTAGGTCCTGTTTTGGATGGTTGATGAGAGGGATTCAGAGAGCTTAGGGGACCAACCTAGGTTGGTGCAGGGCATGCAGCAGCTGCGTTTTGGCAAGCCAGTGTGGGCTATCGCCTGAGCAGGAAGGACGTATATGCAAAAGATGCAATTGCTTCGTTGGAATGCTACAGTATGCGCAGTCTCGAGAATGTTGAACTGCCAAAGGGGCTGCGGTCCTTGACGTTCGGCAAGCATTTCGACCAGAGCTTGGAGAATGTGGCTTTGCCTGGCAGCTTGCAGTCCTTGAGCTTTGGACGCGATTTCAACCAGAGCTTGGAGAATGTGGTTCTGCCTGACAGCTTGCGGTCCTTGAGCTTCGGGTACGCTTTTAACCAGAGCTTGGCAAATGTGGCCTTGCCTGGCAGCTTGCAGTCCTTGAGCTTCGGGTACGCTTTCAACCAGAGCTTGGACAATGTGCTGTTGCCCGGCAGCTTGCAATCCTTGAGCTTCGGATATTTGTTCAACCAAAGCTTGGAGAATGTGGCCTTGCCTGGCAGCTTGCAGTCCTTGAGCTTTGGACGCGATTTCAACCAGATCTTGGAGAATGCTGTTCTGCCTGGCACCTTGCAGTCCTTGAGCTTCGGGCACTCTTTCAACAAGAGCTTGGCAAATGTGGCCTTGCCTGGCAATTTGCAGTCCTTGAGTTTCGGATATTGTTTCGACCAAATCTTGGAGAACGTCATTTTGCCGGGCAGCTTGCAATCCTTGAGCTTCGGAACGTCTTTCAACCAGAGCTTGGAGAATGTGTTGCTGCCTGGCAGCTTGCAGTCGTTGAGCTTTGAAGGCAGGTTCAACCAGAGTTTGGAGAAAGTCGTTTTGCCTGGCAGCTTGCAGTCCTTGAGCTTCGGCTACGCGTTTAACCAGAGCTTGGATAATGTGGCCTTGCCTTGCAGCTTGCAGTCCTTGAGCTTCGGAGAGTTGTTCAACCAAGGCTTCGAGAATGTGGCCTTGCCTGACAGCTTGCAGTCCTTGAGCTTCGAAGGCGGTTTCAACCATGGCTTGAAGAGTGTTGCCATGCTCGCCAGCTTGCAGTCCTTGAGCTTCGGAGGCGATTTCAGCCAGAGCTTGGAGAATGTAGGCTTTCCTGCCAGCTTGCAGTGCTTGAGCTTCGGCTACGCGTTTAACCAGAGCTTGGTTCATGTGGCCTTGCCTGGCAGCTTGCAGTCCTTGAGCTTCGGAGAGTTGTTCAACCAGAGCTTGGAGAATGTGGTTCTGCCTGGCAGCTTGCAGTCCTTGAGCTTCGGGTACGCTTTCAACCAGAGCTTGGACAATGTTGCCTTGCCTGGCAGCTTGCAGTCTTTGAGCTTCGGATATTGTTTCGACCAAAGCTTGGAGAACGTGATTCTGCCAGGCAGCTTGCAATCCTTGAGCTTCGGAACGTCTTTCAACCAGGGCTTGGAAAATGTGTTGCTGCCTGGCAGCTTGCAGTCGTTGAGCTTTGACGGCGAGTTCAACCAGAGCTTGGAGAAAGTGGTTTTGCCTGGCAGCTTGCTGTCCTTGAGCTTCGGCTACGCGTTTAACCAGAGCTTGGATAATGTGGCCTTGCCTGGCAGCTTGCAGTCCCTCAGCCTTGGATGCGGTTTCAAGCAGAGCTTGGCGATGGTGGCCTTGCCGAGTGGACTTGTGTGCTTTGATTGCTGGGGTTTTTCAGTTGTGGTGCACACATCCGGTCGAGTCCGGTCTGAAGAGGTGCAGTGAGCTCTGATTTTGACAACATCCGAACGCGGGGGCTTCTAGACCCTGCGCCCTGCACCCTAAATCCTAGCCCTAGACGATATATACCCTTCACGCCTGATCTGGCATCCGACATGCCCAGAATCCTGAAGCCCTCTAAAAAACTTGGAGGTTTAGGCCCTGAACCCTCCGTCCTCCACCCTCCTAGCGCCTAGGTTTCCTGGAGGCTCAGATCTTGGGGTCTGTACAGAAGTTGATAGTGCATGTACAGGGTTCATATTCAGGGTCCCTCCCGTTTCGGTGGGACTTTTCGAAACACTTTTCCGTATCACTGGTATCTAAGAGAAGCCCAAGATAGGAACAAATCTTCCTGAGACCATCGGGCCCCCTGCACCTAGCAGGCTTAGGGTTTGCAGGGTTTAGGGTTTAGGGTTTAGGGTTTAGGGTTTAGGGTTTAGGGTTTAGGGTTTAGGGTTTAGGGTTTAGGGTTAGGGTTTAGGGTTTAGGATTTAGGGTTTAGGGTTTGAGGTTCAGGATTTAGGGTTTAGGGTTTAGGCATGCTTAAGCTTTTGTTAATACTTAGCAATTGAGGAGAGCGCTTCTTCCACGGCACCAATGCTGTGGTGACGCTTGGCTTGTACTGAGTTTGGATCCGGCACAGGGTTTAGGGTTTAGTGTCCAGGGTCTAGGGTCTAGGGTCTAGGGTTTAGGGTTTAGGGTTTAGGGTTTAGCGTTTAGGGTGGCAGTGCATCGTTTCTTTTGGTCGTGGAGACATGCAGAAGTCTGCTGTTTCATCTTATGCGTAGGCAGTCGCATACCCCAAACCCTGTAACTGAGCACTAAAGCCTCAGGCCTGAGCCGTGAACCTTACGTGTGTCACACAGGGCTTAGGGTTTAGGGTTTAGGGTTTAGGATTTCGGGTTTAGGGTTTAGGGTTTACGGAGGGTTCGGAAGGTTTTGGGGGGAGGGGGTAGGGCGGCCTCCACTTGAGCCACATTATCGGCGTATGGGAACGAAGCCGTGCGTACTGGCTTCTGTGTAAGCAACGGCTTTCATTCATACTGAAATCTAGAGGGGCTCACCTGAGCTTGCTCCCTAAAGCTCAAACCCCAAACCCTAAACCCTAAACCCCATATAGGTGCCGTCAAGGAAGGGTCCCCCATGGATTCCGTCCCGGGACGGCTTCGATCCCATGACTTCGCTGACGGCGGAGGACTCCGCAACAGGGCATTGGACTTTTTACAGCTTGAGGGTTTAGGGTTTAGGGCTAGGGGTTCCGGGTTTAGGGTTTAGGGTTTAGGGCTTGGGGGGGTTCAGTTTTTGTCTCTTAGGGCGCCCGGCCCATTGCTCGAGTCGGGTCTTTCGCTGGAGCATCTTGAACCACCCTAAACCCTAAACCCTAAACCCTAAACCCTAAACCCTAAACCCTATAAACCCTATAAACCCTCAACCCTAAGAGGACTTCCGGATGATGCGCTCCGCCGGGCTCAACTTGATCCGGCTCGGCTCCACCCCCGGAGTATTTCTTTCTAGGGTTTGGGGTTTCGGGTTTAGGGTTTAGGGTTTGGGGTTTCGGGTTCTAGGGTTTGGGGTTTGGGGTTTATAGGGTTTAGGGGTATCGGGTCCGGGTGCATTTTGCGACAAGGCGTTTCTGCGGCATCTGGGTGGCTAAACCGTAATCCCTTTAGGGTTTAGGGTTTAGGGTTTAGGGTTTAGGGTTTAGGGTTTAGGGTTTAGGGTTTAGGGTTTAGGGTTTAGGGTGTGAGACACAAAGTAGGCCCCCATTGCCTTTTTTGTTGGACTTAGGTTCCTCTATCAGCCCCTTTAAACCGAAGAGGGCACCCTGTTGATTCCTAGTTTATTCTTGGGTCTCGTATCCCTTCAAGGGGTTCAAGCTCCTACCGCTAAGGCTGTGCCACCCCAAAGGGTTCCCCCAATATACTCCCAATATGTCCCTGCCATTCCCAGCGTCCCCATACCCAAGAGTACAACCCCTGGGGTCCATGGAAAGGTTTTAGGATTACGTTACCCTAAACCCCAAAAAACCCTAAACCCTGAACCCTAAACCCTGAACCCTAAACCCGGGAACTGACGACTGCTTGAGGTGTCATGTGGCCTGGGGTCGAGCCGGATCGAGGTGAGTGTGTGCTTGTGCAATATAAGGGCCTGCAGACGCTAAGCCCTCAACCCTGCACCCTAAAACCCCACACTCTACACCTAAACCCTAAACCCTAAACCCTAAACCCTAAACCCTAAACCCTAAACCCTAAACCCTAAACCCTAAACCCTAAACCCTAAACCTATGTCTACTTCTTGGTAGCCCAGTGGTACCCTTTCACTATTTTGTTGGGAGGTACCCTTCTAAAGCTTCGAACGCAAACAACAAAGAGGGTGCTCTTTGGGATGTTCCCCCCCTTATGCTAACAGTCCTTAAATAGGGATTGTAATAAGGAGTACTATGCCCCCCCCCCCCCCCCCAAAAAAAAAAAAAAAAATGCCCTTGTACTGCCAAGACTTTGGGCGGTCTAGGGTTTAGGGTTTGGGTTTTGGGGTTTGGGGTTTAGGGTTTAGGGCAGGCGTGTACAACGAGACTTACTTGAAGATCGTCACGGATCTGGCAGAGGAGGCGACTCCGTCTTTCTCGAGACCCCGACCCCTCTTCGGGTTTAAATTAGCAGGGACCTATTGTTAAGAGCATCTTCCTATCAAAGGTTGATAAATTGTTCGACACCATACGCCCTACACCGCAAGATTGCCATATGGGTCGGAAAAATCACCATGGTATTCCCTCATTCCCTTGGTTATATATTGATACCGAACCCGTATTCTAGTTTGTAAGGCCCCTACAAGGAGGGGCCCCCTTACTATACTAACTATAGTTAAGGGACTTATAACCTAATTTAGGATCCTTATGACACAATTTAGGGCCCTTATAACTCTACTTATAACTTTGGGGGCCCCTTCTTGTAGATTGGACCCGGTGACTAAATCCTGTCAACTGTCGTCGAGTTGCTGAGTTGCTTCTGGGGAGTCTGGGCCCCAACTGCCCACCCTGCATTTAACACACCTCCCCCTAAACCCTAACCGCTAAACCCGAAATGGACCCTAAACCCTGAACCCTAACCCCTTGGGTTTTCCTGAACCTTCCGGCTGATCCCGTGTTCACCTGGCCTTCTCTGACGTGCGCCATCGCACCTTGCTCAAAGGGACCACTCGCACCCACATGGGATAATGTCACTGGCGAGACACCGCATAAACTGAACTACCCTTTAAAGGCCCCTGAAGCCCGGAACCTTAAATGGCAGGCAGCATCTTACGGCGTCTACATCTTAGCAGACATGCACCAGGACCGCTTGATGAGATGAAGGCTGCCGGATCAAAAAACAATTGAAAAGGATCAACAAAAACACACAACCGAGGGTTTAGGGTTTAGGGAAGTGTTTAGGGTTAGTTTAGGGTTTAGGGTTCAGGATTCAGGGTTTAGGGTTTAGGGTTATAAAGGTTTAAGGTTTAGGGTTTAGGGTTTAGGGTTTAGGGCCTAGGGTTTAGGTTCTTTTTGTGATAACTGTTTTTTCTTGTTTTAAATCGGTTTTCCTTTATATATATATACATACATATGTATATATATATATATATATGTATTTTTCTTTGTTTTGTTTTGACCCCTATCCCTGAGCCGCTTGATGAAGCCTCATGGGTTTGGTCGCTGCAAGCATTGCGGGATCTCGGTCTAGGCTTTAGGGCTTAGGGTTGAGTCAGCCATGTACACACACACACACACTTACTTTTCGGGGTCTCCCTACACGTGTAGGGAAGGCAGAAATATCGTCAATGGCAGAGCTGCCAGCTGCTATGCTAAGCCCAAGCACACCCCCAGTTTCATGAGCTGCCAGCTGCTGTTAGGCTCTTCGTTGGCCGCCCCCTAACAGTGGGTGGAGCGGCCCCCTGCGTACATCTTAAATGAACTCAAAACGACTGATGTGATTTGCTCTGACCCTTGGTCCAACAGGGTTTTGTGCACGCACACACACACACAGGGCTATGCCTATCCGTCTGTCTATCTATCAGTCTACTGGAATATGTATGTATAGTACTTATAATGACAAGTATAGATGCGATTCCACAATAGCTAGTATCCTTCAAGGGCTCCTGTAACCCTTTATACTTGGGCCCTAAAGCTACTATATAGGAGGTACACAGACCCTTTGAGATCCACAACAACCCCCCCCCCCCCCCCCGCCCCCCCTTACTACACTAACTGTAGTCAAGGGAGCCTAATGACCGAATTTAGGATGGCTCACCTATTACTCAATTTCAGGTCCTTATCCCCCAATTTGGAGTCCGTATGTTTCTACTTATAACTAGGGGGGGGCCTCCTTGTAGGAGGTACATTGAGCCTTTTTGGATCTAGATGGGATTTCCGACAATAGGGTGTACCTTATTGTACCCATATTAGGGGTACCCTATTTTCGTAAACCCCCAGATCTGTACCCTAAACTCTAAACCCTAAACCCTAAACCCTAAACCCTAAACCCTAAACCCTAAACCCTGATCTGTAAATCTCCATCTACAGCATCGGATCCTGCTCCCCCCCAACTCGAAGCCCCCCAACTCGAAGCCCCCAAAGCGGAGGACGGCCTGTCAGAAAGGTTCTGTGGAGAGGGGGTGCCTCTTTGGGCCCCTTGGGTTTATGGGGTTTAGGATTGAGGGTTTAGCAGGGTTTAGGATCTAGGGTTTAAGGGTTTAAGGGTTTCAGGGTTTCAGGGTTAAGGGTGTAGGGTTTACGGTGTAGGGCCGAAGGTTTGAGCATCAGAGAGGGAATTCCTTTGCATTAGGCTCCCCTAAGAGGTGCCCATATCGTTACTGATACTTGTAACTGGGAGCCTACAACTTTCACCCCAGAATCCCCCCCCCCCACCAACCCAAATGGTTAATTCCTAAACCCTAAACCCTAAACCTCCTGAGCCCGATGTCGTCGACCCCAGAGTCTAACCGTGTGGTGCGAGAGACTGTAACTGCTGCCGGGTCTACGGCATATAGAATTTAGGGTTTAAGGTGTAGGGCATATAGAGTTTAGGGTTTAGGGTTTAGCGTTTAGGGTTGCTTTAGGGTTTGGGGAGTATAGAGTTTAAGGTTGAGGGTTTCGGGTGCAGCTGTTTCAGGGTTTGAGGTTGCAAGGCTTTAAGATTTGGAGGGTCTGGGGCGGTTCGGGGGAGGTGGGGGGCGGGGGGGGGGCAACCCTAAACCCTAATCCGTAAACCCTAAACCCTAAACCCTAAATCCTAAACCCTAAACCCTAACCCTAAACCCTAAACCCTAAGCACTCACCGAGGCAGTCCCCAAGGAGCACACGTTCCCGCTGCCCCTCGGGCTGCCTTACCGTGGACAAGGCGACTGAGACCTGAGATCTCAAGGAGGGGGTTTAGGGTTTAGGGTTTAGGGTTTAGGGTTTAGGGTTTAGGGTTTAGGGTTTAGGGTTCAGGGTTCAGGGTTCAGTTTTTAGGGTTTCTTACTCTCACAACCCCAAACCGGGTCAAACCTATACGGTAGGTTTCCTAAGAATCCTACAGGGTGTCAAGCTATACTTGAAGAGCCCTAGGATGCCCCAGGCCTCATTTTTTCTTGGTACGCTACCTAAAAATTCTTAGAAGTAGACTAGGTAACCTTTAACCTTTTTGGGGCAGTATAATCCCCTTATAATCCCAAAGGTTAACCTTTAATTCCCCCAGGTTTCTGGACAACCTGAAATCCCAAAAGGGTTTTCGCGACAAGAACCTGCACAAAAGGTAAGCATTTGGGTTCTTAAGGTAGGGGTTGAGGTTCCTTGAGGCCCCGATCCCAAAAGCCCAAACCCTAAACCCTAAACCCTAAACCCTAAACCCTAAACCCTAAACCCTAAACCCTAAACCCTAAACCCTAAACCCTAAACCTTCAAACCCTAAACCCTAAACCCTAAACCCTAAACCCTAAACCCTAAACCCTAAACCCTAAACCCTAAACCCTAAACCCTAAACCCTAAACCCTAAACCCTAAACCCTAAACCCTAAACCCTAAACCCTAAACCCTAAACCCTAAACCCTAAACCCTAAACCCTAAACCCTAAACCCTAAACCCTAAACCCTAAACCCTAAACCCTAAACCCTAAACCCTAAACCGAGACCTGTCCATGCAGGTAATGACGGCCTTCCGACACGCAGCCAATGCGCCAAGCACATGTGGTACACGTACCAGGCAGCTTATGCTTCAGGACCCGGGCTGCCAACCTTCAGTTCAATGATGAGGGCTTAGGGTTTAGGGTTTAGGGTTTAGGGTTTAGGGTTTAGGGTTTAGGGTTTAGGGTTTAGGGTTCGGGGGGGTTAAAGATGTGCTTCTCGCAGACTCTCAAGGAACTGGTCCAATCCCCCCCCCCCCCCCCCCCCTTTTGCAAAGTGCCCTCCCCCTTTCTGGCCTGCTGACTAGTTGGGGTGGACGTGAGGATCCACTGAGTCCTCTGTTAAGACTAGGTCTAAGTTGCACACCCTAAGCCGCGGTTCTACTGAATCTTCTCACAGTCGGTGTACGGGCAGAATCTTAAGCCGCCCAACCTGATTGCATGCAAGCAGAAACACCGTAGAACACCGTACCAGGCGGCTGAATACCTTGGGGTTTCGCAACCCCAGGGCTTGTGTGGAACCCTCTAGCTCCCTCCACGTCCGCAGGAGCTGCGTACGAGCGTCTCTACACCAACCAGGCGGGGCTGTGTCATGTGACCCAGGGAACCCGCTGCTTGGAGCCATGCGGCAAAGACTTGGGCGTGCAAAACATACAATATACAACTTACCATATACAAGATTTAACATATAATATAGAATATGTAATATACAATACAGGTTATATACAGAATCAAAGAGAAGATAGCATCACCCACGAGCTGTGCAGCTTGTCCTTGTTTCTCACTTGAAACCCTGCGGCATGTGGCAGGGTTGCTAAGAAGTGAACCCTAAACCCTAGCCCCTAAACCCTAAACCCTAAAACCTAAACCCTAAACCCTAAACCCTGAGCCCGTGGGCTGAGCCATTTTAGGGCTCGGGGTTTGGGGGGCGGAGCTCCCTTCCAACTTCTAAACCCTAAAGAAGTTGGAAGGGAGCTCCGCCCCCCAAACCCCGAGCCCTAAATTGGCTCAGCCCCAGGGGCTCCGGGTTTAGGGTTCAGGGTTTAGGGTTTAGGGTTTAGGGTTCCGGAGTTTCATGGGTTTCGAACGTAAACACCCTAAGCCCCTTGCGCCCTAAACCCGAAACCTGAAGCCCTACTAGCCCGAAGCCCCGAACCCCCGGTTTAGGGTTCAGGGTTCAGGGTTTATGGTTTAGGGTTTAGGGTTCACGGTTCAGGGTTTAGGGTTTGGGGTTAATGGAAGCCCTCGTCTTATGAGGCCACAGCGGAAGCCTTTCCACTTGAGGGGCCCTACCTGTAGCCCTGGAACGCTCCTAAACCCTAAACCCTAAGCCCTAAACCCTAAACCCTAAACCCTAAACCCTAATTGGGGGTTTGGGCGTGGGTTGGGGGGTGGGCTCCCTTCGCCTCTGGGTGCAGGACAACTTGACAGATGCCTGGGGAGCTTTTTGGGCCAAGGCACTTTTGACCTTCCTTCTGCGCGGGCTTGCTGAGAGAGCTTCTGGGAATCCTAAACCCTAAACCCTAAGCCCTAAGCCCTAAGCCCTAAACCCTAAACCCTAAACCGGGGTTGGGGGGCTTGGGGAATTTTCGAGTGGAAGGTTGGAAGGCTTGAGGTATGTTTAGGAGTTCAGTGATTCGGGTTTAGCGTTTAGGGACTTAGGGACTTAGGGGCTTAGGGCTTACGGGGGTGCATGTGGACCATGGTGGCACTACACCGAGGCCTTTAACTTCAAAGGGGGATGCTTGTGTGATGAGTCGGAGGGCTTGACTTGGCAAGTGTTCCTTGAGCCTTATTAGCCGTGGTAAGCAAGGACTCTCAGAATCTCAGTACAAGTAGTTAAAACCAATATCAACAGGGGCCTTGATAGCCATACTTATACCCAGTTGCTCCCCCCAAAAAAACCGAAGCACTAAACCCTAAAGGTGTGTCGTCCGAATGTTTCTCAAGATTCAGTCGCTGAACTCCCTGAGCCCGAAGTACCCTTCAAGGTTTAGGGCAACACAAAAGCAACATCGGGTTTAGGGTTTAGGTGTATAGGGTTTAGGGCTGACATGGGTTTGGCTCTGTCCGAAGCCCCAAACCCTTTAACACCCCAAAAGTCTTTGTCGAGTTCACCCGAAATGCTACACCCTATACAACCCTAAACCCTAAACCCAAACCCTAAACCCTAAACCCGTTGCGGGAGGTCCTGCAGAGCTTCAAAGGGTCCCAATCCCTTCTCGGGGTGAACATCATCAACGAGCCTTTCGTGGGCAACCCCTACAAGGACGGAAATGGGTTTAGGGTTTAGGGTTTAGGGTTTGGGGTTTACGGTTTAGGGTTTCGGGTTTCGGGCTTCGGGTTTAGGGTTTGGATTCGGGCTTATGGGGTTTAGGGTTTACGGCTTACGGCCTTTGAGGCTTACAGGGCTTGTAGGGCATATAGTGCTTATAATATGGGCATTTCCGAAAACAGGGGTACCCTTTTTCGGGCTCCCATTAAGGGGATTCTATTCTATTTTGGAGTATAAAAGGGTAGCCCTATTCTCGGAAACCCCCATATGGCCTACAGGCCTTACAGGCTTTCGGGTCTAGCGCAAATGTTCAACCCTGCGAAGCCTTAAACCCCAAACTCCAAACCCTAAACCCTAAACCCTAAACCCTAAACCCTAAACCCTATACCCTAAACCCTAAACCCTAAACCCTAAACCCTAAACCCTAAACCCTAAACCCTAAACCCTAAACCCTAAACCCTACCGCTCAGGATCCGGCGCTGATGGTCCCAGAGGCCGCCGATCGCCTGCGGCTGCAGCCTGCCTACGACATCGTGGCGCGCCACATCCGAGCTGCCCGACGGTGTAAGGTTAGGGTTTAGGGTTTAGGGTTTAGGGTTTCGGTTTAGGCTTTGGCCTTTGGGTTTTACGCTTTAGGGCACGCAGGCTAGGACCAGCCAGTTGCGTACCACCCGGTTTAGGGTTTAGGGTTTAGTTTTTAGGGTTTAGGGTTTAGGGTTTAGGGTTTAGGGTACTGAACATGATGACTCTCCAAGCCTCCAACTGACACTGACCTTGAAAAGCCCCCCACCCCACAAAATCCCTTGATTATCGGGACCTTCAGGGAGGGGGGTTCATGGGGGGTAGGTACTCAGGGAAGCTTAGAAAGCCTTAGTCGCCTTAGGGAGCAGTGGGGAGTATTTGCGAATCTTGGGTTCCATGCGCCCTTGATCCCCCCTCCTTTTCTCAGGACCCTATACGTGAGACCCAGCCCAGAGCCCTGGAAACCCTAAGCCCACGAAGCCTAAACCCTAAACCCTAAACCCTAAACCCTAAACCCTAAGCCCACGAAGCCAAAAGCTAGGCCGCTGACCCTGACTCCATCATCTTCTTCCCCGGGACGACATCGGATCGCGGCTCGGAGGTCAAGAGAACGGGACTTGCAGAAGTTGGGTTTGGGGCTGCCGGGGTCGAGGGTCTTCGGGTTTAGGGTTTAGGGTTCAGGGTTTAGGGTGGTTTCCAAGGGACGGTCTTCGTTTATTTGGTCACGCAAAGTACACCCAAAGGTGAAGGGTATATAGGCCATGAACACGGAAAGGTGAATTGCTTCCCAAACTTCGAAAGTTATGACCCCAAACCCTAAACCCTAAACCCTAAAACCCTAATCCCTACACCCTGCTAGGATTCTTAGGTCACCTGCAAAGAGCAGTAGGCTTCGGGGTCCTATGGTTAACCTTAAGAAGCTGAGCCGGCTTGAGGTTTTAGGGTTTAGGGTTTAGGGTTTTGGGCTTCTTATGCCAGAGCTTTTTCGGGAGCTCAGACTTGGTAAATCTCGAACCAGTTGGCCCAAAGGGCCCATGCACCTACACAGCCCAGGCTTGGGCCGTAAAAGGGGTCCCTATGTAGTAGTTTTCGGACCCAACTATATATACATATATATATATATATATACTATATGGGTACATGGACCCTAACCCCAAACCCTAAACCCTAAACCCTATACCTGGGCAAAGTCTGAGGTACGGGCAGGCCCTACACGGATTTCCTCCCGCAGGGCTTCCAGCATGCGCCCGGCGGGAAGGATCGTTTAACCCCCCCCCCCGTACTTGGAGGTTCATGGTGCTTATGGGGTTTAGTGTTTAGGGTTTAGGGTTTACTTGGAGGTTCATGGTGCTTATTCACCAATTAAAGTTGTACTTATAACCACTTGCAAGCCCCTTAAGTGCCCTAGGATGGTCATAAGTACAGTTATATGTAGAGATACAACTGGCTAATGAGTACCCTGAACCTCCAAGTGATCCCCGTAAACTCCTAAACCCCAAAACCTGCTAAGCCCTAGGCCCCTAAACCTGAAACCCCAAATCCCATCCCTAATCTTCCCAGGTGCAGTGTTCGGAGCTGACCCCCTAAACCCTCAACCCTACACTCTAAACCCTAAACCCTACACCCCCTTAAACCCCCTAAACCTTCAGCAAGAGTTCACAAAGTCCAATTCCTTCGGAGCTGTCGGGCCCCTTATACTGGAGGTTTTGGCGTTGAGGTTTCAGGGTCTGAAGGTACGGGCTTAGTGGTTGGATGGGTGTTGGGTTGGTCTCGGTGAGGACTGCCATCCTCAACCCTCCACTTTGGGTAAAGGTTGGGTGGTTCCCCTTTATACTAACAGTCCTTAATTACTTGGGGTACTATAATCCTTAATGAGGACTGTTAGTATAAGCGGGAACATCCCAAGGTAAAGGTTTCCAAGCGCTGGCACTGTGGTGATGGCTGCAGGAGTTCGCCGACCGCGCAGTCAACTCTTTCCATTACTACACACCTCCTCAGTCGGTGTCTGACTCAATTGTGGCTTTTAAGCCCTCAGGGACGCAGAATTTAGTCCCCCAAATAGGAGGATTCCCTTATATACATGAAGGACCATAATATGGTATTCCTAAGTTCGGAAACTCCCATGTACCCATCAAGAGCATATTGTCTGCTTCAGGGATTGGTCCGTCATGCAAAACCTGCATGCCCCTTTCTCCTAGCTCCTGCAGCACAATCGCCTTGCACAACTGCAAGCCATACAGTATATACTTGAACCCTAAAACTACTACATAGGGACCCCATCAAGCCTTCGAGGCCCAAGTATAACATACTGTAGAGGTACATGGACTCTTTGGGAAGGTGATGGTTCGTGTAGTGCGTTCCCAAAAGAATACTGGATCGTAAGCCCTAAACCCTAAACCCTAAACCCTAAACCCTAAAACCCCTTGAACAAGAACCCCTCTGTCCAAATGAGCCCCCACCGGGTCTAGGTGACCCCGGAGGCCAAGGGGCCAGTAGGGGGCTTAGGTTTTTCGACTTAGATGTGGGGCCTCAGGTTGTACCCCTACAGGTTCCCCTTAATGGGCTCCGAATATGGCCCTTATATTCCTGAAGGATCCTTGAATAGGGGCCCCAAAACCCAGGGTAAAAGCTTGGTCCAAGGTAGGGGTCAGTTCTTGGCTGCCTGTTTTTGACAGAAGCCTCTCCACTCCGCCTACGCAACCCTCGCAATTGCACCCAGCCCCTACCCCGCGACACAGAGACTCCAAAATAGAAGTTGAAAGGAATTCTCTGAATCGCAGCGCAATCGTCGCAGGACGGAAGAAACGAGAAACACATACTGCGATGTAGTCACACTATGTTACCTCATCGTGATGAACATGACATGAAGGATGCTAGAATCCCGAGACGCGGAAACCCTCAACAGGTTCGCTTCCGAAGTCCCTCGCACTGCCTAGGACCTAGGACCCGGACGAGGCCTTTATTCCTTTTTGTTAAGGGTTTCGGTTCCGTTACCCTAAACCCTAAACCCTAAACCCTAAACCCTAAACCCTAAACCCTAAACCCTAAACCCTAAACCCTCTAAACCAAAAAGGGCAGCACTTTTGATTCCGGTTACGCTTGGGTCTGCACAGGTGGGTGCCTAGTAGCTTGGCCTCGGGGTGGGAAGTCTGACAGCATCGGGTAAGTAGCATGCTTCACCCTTTAGGCCTACAGGGTATAGTGAAGGCCTTTGGGTTTTAGGGTTTAGGGTTTAGGGTTTAGGGTTCGTGGGGCTTAGAGGGCTGTTTAGGGTCAGGCTTTAGGGTAACTTATAGGGTTCGTACTTACGGCAAATCGGGGTTTGTGGTAATTAGGTTTTGGGGTCCTAAACCCTAAACCCTAAACCCTAAACCCTAAACCCTAAACCCTAAACCCTAAGGCTTATATTACAGGGGTGACTCCGCCCAGGACAGCCACGTGAAGCAATACTTCCAAAAGCGCATCAAGGAGGGAGGTTCAGGGTTTGGGGGTTTGGGGGTTTAGGGGTTCAGAGGTTTAGGGTTTGGGGTTTAGGGTTTGGGGTTTAGGGTTTGGGGTTCAGGGTTCAGGGTTTAGGGTTTAGGGTTGTTTAACTGGGGTTCAGGGTTCAGGGTTTAGGGAGGTCTCTTTGCTGAGTCCTCACACATACATGCACTTCACCTCTAAACACAACCGCGTCCGAAACCCAATCGATACCCTCAATCACTAACTCCCAAACCCTGGCCCCAAGGGTCCATGAACCTGTATATACTATGTACTTGGGCCCCCTTGGGCTTTAAAGGGGTCCTTATGTGGGAGTGTGAGGCAGCCCTCCCCTTCACCGCCGTGCAAGGGTTGTCGATTTAGGCCCTTCTCGATGGGCGGGAGGGGGTCCTAAACCCTAAACCCTAAACCCTAAACCCTAAACCCTAAACCCTAAACCCTAAACCCTAAACCCTAAACCCCAAACCCTAAACCCTAAACCCTCTTGCGTGCAGTGCAACCAGGAGCATCGGTATTTACAGCGTTCTTGCTGCTGGGCCTTGTGGCTTCTTCTCAAGATGTTTGCCAAAATCGTCGATTTCTCTCGTCGTTTTCACTCTTTGACGGAAAAAAGCTGTTTTTGCCCCGTTTTCATTTTTTGGGGGGGGAGGGGGCAGGTCATGCTTCCAGAATGCTCGGTATTTTAGGCGTCTGGGCTACTTGTCGATGCTATTTTTCCTTAAGCCCTAAACCTTAAACCCTAAGCCCGAAACCCGAAAAGCCTTTGGGCAAGCTTTAGGGTTAGGATTCAGGGCTTAGGGACCCAAAGCCCTCTAGGCCTGAGCCCAAACCCTACGTAAAGCCCTAAAACCCCGAGCCCTGACTGAAACACTAAGCCCTAAAGCCCTCAACAAAGCTAAAATGCCAGAGCCCTAAAGCTTGAGCCCTAAAGCCGCCACACAGCCACACCACCCCCCGCACTGTAACTTCAAAACCTTGAGCTTTGCAAAGCTAAGCCCTAAAGCCTTAAATCCCTAAACACCCTAGGCCGCAAACCCTTAAAACCAACCCACAGCCACACCACGGGGGGGGGGGGGGGGCGAGGAGGGAAACCCGACGCCACAAGACTCTAAAACCCTAAACACCTTGGACAAAAGCCCCCTAAAACCAACCCACAATCACGCCACGGGGGGAAGGGGCGAGGGAGGGTTGGGGGGGGGGGGTGGGCGGAGCGCCTTATCATACATGTGTATTATATATAGGTGACAGAGAGACAGAAACAGTCAGCCTTTGCGTCGTTGGGTAGCTTCTGTGATGATTGGGAACCTGGTCAATCCCTACAGTAGAGAAGGATGGTAGGCGGGCATTCAGCCGTTCACGTGTGCCCTAGAAGGGGCCAGAGGTGCTGTAGCAGGCCCAGTGCGCACCCACTTGCTGGTGGCTGTGGCACATTTGATTGCCGCGGGCCTCCATCACGAAGCAGCCGCCCTCCAAGCACGCCACCAAGAGCTGGACACCAAGCAGAGATGCAGCTGTCAACTGACATCAAACACCTGAGGAGGTTGCACATCTTTTCTGTCAGCACAGCTCCCAAGCTTGGCAGTTTTGGAGCAGAGCACATTGCTGGAAGATGATCCTTGGAGAAAGCTTGGATGCAAGCTGAAGCCCAAATAGCCTAAGTTTAGGGTTCAGGGTTTAGGGCTTAGGGTTTAGGATTTCGGGACTAAACCCTATCGGGAGGGCCCTTGAAGTTCTTGGTAGAGTCGCGACGGACCCCAGATGGGCATGAATTCCTAAATCGCTTAGGCTATACGTCCTCTAGCAGGTAGCATAGTGCAAATCTTAACTAAACCCTAAGCCCTAAACCCTAAGCCCTAAACCCTAAACCCTAAACCCTAAACCCTAAACCCTAAGCCCTAAGCCCTAAACCCTAAACCCTAAACCCTAAACCTAATCCCAACAGCTAGGTTACATGCCCCCTAGCTACCGCATTGTGGGGAGGATGCCCGACGCTTGGAGACTGGCCTCTTCCTGACGGCCCCGCGGCCTTAATGAGGGTTTAGGGTTTAGGGTTTAGGGTTTAGGGTTTAGGGTTTAGGGTTTGGGGGTTTGGGGGTTTGGGGGTTTGGGGTTTAGGTGGTTTGCTTCACTTCAGAGATGTGAGGCTTCGGAAGATTTCCGGCAGAAGAGCCTGACTTGAACAAAGCCGGCTTCAGGTTCAGGGTGTAGTTTCTTTTCAAACACGACATATTCTTTCAACCCTCAACCCTACCTGGCCCTTAAGTGCGTTCCTTTTCGGTATTTGTTGATCCGTGCTGCAAAAATTGGGTTACCTCCCCCTCCCCCCCGTCCCCCCCCTTCCCCCCCCCTTCCCCTCCTACCCCCCCCTCCCCCCCTTCCGCCGAGTTTAGGGGTGGACGTTCACGGATTTCGTTTTAGGGGTTGAGTCAAAGGGTGGCTTAGGGCTCTCTCTCCTGCCTGGCGTGTACTCTTTACTTGGAGGGGTAAAGTTCCGAATGTAGCAAAGATCTCAAAACCTAGGCCTGTATGAGTTTTGAGTTTTGAGGATTTAGAGGGCTTGGAGGGTTTCAGGAAATGCGGTCTTTGGGTTTTTTTTGCGAACCTAAACGCTAAACCATAAACCGGTAACCAATTTGAGTTAGTTCCTCTTCCACCGAGTTCGAACGCCCACCCACAAGGAGGGGCCCCCTTACCATACTAACTATAGTTAAGGGACTTATGACCTAATTTTGGATCCTTATAACCCAATTTTAGGGCCCTTATAACTCTGCTTATAACTTTGGGGGGCCTCTCCTTGCAAGTGAGGAGTCGTGCTGCGAGAAGTTCTTCCACAAGGTCGCACCCGTGGCGGAGTCCCTCGGTATGCCTCTCGGCTCGAACTCTCCGAGATTTTACCCTAAACCCTAAACCCTAAACCCTAAACCCTAAACCCTAAACCCTAGGGCTTAGGGGTTGAGGGTTTAGGGCTTATACATGGTTGCAGACTTGGAGTGTTCAGGGACATCGCGGTTGAAGACTTTGAATCCGTGCTTCCAGCTACTCAGGGGACGCACAACCTCTTCATCAAGGAATATACCGTAGACTCCGTAGACGATGTTGGGATCCTTGTTGTGTTCTAACCTTGAGGGTCCTTCTACCCATATAGTATATACTTGGGGCCTATAAAACTACTACGTAGAGACCCCTTTAAGGCCCAAGTCTATACTATGTAAAGTACATGGACCCTTTGGGCAAGTTAATCATCAATTCAGGGATTTGGGGTCCTCGGACCGACCGTCGAGAGAGTCTCCTGAAGCCATATCGTGCAGGTGACATAACGTCGAGAGGTGAAAGCCCTTCTGCAAGCCTTTCCCCCTTAATTACGCCAATTCGGCCTTGTAAGCCCTTTGCCTGAACCCTACCGACTTCAGCCTGGATATATTGAAGCCCTAAACCCTAAACCCTAAACCCTAAACCCTAAACCCTAAACCCTAAACCCTAAACCCTAAACCCTAAACCCTAAACCCTAAACCCTAAACCCTGTTCTGTTTAGGGTTTACCCGCCAGGAGCTGGATCCACTGGGAGTGGAAGCAGTTCTTTCGGGAGACGGAGGCGTTTCGGTGACAGCATACTCAAGCAGAAGCAAGCTGTTGCGGTTTATTGTTTAGGGTTTAGAGTTTAGGGTTTAGAGTTTCGGGTTTAGAGTTTAGGGTTTAGGGTTTAGGGTTTAGGCTTTAAAGGGTTTAGGGTTTTCGGCTTATACAACCCTAAAGATCCACGGCACCTATGTAGTAGATGCTTTGGGCCCGAAGGCTGCGATGTTGGGCCCGAAGGCTCAAGCTCATAATGCGATGTAGGGTTTAGGGTTTAGGCTTAGGGTTTAGGGTTTAGGGTTTAGGGTTTAGGGTGTACGTGGGCACTTTGGGAAAGGAAGCAACCCACACGGAAGCCGTTTTGACTTAGTAAATAGGGTTAGTATGCTGGGCTATGGGGATTCTAAGAGGGTTTCTGGGGGGATGCAACATAGACTTCATCATTCAAAAGGAGCTTCCGAGTAGAGGCTGCTGGAGAAGCTTCCCTAGGTAGGCCCTTGGGAAATTTTATGCTTTCCCTTATTGGGTTTAAGAGGCTTATATACCCTAAACCCTAAACCCTAAACCCTAGACCCTAAACCCTAAACCCTAAACCCTAAACCCTAAATATTTTTAGGGGGGCCTTTAAGGGCCATCCTAGATCCAGTCTTGTCTGGGCTCCCTTGAGCCATTGCCATCGGTGAAAGTGTTTCCGTGCGCCCTCAAACTCGGTAGCGCAGCCCATCCTAACGATTCCAAGGGGTCTAGGGTTTAGGGTTTAGGGTTTAGGGTTTAGGGTTTAGGGGGTTTTTCAGGGGTTTAGGGGTTTAGGGGTTTAGGGGGTGTAGGGGTTGAGGGGTTTAGGGTTTAGGGGTTGAGGGGTTGAGGGGTTTCGGGGTTTAGGGGTTTAGGGGTTTAGGGGTTTAGGGGGTTTAGGGGTTTAGGGGTTTAGGGGTTTTGGGGGTTTGGGGGTTTGGGGGTTTGGGGGTTTGGGGGTTTAGGGTTTTAGGGGTTTAGGGGTTTAGGGTTTAGGGTTAAACTCCCTAAGCCCCAAACCCTGAACTCCTAAACCCTGCAGAGCCCAAAACGTCTGCTGTCACACTTATCTTCTCATCTTATTCACTCTTAGTAGGGGAATGAGGGGATTAGGCACCTTTTCATAGCATTCTTTTTACAACTAAGACTTCTGAGGGTCCATGTACCTATATAGGAATACTTGCCCCTTTGGAGGATCCTAAACCCTAAACCCTAAACCCTAAACTCTAAACCCTAAACCCTAAACCCTAAACCCTAAACCCCTAAGTGATGGAAGCCAGGCGTCGCGCACGTCGCCGGACCAGAATGCCGCCTTTGGCGCCGACAAAACAGGCTGCGGAGGCCGATGGCTTCATTTTTGGGAAGGATTTGGGGTTTAGGGTTTAGGGTTTAGGGTTTGGGGTTTAGGGTTTAGGGTTTGGGGTCCTAAACCCTATAAAGTGTTTCACATACCCTGTTTTTGCGGAAAGTTACTAAGTGCAATGCCGCCACAGTCGGGTGTGTTACTAGTAATGCTTTGTTGTTTAGTGCAGCAAGGAAACATTTTGTGGGGCGGGGTCAGGTCATGTGCCCTTATTGCCAGGCAAGGGACTCACAGCAACACCGGATGCTTGAATGCCCGCACTTCCAACCTCTCAGGGAGTCGTTGCCTAATGACTTCTTGTCGTCTCTCGCAAGGCCAGCTTTGCTCAGAGGACTCTGGGTCATTCCGCCAGAGTGTGCTAAATTGCAGGAAGCACTGGAGGCATTGCCGCCGCCAGCGCACAACGTGTTTTTTGAGGAGCACATTTGTTTGTTTACTGATGGGTCCACTTACGACAGCACGGGCATTCCGCGTAGTGCGTGGGCAGTGGTGTGTACGCGAGAGGGTTCCCTTGACAATGCGATTGTTGAGTCAGCGTGCCTGTGTGGGAAGCAAAGCAATCCAAGAGCAGAGCTCACTGCAGTGCTGGTGGCGTTCCAACATGCGGTGACGGCAGACATTTACTCAGATGCCCTCGGGGTGGTCAGGGGTGTTCGTCGTTTGTTGAGGGAGGGGTGGCGATATAAGTACTGGGGAAAGCAGGTGAATCTTGATCTGTGGTGGTTGGCTTGGCAGCAGATTTTTTCCAAACCCGGGCCTTGGAAAATATTTCATGTGAAATCCCATTCGGACCATCGAATGGCTGTTGATCAATTTAGCAAGTGGACATTCTGGCATAACGCAGCTGCGGATGAAGCAGCCAAGGCTGCCCACTTGAAAAGAAGCGTGGAGTTGAACCAATGCTTTGAGCAGGCATCAGCCGCAGCTGCTTCCCAACGTCACGCTGCCGCTAAACTCTTTGCATTCCATGAGGGAGTGGTGAAACAAGCTGGAGGTGATGAAAATCCCCAGGTGCTTTCCGTGGGTGGGTTAGGGTTTGGGGTGGGTGGAGATGGACAAATTGACCTTATCAGGGATTTGGGCGGCGTGCAAGTACAGACGTGTGTCCAACCTTTGCTGGAGTTCGACGATTGCTTGATGGGCCCGCGTTTTCTGTGGGTACTGCAGAAGTTTTTCTTGTCTCAGTCATGGAAGCAAACACAGTCGCCTGTGTCAGTGCTGGAAATATATCTCGAATTTGTGGCGCAAACCGGCTGGATCGCACCAGCCAACACAGCTAAGATGGAGTCTGCGACATTGCCTCTACGCCATCGAAATAGCATCCCGTCTTCGTGGGTTCATGAATCGGAATACCCAGCTCTCAAGCTTTGTCGGCCTGCGCTCGGGAAGCAGGTAGCCGTCTTTCTGCATGCGATTAAAGAACTGTTCAAGCGCACGCAAGCTGAGCATAGCGTTGTACAGGAAAAGGCCTTGAGTGTCATAGGTCTTTCAAGACGAGTGCCGGCTCTTTATATCTGTCCAATGACGATAGATGCACAGGCTATCCGGCTGAAGTCTGTTATTGGGAGTGACAAGTACGACTTAGTCGTTAAACGGCCGTAATCGCCTCCAGCTAATGTCTTTCAAAGTTGCCCTTTGCCAGTTGTGGATCCACAAGTTGTGTGGAATTTATACTGCCAACGCCACAGGCAGCGAAGGCGGTGATCTCTTAGTTTTCTGCAGTCAATTGATAATTCACTTCTTCGCTAAGGATCTCTTGCGTTCTTCTCGCATGGGACGTCCGATGACATCTTGCATAAACCCTATAAAGCCTAAACCCTATACTGCCCCATGATTTTATCCCTGCGCATGTCATGTTTTAAACCAAACCCCAAAATACCCATGTTAGTAAGAGAGGCCGCTGCACGGGGGGAGCTTATGGCTCAAGGATTAGGGTTTAGGGTTTTAGGGTTTTGGGCTTTAGGGTTTAGGGTTTAGGCCAGCGATTGATTGTGGTGGAGTCCGGCTTGGTGATAGCGTGAACCACCATCTTGCACTTGCAGACAGTTGGAGATGTTTAGGGCTTCTGGGTGGTTTATGGGTGAAGGGAGAGAGCTTGGGGGTTTTCCAGGGCCCAGCCCAGCAGAGACTTTTTCTCTCAAGGGGCTCTACTTGGTGTGAAGGGTCTGTTGGGAGTTGGGGGGTTGGGGGTTTGGGTGTGGGGCTTCGGGTTTTGTGGGTTTAGGGTTCGGTGACCAAGCGGCTGAGAAGGAGAAGAGGATCTCAGTATCGATTGAGCCAGATGGCTAGGTCGACTCTTCTGCCCGAAGTTGACTTCACAGCCGCGATTGAGTCTTGAAACCTCAAAACCCTACTACTACTACTGGCTTCAGAACCCACCCCCCCCAAAAAAAAAACAAAAAAAAACAAATCTAAAGTGACAATCCCTATAGTGCCCTTATATGATGTAGTGTTTTTTTTTGTTTTTTTTTTGGGGGGGTGGGGGTGGTTCTTATGCAAATAGTAATAGTAGTTATCCCCTGCACCTTTCGAGGCTGGCCATTTCAGCACGGCGACTCTCGGCAGGGCAATGCAGGCTCTGAGAGGCTTCCGGAGTCCCTAAACTTCAAGCCAAACCCCCTAACCTCTTGGTTTAGGGTTTAGGGTTTAGGGTTTAGGGTTTAGGGTTTAGGGTTTAGGGTTTAGGTTCCACCCTAAACCCCTAAAGCCCTGAACCCCTAACCCCCTAAGCCCTACTTGACTTGTGGGGTTGAGGGCTTTGGGTTTAGAGTGAAGGATTTCGGGAATCCAAGGCATCAAGTAGCAGCAGTTGGGTCGGGGCCCTTGTTCTGGAAACGTCGCGTCTGAGGGGGCGCCTGGGCACCAGAGGTTTCAAGTTGCAGCGTTTAGAGGCTTAGGGGTAAGGTATGGGGTTTGGGGTTTAGGGTTTAGGGTCTAGGGTTTAGGGTTTAGGGCTTAGGGCTTCAGGCTTAGGGTTTAGGATTCAGGGCTTAGGGTTTAGAGTTGCAGCGTTAAAGTATGCTAGTTTTAGGGTTTAGCGGGCCTGCCTGGGCCCTATCTGTAGTTTTTTCGACCTCATGGTCTAGTAGGGTATTATACTGCAAAGGGCGTTATCCTGCAAAGAAGAAGCAGAATTATGAGTCTAGGTAAAGATGACAACTTCCTTGGCCTACAAACACAAGGGCTATGTAGGCAAGTATTGAGATATCTGGGGCTTAAGACCAGGGTTTGATTTCGGGTTCAGGGTTCAGGGTTCAGGGTTCAGGGTTCAGGGTTTAGGGTTTAGGGTTTAGGGTTTAGGGTTTAGGGTTTAGAGTTTAGGGGCCCCCGGTTTGATTCCAGGTTCCGGGTTTAGGGCCGCGGGGGTGGGTTGGAGGATAAATAGTTGTCGATTCGTTTGAGCTGCTCCCCTCATCCAAAGACACGTATTGAATACCTGCCTGAAGTGCTTCGGGGTGCGTGTACAGTTTCAAGCGCCATTCGGGGTTTAGGTGGTAGGTGGGGATGAGACCTGCTACATACATGCTATAAGGGTACCTGTGTTGCTCCTAAGCCCTAAACCTAAACCCTAAACCCTAAACACGAAACCCTAATTAAACCCCAAACCGAGGTCCTGAACATGACGATGTTGAAGTACTTGGCCCGGCCGTACGCGCAGGCATGAACTGCATCTGTTCGACTGCGGGCAGTTTCTCTAGCTTGGCGGGCTGAGGATTGCGGGTTCCTCACTCAATACAAAGCTCTGAGATAGCAGTCCAAGGAGGGGCCCCCTTACTATACTAACTATAGTTAAGGGACTTAGAAGCTAATTTAGGATCCTTATAACCCAATTTAGGGCCCTTAAAACTCTACTTATAACTTGGGGGGCCCCTCCTTGCAGGAGCAGCCAAAACATGAGACATTATTGATTACCGGGAGCTGACCCTGCACATTCGCCACAACAGGAGCACAATGGCACAGATGCAAGAAGCATGCAAGACACTGAGGAAACCACAATGCGTCAAGGGCTCCTTACCCTAAACCCTAAACCCTAAACCCTAAACCCTAAACCCTAAACCCTAAACCCTAAACCCTAAACCCTAAACCCTAAACCCTAAACCCTAAACCCTAAACCCTAAACCCCCAAAAATCTCGCCAAGCCACGAGCCCACGGAGATAGCGAGGCTGGGACCGAGGGCTTAAAAACCTAACTGCCAATGATGCAAGGACCAGGGCTTCCTTGTGATAAGGCACCCCCCCCCCCCCCCCCCCCCTGAATCCCACACCCTCTAGGGTTTAGGGTTTAGGGCTTAGGGCTTAGGGTTTAGGGTTTAGGGTATAGGGCTTAGGGTTTAGGGTTTAGGGTTTAGGGTTTAGGGTCCTTAAACCCTAAACCCAACACCTGAACCCTAAACCCAAGCCTCAAAATCCCAAACCTCCTAAACCCAAGCCTCAAAATCCCAAGCCTTCAGCCAATCCTTTCTTGTGGATGTCCAGGCCATCGCTGGACACTTTGCCAGCAGCGCTTTTGACCCCGAGTCGGGGGACTTCCGTCACTCGGCTTGGCCTCACGTTGCAGAAGCTCTACACTCTAAACCCTAAACCCTAAACCCTAAACCCTAAACCCTAAACCCTGAACCCTGAACCCTGAACCCTGAACCCTAAACCCTAAACCCTAAACCCTACACACCCCGGTGGATCAGACCGCCGAGGACTCATCTTTGATGCGGATCCCAGCATCCAGGCACCCACCCTCCTCGCGGTGCCGGCCCTCGCCTACCCCTCTGGCATCTTAGTAGCTGAGAGTGAGCACACTTTACACTTTTTTTGGGGTTTAGGGTTTAGGGTTTAGGGTTTAGGGTTTAGGGTTTGGGGTTTAGGGTTTAGGGTTTAGGGTTTAAATCCCCTATAGATCTGAAAGCGTACACTTTTTGGGTACTCTTAATCCCCTATAGAACTGAAAGTGTACACTTTTTTTGGGGGCTTATGAACTCAGCAACTAAGGCGTTGAGGTGACGGTGCGTGCGTTGCCCAGTTACAGGGTTGAGGGTGTATAGCGTTTGTAGGGTTTTGGAGGGTTTTGTAGGGTTTGTAGGGTTTTTGTAGTGTTTTTGTAGGGTTTGTAGGGTTTATGTAGGCTTGAGAGGGTTGGTTTAGGGTGGCAGTATTCAGAGTTTTGACCAGGATCAGGATGCTCGGGAGGAGGGGATTGGGCAGACAACTACTGGGGGCCTCAACTGGGACCTAAGTATGAGGCCGAGGGGCTTGGATTGTCGAGTCTTTGGGGTTTAAGGTTGGGTGCTGCTCAAGAGACTCACTCTACATCTAACATGATGGGTTCGCATCGCCAATCCAAAGTTGCAGTTGTAATCCTAAACTCGCGCATGGTTAGTTATCTACATGAAGTTCTTTTTGGGGATTCCTTACTTACCGGCTGATTGCATGACCTTCGGCCATCGGACGTTCAGAAGAAAAGCTCCCTTAGGGACAAACAACATTAGCCGTGCAGTGGGATCAGGTACCCTATGCCCTGTACTCCATTTTCTCTTATTACGGTCTGTAGATGTCTATCGGTTCATTTCGTCCACAAGGTCACCCAAGCCAAGGCGCAAGGCCAAAATATGCCAAAATGTGGCCGACCTCGCGCCAGGATTTCGGGCCATGCTGCGTGCGTCTCCAGAAGAAAGGAAGGTCAAACGTCAGCGCCTTGACGAGTTTGATGGCCTTACTGCCTGCCGACGGTTGACGGTCTGTGGTCTGGATGGTTCCGAAGTGCGGCTTCCTCTTGAAGACAGCTTGACTGTGGAAGACTTGCGCAAGAGTGTCGCAGGAAGGGTCAGCTTGCGGTTGGGTGGCATGCTTGTCCTAGCGGCTGGCGGCAATACCCTGGACGATTCCAAGCCGCTGTTGGAGCAAGTTCAGGGCGATGTCATCACGTATGTGGTTCAGCAGGTTGCCCTTGTCATACTTAGATATATGTTTTCCCTCATGGCGGGGTGCAAGAGGATCCTGTTTTGGGATTTTTGTCGGAGGGTTTAAGGGGACAACCTAGGTTGGTGCAGGGCACGCAGCAGCTGCGTTTCTTCGAGCAAGTGACGGCCAACGCCTGAGCATGATGGACGTACATGCAAAGGACGCAATCTCTTCGTTGGACGTTTATGGCGAGCGCAGTCTCGAGAATGTTGAGCTGCCAAAGAACTTGCAGTCCTTGCGCTTCGGAGCCAAATTCAACCAGAGTTTGCTGAATGTGGCCTTGCCTGGCAGCTTGAAGTCCTTGACCTTCGGACGTTCTTTCAACCACAGTCTGGAGAATGTGGTTCTGCCTGCCAGCTTGCAGTCCCTGAGCTTCGGAATCGGTTTCAACCAGAGTTTGGAGAACGTGGTCTTGCCAGGCAGCTTGCAGTCCTTGAGCTTCGCAGGTTCTTTCAACCAGAGCTTGCAGAACGTGGCCTTGCCTTGCAGCTTGCAGTCCCTGAGTTTCGGAGGTTCTTTCAACCAGAGCTTGGAGAATGTGGCTTTGCCTGGCAGCTTGCAGTCCTTGAGCTTCAGAGGTTCTTTCAACCAGAGTTTGCAAAATGTGGCCTTGCCGGCCAGCTTGCAGTCCTTGAGCTTCGGACACGATTTCAACCAGAACTTGGAGAATGTGCCCTTGTCTGCCAACTTGCAGTCCTTGAGCTTCGGAAGCAGTTTCAACCAGAGCTTGGAGAAAGCAGCCTTGCCTGGCAGCTTGCAGTCCTTGAGCTTCGGATATTGTTTCAACCAGAGCTTGGAGAATGTGGCCTTGCCTGGCAGTTTGCAGTCCTTGAGCTTCGGATATTCTTTCAACCAGAGCTTGGAGAACGTGGACTTGCCTGGCAGCTTGCAGTCCTTGAGCTTCGGACTCGGTTTCAACCAGAGTTTGGAGAACGTGGCCTTGCCTGGCAGCTTGCAGTCCTTGAACTTCGGAGGTTCTGTCAACCAGAGCTTGAAGAATGTGGCCTTGCCTGACAGCTTGCAGTCCCTGAGTTTCGGAAACCCTTTCAACCAGAGTTTGGAGAACGTGGCCTTGCCTGGCAGCTTGCAGTCTTTGGTTTTTGGATTTCGTTTCAACCAGAGCTTGCAGAATGTGGCCTTGCCGGCCAGCTTGCAGTCCTTGAGCTTCGGAGAAGATTTCAACCAGAGCTTGGAGAACGTGGCCTTGCCTGCCAGCTTGAAGTCCTTGACCTTCGGACGTTCTTTCCAGCACAGTCTGGAAAATGTGGTTCTACCTGCCAACTTGCAGTCCTTGAGCTTCGGAAGCAGTTTCAACCAGAGCTTGGAGAATGCGGCCTTGCCTGGCAGCTTGCAGTCCTTGAGCTTCGGGCACTATTTCAACCAGAGCTTGGAGAATGTGGCCTTGCCTGGTAGCTTGCAGTCCTTGAGCTTCGGATTCTATTTCAACCAGAGCTTGGAGAATGTGGCCTTTCCTGGCAGCTTGCAGTCCTTGAGCTTCGGATATTGTTTCAACCAAAGCTTAAAGAACGTGGCCTTGCCTGGCAGCTTGCAGTCCGTGAGCCTCGGAGACGATTTCAACCAGAGCTTGGAGAACGTGGCCTTGCCCGGCAGCTTGCAGTCCTTGAGCTTCGGATACTCTTTCAACCAGAACTTGGAGAATGTGGCCTTGCCTGGCAGCTTGCAGTCCCTGAGCTTCGGACATGCTTTCAATCAGAGCTTGGAGAATGTGGCCTTTCCTGGCAGCTTGCAATCCATGACTTTTGGAAGTTCTTTCAATCAGAGTTTGCAATCTTCGGCCTTGCCCAGTGGACTTATGTGCTTTGAAAGCGCAGATTTGCGTGTTGCTGTGTACGTGTCTGGTTTATAGAGGCAGGCTGCGAGTTCTGAAGTCGAAAGCAATGCGAATGCCTTTGGTTAAAGGTATTTTCGGGACACTACTCCATACACCTTAAGTTTTGAACCCTAAACGCGATACACTCTACCCTACACCCACTACTCCCTCTGACCCAAAGCCTCCTGAGATGGTAACCGACATGGCCAGAACCTCGAACCCTCTAAGAAACCCTGTGGAACCCTCAACCCTCCTGTTTGGGGTTTAGTGCTAGAGCTTGTGGACGGTTTAGGTGTAGGTTTAGCTTGGGTCCTCCACATTAAGCCCTCAACCTGCCGCGCGTGTCCTGGAGGCTAAGACTTACTTAGAGAAGTTGATAGTGTATGTAGCAGGATAGTCGTGTTAGGGAACAGCTTCGCAGGTTTGAAGCCCTACACCTTAGACCCAAATGTGATCTTCGAACGACAGCTGGCATCTGGCGTCACGTAAGTATAGCCTGGGGGCAGTGGGGGCGAGGGGGCGCTTAACTACATTCAGGGGGCGTTTAGGGGTTTGGCGTCTTGCGTTTAAGGCTTGTCAGCATAAGCTTACCATCCTCATTCGTTTTAATGTCCTATGATGGCGTCCTAACTTTTAAAGGTGGTTTAGGCTTAAGACGCCCTGTAACTAGACTTTTGTTTCCAGAAGGCCTGAAACTTTTGAACCCAGATTTGCCCTCAACTTGCCCTATTGCCCTAACCTTGGGGGATCAACTGAACCCTCAAAGGTTTCATGGTTCATATACCGTAATCGAGTTATAGTAGTATAGGGTACAGTACCAGCAGTATGGGGCATAGGACCCTAAACCCTAAACCCTGAACCCTAAACCCTAAACCCCTAAACCCCTGAACCCCTAAACCCCTAAACCCTAAACCCTTTTAGCGTTCACTTGGTCTCAGGGAAGCCCTACAGGTCTATTGCTGAAGCCCACTTCAGGCTTTAGTCTAAGGTCCTTATGGGTTTAGGGTGTAGGGTTTAGGGTTTAGGGTTTAGGGTTTAGGGTTTGGGAATCCGAAGTATGGGCCTTCATTATGTGTAGCAGATATAAGGGTTGTAAACCCTAAACCCGAAACCCTAAACCCAAGTTTTAGGGCCCCTTGGTTTTCGGGGGTCTGGAGTTTCAGCACTCCAGTGGTTTGAGTCTCGGGTGTACCCTCAACCCTAAACCCTTATAAACCAGGGTGGGATGTTCCTTAGGGTTTAGGGTTTAGGTTTTTAAGGGTCACTTTTGGGTCCTTATTTGAAGGGTGCCATACTAAATACATTTCAATAGGGGACCCTCAACTAGAGAGCTACCCATGTACTTAGACTCGAACACCAGAGTAAGCTTTGGGGTTTATGGTTTGGGCGGGGTTATGGGGTTTACCCCTAAACTTAGCCTAAACCCTAAACTCTAAATTAGCATGGCGCATGACTTCAACCAGACTTTGGGTGATGTAACCCTGCCCGGCTGCTTGCACGACCTTCGGCCATCGGACGTTCAGAAGAGAAGCTCCCTCAGCGACAATACTAGCCTTACGGTGGGATTAGGTCCCCTGTGCCCTGTCTAAAGTCTCAATTCGTCCACAAGGTCACCCAAGCCAAGGCGCAAGGCCAAAATGTGCCAAAATATGGCCGACCTCGCGCCAGGATTTCGGGCCATGCTGCGTGGGTCTCCAAAAGAAAGGAAGGTCAAACGTCAGCGCCTTGACGAGTTTGATGGCCTTACTGCCTGCCGACGGTTCACGGTCTGTGGTCTGGATGGTTCCGAAGTGCGGCTTCCTCTTGAAGACAACTTGACCGTGGAAGACTTGCGCAAGAGTGTCGCAGGAAGGGTCAGCTTGCGGTTGGGTGGCATGCTTGTCCTAGCGGCTGGCGGCAATACCCTGGACGACTCCAAGCCGCTGTTGGAGCAAGTTCAGGGCGATGTCATCACGTATGTGGTTCAACAGGTTGCCCTTGTCATACTTAGATATATGTTTTCCCTCATGGCAGGGTGCAAGAGGATCCTGTTTTGGGATTTTTGTTGGAGGGTTTAAGGGGACAAGCTAGGTTGGTGCAGGGCACGCAGCAGCTGCGTTTCTGCGAGCCAGTGACGGCCAACGCCTGAGCATGATGGACGTACATGCAAAGGACGCAATCTCTTCGTTGGACGTTTATGGCGAGCGCAGTCTCGGGAAAGTTGAGCTGCCAAAGAACTTGCAGTCCTTGCGCTTCGGAAACGCTTTCAACCAGAGTTTGGAGAATGTGGCCTTGCCTGGCAGCTTGCAGTCCTTGAGCTTCGGACTCGGTTTCAACCAGAGTTTGGAGAACGTGGCCTTGCCTGGCAGCTTGCAGTCCTTGAGCTTCGGAGAAGATTTCAACCAGAGCTTGGAGAACGTGGCCTTGCCTGCCAGCTTGCAGTCCTTGAGCTTCGGAACCAGTTTCAACCAGAGCTTGGAGAATGTGGCCTTGCCCGGCAGCTTGCGGTCCTTGAGCTTCGGTTACGCTTTCAATCAGAGTTTGGAGAACGTGGCCTTGCCTGGCAGTTTGCAGTCCTTGAGTTTCGGAGGTTCTTTCAACCAGAGCTTGGAGAATGTGGCCTTGCCTGGCAGCTTGCAGTCCTTGAGCTTCGGATATTGTTTCAACCAGAGCTTGGAGAATGTGCCCTTGCCTGCCAGCTTGCAGTCCTTGAGCTTCGGAGAAGATTTCAACCAGAGCTTGGAGAACGTGGCCTTGCCTGACAGCTTGCAGTCCTTGAGCTTCGGATATTCTTTCAACCAGAGCTTGGAGAATGTGGCCTTGCCTGGCAGTTTGCAGTCCTTGAGCTTCGTATATTCTTTCAACCAGAACTTGGAGAACGTGGCCTTGCCTGGCAGCTTGCAGTCCTTGAGCTTCGGACTCGGTTTCAACCAGAGTTTGGAGAACGTGGCCTTGCCTGGCAGTTTGCAGTCCTTGAACTTCGGAGGTTCTGTCAACCAGAGCTTGCAGAACGTGGCCTGCCGGCCAGCTTGCAGTCCTTGAGCTTCGGAGAAGATTTCAACCAGAGCTTGGAGAACGTGGCCTTGCCGGGCAGCTTGCAGTCTTTGGTTTTTGGATTTCGTTTCAACCAGAGGTTGCAGAATGTGGCCTTGCCGCCCAGCTTGGAGTCCTTGAGCTTCGGAGAAGATTTCAACCAGAGCTTGGAGAATGTGGCATGGCCTGGCAGCTTGCAGTCCTTGAGCTTTGGAAATTGTTCCAACCAGAGCTTGGAGAATGTGGCCTTGCCTGGCAGCTTGCAGTCCTTGAGCTTCGGATTCTATTTCAACCAGAGCTTGGAGAATGTGGCCTTTCCTGGCAGCTTGCAGTCCTTGAGCTTCGGATATTGTTTCAACCAGAGTTTGGAGAACGTGGCCTTGCCTGGCAGCTTGCAGTCCTTGAGCCTCGGAGACGCTTTCAACCAGAGCTTGGAGAACGTGGCCTTGCCCGGCAGCTTGCAGTCCTTGAGCTTCGGATATTCTTTCAACCAGAACTTGGAGAATGTGGCCTTGCCTGGCAGCTTGCAGTCCTTGAGCTTCGGATGGTGTTTCAACCAGAGCTTGGAGAACGTGGCCTTGCCCGGCAGCTTGCAGTCCTTGAGCTTCGAAGACGATTTCAACCAAAATTTGGAGAATGTGGCCTTGCCTGGCAGCTTGCAGTCCCTGAGCTTCGGACATTCTTTCAACCAGAGCTTGGAGAATGTGGCCTTTCCTGGCAGCTTGGAATCCGTGACTTTTGGAAGCTTGTTCAATCAGAGTTTGCAATCTTCGGCCTTGCCCAGTGGACTCACGTGCTTTGAAAGCACAGAATTGCGTGTTGCTGTGTACGTGTCTGGTCTATAGACAGGCTGCGAGTTCTGAAGTCGAAAGCAATGCGAATGCCTCTGGTTAAAGGTATTTTCGTGACCCTACACCGTACACCTGAAAATGTAAATCTTAAACGCGATACACGCCAACAATTGACCCACACCTCGAAAATTCCCACATCCTAGACCTCAGTGGGGCTTTAGGGTTTAGGGTTTAGGGTTTAGGGTTTAGGCTTTAGGGTTTAGGGTTTAGGGTTTAGGGTTTAGGCTTTAGGGTAGTTCCATGGTCTCTTAACATGGTCCCTGACCTTCTTTACAGCGTTCTGACGTATGGGCCCTTGGGTTTGATAGGGTCTACAAGGGGTACATAAGGCGCCCGCGTTTAAGGGCCCATATTCAGGGACCATGGAACTACCCTAAACCCTAAACCCTAAACCCTAAACCCTAAACCCTAAACCCTAAACCCTAAACCCTAGACCCTAGACCCTAGACCCTAAACCGTAACCCTAAACCCTTTAGCCCCTTCACGATACTTAGATATACAGTTATCCAAGGGAGGATCAAGGGTCCCTTCTGGGGCTGATGAAGCCCATGAAGCTGAACGAGCGGGCCCTGAACCTTAACTGGTTTAGGGTTTAGGGTTTAGGGTTTAGGGTTTAGGGTTTAGGGTTTAGGGTTTAGGGTTTAGGGTCACCCTGAAAGAGCGAACTAAGGGGACCCCTTATACGTATAGGGTGGGGTTTAGGGTTTATCTCTGCTCCTTATTCACAGAAATCCCAACATAGGTAGACAACAGCCCCTTGGTTTTGGAGCTCCCCCCCCAGCCCTAAACCCTAAACCCTAAACCCTAAACCCTAAACCCTAAACCCTAAACCCTAAACCCTAAACCCTAAACCCTAAACCCTAAACCCTAAACCCTAAACCCTAAACCCCAGCATCGAAACCCTGAACCCCGAGCCCTGCACGATCCGTGTAAGGCCCAGCAGGAGCCTGTCGAGTGGAAGTGGAGGAGGGCTTGGTGCCCTGGGGTTTCTTTAAACCCTAAACCCTAAACTAAACCCTAAACCCTAAACCCTAAACCCTAAACCCTAAACTCTAACAGGTTGGGGACGGGGAAGAAATCTGAGGGTAGCAAATATGGGTGCTAAATATGGGCCCCAACCTCCTTGAAAGGGTTCTGATGTATGCGCCCTTAATTTGTATTAGTATAGGGTATATAAGGAGTCCCCATTTAAGGGCCTTCATTTAGGGACCATGTAGCTACCCTAAGGGTGTTTTTGGGTCTACAGACCCTACACCTTTTGCGCAGCCCCATGCTGCAGTTCAGGGCCTGTAGGCTTTTCAGAAGTGGTTGGAAGGGTTAAGGTTAGCGTTTGGAAGTGGTTGGAAGGGTTAAGGTTAGCGTGTAGGGTTTAGGGCTTAGGGTTTTTCTGTGATATAGCGCAGAAGCTGTGAAGGTTGGGATGCAGAATAGGCTCGAAAGCTTCGTGAGGTGCGAAGTGAGCAGCTGTGGCCCGATTGTGGAGGGCCACTTTACACTTTTCTGCCACCCCACACCGTCTCAGGCAGTAAAACGGGGGCCAGAAGGGCAGAGATCCTGGTCCCCCAATCGGACAAACGGGCTCCTGTACCAGGCCGATCTCTCCGCTGTGGAGGCAGGCGAACGACCTGGGCTTGCGCCATCGAGGTCAAGGGGCTTACAGTAGGGTTTGGTTGGCCTCTTTTCTTTCTGAAGTTGATGATTTTAGGGTCGGGAGTTGCTTGGAAGTTCATGCCACTTAGTAAGGCAAGTATAACTGCACTTAGAACCCCTATTAATTGGGGTACTTATGGGGCTTATATGTGGGTTATAACTACACTCATAGTGGGTTCCTAAGTACCCGAAACCTCCAAGTAGAGGTTCGGGTGCCTACGGTCGTTTCCCTTTGTCGGAGGGCTCAGGGCCCAAAGATTTACCCTGGCGGTCCGCAGACGTGGCTACCTTGTCTTTTGCCATCGGACGCGGTAACCTTGTCTTGTATGAACTCTGGGATTTCCAATACCTTTAGAACTTTTGAAGAGGAATATCGGAGGTTTTGCAGAGTTTCACGTCATATTTCCGACTTCGGCGCCAATTTCTTCAAGCCAGATGTATCTCTGCATCGGTTCTAAGTGCTGTCTGATTCCCACCAAGCAAAGCAGAATAAACAACAGCTGTAGCTAGTGTCTTTGCGATAGTGGTGATATTGGTTCTGTCTAGGCCTGGTAGTCTCGAGGCACATGTCGAGAGTGTGCTCCGATGCTTACAGTTGGACCTATGGGCTCACAAGCAATCGCCTGTGTATTTTCATACTTGGGCCATGTGCTTCGATTTTGATGCAACAACTTCAAATAAAGGAAATCGCGATCGTTCATAGCTGGGCATGAGAAAAAGATGTGTGCACCAACCCGACACGATCAATTGAACGCAACTCAACTGACTCATAGAAAGCATGGTCCTGAAAAGCAAGGTCTTTACACATCTTCCCTAAACAAACAGGCGCTGGCATGCAGAAAGCAATGCCAGAAATACTCCACACAGACACACATCAGAACTTTCCCAGATGTTTAACGTACCTTGGACAGCGCTCTTGAGATTTTGCACGCTTCAGCAGTGACATCAAATGTATCGAGCAAGCAAAGGAGAAGAAGCTTCCCAACAAGCACACGTCAGGGAAAAGGGCGTTCGGACGACGTTGCTGAGACAAGTCACGGTCAAATAAGAACTTCACGATACACCCACCACTACTGCTTTTCAGGGGTCGGACTCTGCAGATAAGTGTCAGGACACAGCCTGCGCTCAGTGGAAGGGGGCGAGAAGAAGGTGCTTGGGAAAGATTGAGGTTGGCAGGGAAAAGCTTGCAAATACACGGAGCGCGATGTTATTCCGCGAAAGATGAGTTAACAGGAAAAAAAAGCGCGTGAAAATCGCGTGAGAACCCCGTGAGAACCCCGTGAGAACCCCGTGAGAACCCCGTGAGAACCGCGTGAGAACCCCGTGAAACGACCGTGAATACCCACTTTTTCGGTGAATCGCTCGAGCATGTACAAATTCGCTGTTTCTCTTCTTGGATTCTGAAAAATCATCGTTGTTTTGGAGCTTGTTGCTATTTAACTTGCTATTTGAGAGTGTCGGAGACAGGAGAACAAGTAAGGGCCCATGCAGACCCCCCCCCCCCCCAAATCCTCCGCCCCCAAAGCCCCATCCCCCGTACCCCCCATCCCCCGCAAAAAGGCCTCTTCTGGCCCAGACCCCCATTCTGGGCTCGAAACCCTAGGTCTGGGCCAGATGAGGGCTCATCTTGAATGGTTCGAGGGGAGGTTAGCAAAATTAGGTTTTTTCTCTTGGAACTGGTGCCTTGGTGACCGTGCCCCCTGTTGGGGGGCTCCTGCAGGTAGGCAGTGGGACTCCAGTAGAACCCTGCGCAGGAAATTGCCCGAGGTTCTTCCATTTTGCTGAGCAACCTTGTGAACAACCCACTTTGTGGAGGGAGTGGGCAAAAACACCACGTTCAGAATAAAATTGTAATCATTCCCTCCCTCCCCCAACAAACTCGTAAAATCCAAAAATCCAATTCGTTAGGGGTACTGTATTTTGAGTTCTTGGCTTTACACAAAGGGTTCGTCGGGTTTTTTGTAAATCTGGGGTATGCAAAGCGTGAGGTAGCGAGACCCTAGTTATCAATGTCCGATTGATCATGGTTGATCGGATGTGCAAGCGTGCAGAGAGGTCGTGACATAGTGTTAGAGCACCACGCGCACGCTGAATCCAGGCAAACAAGATCGAAGCTCACAAAGACTCACGTCTCCCTAAGCCTGCACACATATTCATCAAGCCCCGTATAATTAAACATATATATATATGTATATATATATATATATATATGCTCTATCTCTCGACGACTGCAGTGCATATTTGTCAGGAAAATAAGGCTTCCAAGTCTCCTTTTTGATCATTCCCTTTGCTGCCTCCTTACCCTGTCAAATTTCTTATATTGGGGGGGTCAGGGCTTTCGTGGTCTTTCCCTAACACCCGTCGCTACCTTGTCCTTTGGACTTCCAGGGTTTACCCTGAACCCTAAAGCCCCCTCCCGATCTCGTCCCAAATCCGAAACCCCCCAAACCCGAATTCCCTCAACCCGAACCCTAAACCCTTCAGAGTTGTATGTGTGTGTGTTTTTCGGGGGGGCAGGGGATGCCCCTAAACCCTAAACCCTAGACACTCAACCCCAAACCCCAAACCCCAAACCCCAAACCCTAAACCCTAAACCCTAAGCCGTAAACCCCTAAACCCTAAACCCTAAACCCATCCTACCGTTGGAGGTACGGCTGACAAACAACGCAACGCTCGGGCGTGGCGAGTCGGTGACAATCCAGGCCTGGATGCGTCTGCTGTGTACGGCTTATGGTTTAGGGTTTAGGGTTTAGGGCCTGAAGGGTTTAAGGTTAGGGTTCAGGGTTTAGGGCTTGTAGGGTTTAAGGTTTAAAATTTAGGAATTAGGCCTTGCAGGGTTTTATGTTTGTAGGGTTTAAGGTATGTGTAAAAGCACTTGCGAGCAAATGCGCGTGCTCTTGCACACAGAGGATTCAAGAGTTGGAGTAATCCAACCGCTGAATCATGATGCTGTGTAGGAATTTGGCTTGAGAACTGCGAACCTACAGGAACCCTACCAGGGGTCCGGAAACCCCATAGATAAACCCTAAATCGCTTAGAACGTAAACCCTAGACCCTTATTTTTACTGGCTTGGGGCTCTTGAGGTATCACTTCTTCCTACAACACTAAACGACCATTTGTGAATCTAGAGAAGGCGTTGCTTAGGGCTTCCTTACCAAACCTGCCCCCCAAAAAATGGATTTAGGGTTTAGGGTTTCGGAGGGGTTCTTTGGGGCAGAATGCTGTGCCTTCCGTGGGTTAGGGGTGTGCCCGGCTCTGGGGCATCGAAGCTTTCGCGCTTGCAGGTGAAGTCCAGGCAGTTGAGCATGGTGGTGTAGGCTCCCAGTTGAGACTGAGCCTGCAGTCAGTAGCTGTCTGCTCCTTGAGACGCAGGCGGATGCTTCTCAAGAACTTCCTTATGCAGGCTAGGCTAGGGGACATCTTTATGGATCAAGTTGTCAGTGACCATAAATACGTCTAAGCTCTCCTTGGTTTTGTGGCAGACCTTCGTACACATGAGCCACAACCCTAAACCCTAAACCCTAAGCCCTAAACCCTAAACCCTAGACCCTAGACCCTGAACCCTGAACCCTAAACCCTAAACCCTAAACCCTAAACCCTAAACCCTAAACCCTAAACCCTAAACTGAAACTTTCCAGTGCTCCCGCACCTCTAAGCATGTTGGGACTCAGGGATTCGGGTTCTAGGACTCAGAGTATGCCCTAACTCCCTTGTTTTTAGGGTTTAGGTTCCGTAAAAGCCCCTCTAAACGAGGAGAGCACCTTTTTTTTCCTACGTTACTCTTGGGTCTAGGGTTTTGGATCTGTAGTTAAGGGACTTGGAACCTAAGTTAGGAGCCTTATAACCCAGTTTAGGTTCCTTATAGCTCTACTTTAGCTGGAGGGGGGGGGGCTCCTTGTAAGTGTGGAGCCGTCTCTAAATTCGGCTCTCTTTTGGGGTCTCTTTCTAGTTACGGCACCCGTAGAAATCGGACCCCCCCAAAAGGGACCCTACTTGGAGGGTCATTGGGTAGCCATTAGCCAATTATAACTGTACTTATAACCCACTTATAAGCCCTGAAGTGCCCCAATATGGTTATAAGTACAGGGTTAGGGTTCAGGGTTTAGGGTTTAGGGTTTCGGGTTTAGGGTTTGGTTTAGGGTTTAGGGTTCATGAGTCTCCAAGCAGGCTTTTGGATCCCGGGGTTTTGCGTCAGACATGCTGCCGTCCCATCCAGATCCACGCAGCTCTCTAGCCAGCAGAAGGAAGCACCACTTGCAGTGTCATCCGATTGAGATCTGCCTCCTTTTGTCCACCTAACCCCGAAACCCTAAACCCTACACCCTAAACCCTAAACCCTAAACCCTGAACCCTAAACCCTAAACCCTAAACCCTAAACCCTGAACCCTGAACCCTGAACCCTGAACCCAAATTCAAGACTGCAAAGAATGCCGGAGAGATCGCCTCGAGGGGGGGCCAGGAGTTGCTTCCAACGGTCAGTCTGTTGGAAGTTTAGGGTTTAGGGTCTATAGGTTTTAGGGTTTAGGGTTTAGAGTTTAGGGTGGCTGATACCTGTTTTTTTTCGGGTTTATAGATGTAATTACTCCATTCCGGCTTTGGCGTGGGCCTGTGCCGAAGGCAAGGCGTTGGCATCAGAGAAGCTAGTAGTGTAGGACTGGGCAGTGTGTGAGGAGATTTCAAGAAGTGAGCTCTGGCCAATGTCGGGGTATGCTGGGAAACGCGTACCTCGAGGCATTCAGAATTTCCCCGAAACCGTAAAACCCTAAACCCTAAACCCTAAACCCTAAACCCTAAACCCTAAACCCTAAACCCTAAACCCTAAGCCTCCCGCCACTAAACTGGCACCCCAAAACAGCGCAGTCGTGGACTGAACTTTGGGTTCTACAGCTTCTCTCTCAGCGGATAGGCTATCGGACTATGGCTGGTTTATATGCTTTATAGAGTTTGAAGGGGTTATAGGGTCATAGGGGGTTTGTAGGCTTTATAGAGTTTAAAAGGGGTATAGGGTTATAGTAGGGTTTAGAGGTTTGTTTTAGGTTTTAAGGGGTGTTTATAGGGTGTTTTAGTATTTTTTTTAAATGGTTTTGTTCAGGTTTATAGGGTTGATACTAGGGTCTCTGTTCTGGCACCCAGTGAAGTGTGCTACAAGATGAGTAGTTTTCAACATTAAGTTGCCTCTTTGCCTCTGTAGTACGGCACCTTATAAAATTATCAAGGACCGACCCCAAACCCTAAACCCTAGACCCTAAACCCTAAACCCTAAACCCTAAACCCTAAACCCTAAACCCTAAACCCCCTGTAAACCCAGTAAACCAGAGCCCCGGCTTGGCCGTGGGCTCCGATCCTCCTTGGGCAAAGCCTGGTAGCCCAGTGGTACCCTTCACTCTGTTTTTGGTTTAGGGTTTAGGGTTTAGGGTTTAGGGTTTAGGGTTTAGGGTTTCGGGTTCCGTCGTAAAGTAACCAACCCAAAAAAGGGCGCCCTTACCATAGTATGGTTACTACTGGGCTACCGAGAGATCGGGTTCAGAAGTGACCCGTTTGCCTTTGAGCCTCCTTTTGGAAGGCCCCAGGCCAAGTCGCACCAACAAAAAAAGGGTTTAAGGTTCCAGGTAACTGCCCTAAACCCTAAACCCTAAACCCTAAACCCTAAACCCTAAACCCTAAACCCTAAAGGGTTTGCCAGCAGCCCCTCCCGAAACGTCATCTACTAGGCCTATTGAGCAGGTCGGCGCTGTTGAGCGTACTTGGGTTCCGGGTAGGGAATGAAGGCAGTAGAGCCTAAACCCCAAACCCCAAACCCCAAACCCTAAAGCCTAAACCCTAAACCCTAAACCCTAAACCCTAAACCCTAAACCCTAAACCCTAAACCCTAAACCCTAAACCCTAAACCCGAATTAAACCCTAAACCCTAAACCCCAAACCCTTAACCCTCAACCATATGTTTATTCCTAGATTACTGGGAAACCTAGTTCCTGCGGTTCAGTCCGCACCCAAACTTCGCAGCAACCTCAGGCCCCTAAGCATGCATCGTTTGTAACCCAGGGGGTTTTGCGCCCTAAAGGTTCGGAACCCTAAACCCTAAACCCTAAACCCTAAACCCTAAACCCTAAACCCTAAACCCTAAACCCTAAACCCTAAACCCTAAACCCTAAGCCCTAAACCCTAAACCCTAAGCCCTAGACCCTAAGAAGCCGGAATCTTCCGACAGCTTTGTGGCTCGAGAGCACGCAGCAAAGAGCCCTCCGGTACACAGCCATGGCAGCTTGCCGCGCTTTCGAGGAGCTGGAGTCGGAGATCCGAAAGCGACTTGGTTTGTTTCAGGGTTTAGGGTTCAGGGTTTAGGGTCTACAAAATGTCTAAGTAGACCTCTGCTTCAAGTCAGCTTTCGGACAAGCGCGCTGGCATCAACCTGTAAGCATCGCTTTGCATTGAACTGTGTTTGAATCAGTTGGTTAGTTGTGGGGTTTGAGATGATGGAAGCAACTACTTGGTTTTTGTGGTGGGAGGCGTGGAAGAGGGCGCTAGACACTAAGCCCTAGCCCAGGATTTTTTGGACTGTGGACTCTCGCTGTGAGACGATGTTGCGACCAGACGGCGTTCGCCACCGCCACGCCGAGGTAAACCACATCAAGCCATGAACCCATCCAAAAAGGGGTCGGAAAAAACACTCATAGTATTCCCTTATGGTCCCTACATACTTCTACTATAATACACCCCAAAAACAGCATTCTCATATTTGAGGCTCCTGTACTGGCAGGCATTCAGGGGCCTCATCCCCGTTTCCCTATTAAGGGTTCTAGAAACCTGCTTTTCCGGTCCCTGGAAGTTTTGGGAACCAAAGAAACCCTGAGAACGCACTGTATGTGTATATATGTATATATGTACATATACAGACAATATATATATATATATATATACATAATATATATATATATAAATATCAACATGCCTACAAAGGTACGACAGCCGTCCATACTTCGGCAGGGAGCACAATGCCCCTGGGCCTTGAGCATTGGGGCGACAAGCCGATTGGGGGTTTTCGTTCCGACAACTAAGGGCCCTAGGAAGCGCCGGACCCTGCCCTAATATATTTATATTTATCTTTATCTTAATATTTATATATAGACATACAAATATGCAATGGATACATTGTATATACTGGGGCCCTCAAGCTACTGTATAGGAGTTTCTTCAGGGCCCTAGTGTACGACGATATGTGGGTACATTGCAGGCTATTGTTCCAAGATCCCTTTGAGGATTCGGTTGGAGGTGGTCCCCGAAACCCATTCCAGCTTATGCAGCAAATAACATCATACCCTAAGGGTTTAGGGTTTAGGGTTTCGGGTTTGGGGTTTAGGGTTTAGGGTTTAGGGTACCCCTACTGTAAACCCAAGCGCTCTTTTCTCAAGGATGCGGTGCTTCAGCGCCTGCACGGGATGCACGCCCACCTCCGCACACATCTCGTGGAGGCTTCGGGCTACGGCTGTCCGGACCGACCGAAACCCTGCAAACTGCCCTAAATCCCCAAGTCAACTTTGAAAACCCCGAGCCCCTAAACCCTAAACCCCTATATACCTAAGCCCCTCCCCCACTGCCCCTTAAGGCCAGGCTTATGGGGTGTGGGGATGATAGTGGTAGTTTAGGTCTTACGGTTTAGGCACCCCTATATGTGTGCAGATTTCAGGCCAATTTTCGGACCCTTCTTCGTGTCTTTTCATGGGGCCCGTGGGTATGTGCTCTGAAGCAGATGCCTCCAGAGCAGAAAGTCTCAAAGTTGTGGCTTCCTGTTTTCTAGATCAAAAATAGTAAACAAAGTAGGATGTTGGGCTTTATAGACGTTAGACTATGGTTATCACAAGAAGAAGATGAAATACCCCCCCATGAGATGAGCCCCCCCCTATTTCCAGTCACCTCATTCTTTGTGTCCAAACGGGCTCTTAATCGTCCGGTCCGTGGAAGTTAGGGTAAACCCTAACTCCTAAACCCCCCTAAACCCCAAACCCCACCCCAAGAAACCTCAAAACCCTCAGAAATAGACTTCCGGGTCCTAATTAAGCCCGACCCCCAAAAAGGCCTTTGATCAAAACAGAGACTCAAGGGTCCATTCAAGCGCCACGTGACCCCCTGAGCTCCGAAGTACCTGAAAACCTGACACGCCAGCAGGATTTTTAGGGTTTGCGGGGGGGGGGGGGGGGGGGGTCGGGACAGAGGGCTGCAGGGCTTAGGGTTTAGGGTTTAGGGTTTAGGGTTCAGGGTTTAGGGTTTAGGGTTTAGGGGTTCTGGGATCAGGGCTTAGGGTTTAGGTTTTCTTGCACCAGGCCTGCCGGATCCTTCATGACTGGTCGGGGCGGCGCGGCTGTGTTATTTTGCATGGAGGCCTCACCCTTTTTTTGTCCATGTATCCATGAAGTATATAATAATACTTAAGGGCCTTAAAGTAGTCCTTATGTAGGGACTTTAAGGCCTAAGTATGTACAAGATTGGTACATGGAGCACATGGAGCCTTAGGGTTACTTAAAGCACCCTCCAAATGACCCAATGGCTCCGACTTGTCATCCGTATAGCTGTAAGGACCGTTTCAGGTGGGTAGTTTCTCTGCAAATAGCCTTCGTAAGACGCATCTCTAAACCCTTTGCTGTTTAAAAAAAAAGGCTTTAGAGACAGCAACTACGCACCTGTCTCGATCTTTTAGCTGGACTCCAGCGGAGAAAGGGGTAGGGGTGGATTAGCCCAAGGTTCCATCTACCCCTATATACAGTATAGACTTGGGCCCTAAAGTTACTTTATAGGAGCCCCTTTTCGGCCCAAGTCAACCCTAAGCCCTATAAGAACAATAAACCCTGCAAGCCCAAACCCTATACACCGATAAGCCCAGAGCCCCAATCCTTGTACTAGAGTCCTAGAGGTCCATGGGGTTTCTGGGGTGGATTCTTGAATAGTATGGGCCCTTAATTTAGGTCCCCTGTTATATAGCCCTTATATACACTATATACAAAAAGGGCCCATCCCTATAAACAAATGTAAGGGACCACACTAAGGGCCCATGGTTCCAACCTTTGAAAGAGGGATCACTTGGGGCCTTTTCATCCCTATCGGCTCCACAGAAGTTTAGTGGAAAAATGCGCCGGTGGTCTCCCCATCAGCGTTACGTGGCTTTAGGTTTAGGGTGCGTTTCGGGGAGGCAGGGTGATCGCCACTTCAGCCTTATGTGGCTTGTTTAGGGTCTTGGCTTTGAAGGTATCGTGCTTGCTGTGCATGGTTCGTACATGTTCATGCGGCTTAGCTGACAGAATGGCACAATGGTTTTGGAAGCGACTCTAGAGCGCACCCGATGAAGGTACATCCAACTCCCGCTGAAACCCTGGACCCTAGGCCTAGACCCTAGACCCTAAACCCTAAACCCCAAACCCTAAACCCCAAACCCTAAACTACAAGCAGTCCGAGGCACATCCGGCCAAACGCCATGGAGAAGGCCATAGGAAAGCAAATCAAGGACGCATTCTCCTCCACCGCAGGAAGCATACGTGTTCGTTTTAGGGTTAAGGGTTTACGGTTTCGGGGTTAGGGTTTAGATCTCAGGGTTTAGGGTTCATCTGGGTTGCTGCCAAGGACCTGAGGTGAAGTTGCGATAGTCTGGGCACGTAGCAATTTGGAAGGCTGCCTTACGATGATCGCTTAGCCCTAAACCCTAAGCCCTGAACCCTAAACCCTAAACCGCATAAATTCCTATGGTCAGGGTTCCACAGCAAGGCCAGGGAGCGGGTAGTTGGCCCGCTTGTATGCCCAAGAAGCGTCGCAGAGAGCAGACGGTTTAGGGTTTAGGGTTTGGGGTTGGGGGTTTGGGGTTTATAGGGTTTGGGGTCGTCCCAATAGTTGCAAAATGGAGGGATGAAATCTCGAACCCTCCGAGCTCAAAAGGGTCCATCTACCTGTATAGTATATAGGTTTCGGGTTTAGGGTTTAGGGTTGAAACTAGCTCCATGTCCCAACTATATCTACCACACAAGTGCATGGCCCCTGTCCCAAAGGGTCCATGTACCTACATAGTCGCAAACCCTAAACCCTAAACCCTAAACCCTAAACCCGAAACCCGAAACCCTAAACCCTAAACCCTAACAGACTTTGGCCTTCAAGGGGCCCCTAGCAGTTTAAACACAACCCCAAGGGGTCGTAAGTGCCTACATAGTAGAAAGCAGGGTTTCCATAATAGGAATTTCTATTATGGTTTGGGTAAGTTTCCCCCCCATATTGGTACTTAAGACTCTTTGGGTGCATAGGTACATGGGCCCTTCGGGCGACCACCTAAACCCTAAACCCTAAACCCTAAACCCTAAACCCTAAACCCTAAACCCTAAACCCTAAACCCTAAACCCTAAACCCTAAACCCTAAACCCTAAACCCCGTAGGACAGCAACGTCAAGTTGAGAGACTCCGTCATCCGCCTTCTGGTAGCCTGCGCTGGCATGGACGCAACGTCCATCGACCTCACGATCGAGGAAGCCTGCGCGGAAGCAGGACGACCCGAGCTGGGCAATGTAGAATTCCAGGGTTCGTTTGCAGGATTTAGGGTTCAGGGCTTCTAGGGTGTGGGGATCATCTGTTTTCAGAGTTCAGGGGTGCGTGCGTACGGGCTTCTGTCTTGACCCTCAATGAAGGAAGGTTGCAGCATGTGGATGGGGTGCTTGAGCACTGGTGCACGACCTAAACCCTAAACCCTAAACCCTAAACCCTAAACCCTAAACCCTAAACCCTAAGCCCTAAGCCCTAAGCCCTAAGCCCTAAGCCCTAAGCCCTAAGCCCTAAACCCTAAACCCTAAACCCTAAACCCTAAACCCTAAACCCTAAACCCTAAACCCTAAACCCTAAACCCAAACCTAGTGACCTTTACCCCAATGCACCCCCAAATCTACTTTAGGGGTGGGTTCTTTTAGACTTTGGAGTGCCTAAAACCCTAAACCCTATTTGGCCCCTAAACCCTAAACCCTAAACCCTGAACCCTGAACCCTAAACCCTAAACCCTAAGCCCTGCAGAATCATTAGTCAGCTTCGGGCTCTTAAGGACACCGCTAAATTCATGAGGTCGTTTCTGCCTAATCTGAAGCAACTTGTGGGTTTTCTTCCCAGCTTCTTGAGTACGCCTCTTTTGGGGGTGGTTTAGGGCTTTGGGGTTTGGGGTTTAGGGTTTAGGGTGGTTGTACCCTCAAACCTCAACAAAGCCCACATTCTTGGGGTTTGACGGGGTGGGCAAGGTGTTCCCGACAGACTCCGCGACGAGCTGCGGAATGGCGTCCGCAGCAACCTGCGAAAGAGCAAGTCCCCTTTTATGAAGGAGCTTCCGGGTTTAGGGTTTATCTAGGGTTAGAGTTTTTCGGGTTTTTGGTTCAGTTTCCGGAACCCTGAAGTCTAAAACCTAAACCCTAAACCCTAACCCTAAACCCGAGGTTCTGGGTGGAGGGTTTGAGAGGTAGTGGTCGGGAGGCTGCCAGCTATTGTTGTGATGGACAGCCACCCTGAAGCCTGAACGGGGGTTTAGGGTTTAGGGTTTCTGGTTTTGGGTTTGGGGTTTGGGGTTTGGGGTTTAGGGTTTAAGGGAAGTGTTCTGCCAGACACAGTGCCATGAAAAGGGTTTTTATTCACGATGACTCATCGACGCGTGCACAACAGCAGCAGATGTCTTAAGGAGGGTTGTATTGTTATTTGGTCCCTTCTCCGTGGAGCAAACCAAATGCTTTGAGTTCATTGTTCGCACTTTTCTGAAGCTGACACTCCTGACAAGTAGCGTTTTGACAAGAGAGTTCTCTGCAGCTTCAGAGGCAATCGGGATGTGCAGCGCTTTACATGTGGATTCCTTCGTCGCCGTGTTCTGCCCACAAGCCGGGATCGGGGAAAGAGAGAGAGCGAGGTAGCAGATCGCAAGAAAGTTCGGCAGACCGCAGAACAGAGGTCTTATTAGGGTTTAGGGTTTGGGGTTTAGGGTTTAAAGGGTTTATAGGGTGTTCAGGTATATCACACGAGTTTTCGCAATGGCAGAAAAGGCTCCGTCGTTCAATGACCTTCCCTTCAGTTTGGAAGGAGCGCCTTGCCGGAAGCCTTGGACGTACAGTCTTGGTGCCCAATCTGAGTGGTTGAACCAGACGCAGGATCAAGGGGCCAAAGGAGGGACCCTTATAGACGACCTTAAGGGGTTATTTGGGGGCCATTTAGGAGCTACCTAGGTATGTAGGGACTATAATAAGGTATTTATATAGAGGGCTTTATATCGGGGAATAAGATGAAGGGTCCCTTCTAGGGGTCCCTCCCTTAAACCCCTTAACAGGAAGAGATCATCGAACCGGAGCTACCAATTGTGGATGCCCATCACCACCTCTTCCTCTGCGATGAGCCCGAGTGGTACAAGAAACGTGCCGAACATCCCAACATCGTCACCTACATGGAAAGAGAGCTTGCGGCGGATGCTAGGGCCCTGATTCCCTTTTTTGGGGTGTAAGGAACCTTAAGAAACCCTTATTCCCTTTTGTATCAGGGTTTAGGTTCCCTTGTAAAACCACCTTTAGACCAAAAAGGGCACCGGTGTTTTGTTGCTAGGATACTCTTGGTCTAGTTTTCAGGCGTCTGCGGCTCCGAGCTCTCAACCTCCTAAGCCCCTGAACCCTTGGGCTTAGGATGTAAACACTGGGCACAACATCGTTGCCACAGTCTTTGTCCAGTGCTACGCCATCCATCGCGCTACGGGTCCACGGCACCTTATGCCGGTCACTTGTTGGTGACCGAATGAGCTCCCCCCCCCCCCCCCCCCCCCCCCCAAAAAAAAAAAAAACAAAAAGAAAAAAGAAAACTGGGCTCCTATACCCTGTCACTGCTAGAAGGCCGTTTTAAGGTATATGAACCCTGGCTCCAAACCCTAAATCCGAAACCCTGAACCCTTTTAGGGTTCACAATCGGTCCCCAAGGTTGCATGTCAACCATAAACCCTTTGAGGCTTCATTCGATCCCCACTTCCTAAACCCTAAACCCTAAACCCTAAACCCTAAACCCTAAACCCTAAACCCTAAACCCTAAACCCTAAACCCTAAACCCTAAACCCTAAACCCTAAACCCTAAACCTATTCACTTTAAACCCTAAACCCATTCAAAGCCAGGTTGGTGAGACTGAGATGGTGCAAGGGGTTGCTGCCATTGGGGAGTCACAAGTCCTTGGGACCTGCAAGTTCTGCGCCGGCATTGTGGCGCTTGCCGATCCCTTCATCAGTTCCTTTGGGGGACCCAAATGAACCTTAAAGGGTTTCTGGAAGTATACTTGGAGGTTCATGGCACTTAATTATCAACCAATATTGCGGTACTATAACCCCTATTCAGGACTCTTAGTATAAGAGGGAACATCCCAAGTTATAGGGTACATGACCCCCCCCCCCCCCCCAATTTTTGGGCTCATTTGGTCCCCCCCCCCAAGGTGTGGCCGAGATGCGTGAGGTTCTGGATGCCCATCGCAACGCAGCTCGCAATTTGCGCGGCATTCGTTTCGTGGGAGGCATGGCTGAGCAGATCCCTTTTACGGAGAAGCGGTTCCATGACTGCGTCGCAGAGGCTGTCTCCCGGGGTCTCAGCATCGACTTGAATGGGCCCGAGTCCCACCCGCTAAACTTTCAGAAAGTGCTGGGAGGTATCCTGGGCCTTGCGGAGCTGTTTCCCCAGGCTACGATTGTGCTGGACCACTGTGGGGGAGCCGTTGGCCCTAAGGCCTTTGCTGGCGAAGAGGGCGCCAAGATCTTTGCGGAATGGAAGGAGCCTTGGGGACGAAATTAAACCTAAAATTCGGGCTCATATACCCTAAAACTACTATAGTTCCTGTTAAGGTAATAGGAGCCATAAACCCTTTTTTGGGTTCATTTGGTTCCCAAGGAGTACATGGTGAAGTTGGCAAAGCACCCGAACATCCATGTCAAGTTGGGTGGGCTCCTGATGCCATTGGCCGGCCATGAGCTTCTGGGTCGCCCAGTGGTGCCCTCTTCCCTTTTTTTTGGGGTTCAAGGTCCCTTGATATAGTAACCCATCCCAAAAAAGAGTGCCCCCTTTTTGACATACCCTAAGGGTCCCTATGCAGTAGCTTTGAGGAGTAAGTATGTACTAGAGTTACATGAACCCTTAGTAAGGCCCTTAGGGATATGGTTACTACCAAGGCTTCACACTCGGAAGCAGCCTCTCGGCAGTGAGGAGGCAGCTGAACTCATCTGGCCATATGACAGTCATTGCCTGGATTGCTTCACGGCGTCTCGTTGTATGTTTGAAAGCAACTTCCCAATGGACAAGTGCTCTATCTCCTACCCGGTGCTCTGGAATGCCTTCAAGAGAGTTGCGAACAAGAAGGGCCTGTCTGCAGCAGAGAAGACGGCCGTCTTTTCAGGTACGGCGTCGAAGGTGTACAGGCTGGGCGACGTGCAAGGCGTTGAGCAGGAGCACGCCAGCAAGCGGCAGCGCCAGTGAAAGGGTGGCACATGGAAGGCACGGATCCTACGCACTCTCCCGGGCAGGTGATGTGGGGCTCCTGACAGTGCGGCCGTGTGGTTCACTCGTGGACTTGTGCTCAGCGCATCTTCTTACAGCTTCCAAAAGATGCATCGCGCGAGCTACAGACCCCGGTTTAGGGTTTAGAGTTTAGGGTTTAGGGTTTAGGGTGCGCAACACTTGCAGCCTTCAGTCAGCTCATTAGAAGCAGCTTCATCTGCGAAAACGCTGTTGACAGTTCCCTTCTCTGTCTGCAGAAACAGCATGTGCATGTGAAATCTGGCGATTGCAATCCCCCTTTGATCACCCCCGTTGACTCCCGCTTGATATCAATGATGGACTGAAGTGCCGATGGTATCAAGAATAGTGGACTTCTCATTGCAAGTATGTTGTTTCATGTGACTTGAGTAGAGAACATTGAGTACAACATACGGAAAACAAATAACTACTTTGTGTATAGAAGAGCTGAAAACAGTATTGCATTAGTCATGGAACTCTGGCTCCATGACCCGACATAATGTGGATTGCCTTCGTACCCTTTTCCCTTTTATGGGTTCAAGGTTCCCTTTTAAACCAACCAACCCCAAACAAGGGTGCCCTTTTTGACATACGGTTACTGGGCTACCAAGCTATGGTATCTGGGGTTGTCCTTCCCCTTCTTCGTACTCACGGAAGCAGACGCTATCTAACTGTGCAGGAAGAGTTGCCATACGAAAGGGCTTCGGCAATTTGCGTAAGTAAGCCCCCCCAAAACTAGAAAACACCATTTTGTGAGGGCAAGATGGGGATTATGCAATCTCTTGTTTTTTGTCGGGGTTCTTATGCCAATAGTATTGAACCCTAAGCCCCAAACCGAAAATAGTCTTTCCTTTCAGGGCAACATGGGGATTCCGCGCTGTTCATTTTCTTTTTTTGGGGGTGGAGGTTCTTAAGCAGTAGTTTCTCCGGGAAGCAAAGAAAGCAACACAGAGCAGCCGTGCACCGCTTAGAAAAACTCTGCGTGTAACGGTAACGGTATGTGTAGCGAAGCGATTCTTAGGGTTTTGGGTTTTCGGTTTTCGGTTTTGGGTTTAGTGTTTAGGGTTTCGTCCCTTTGGGCTTGCCTAACCCATTGTTCGCTTGGACTCAAGGGATTCAGACTCGGAGCCCTAAGGTTATGGCCCTTATCTTCCCTTCGGGATCCTTAAACAGGGACCCCAACACCCAGGGGTGCGACCTTAAGGGTCCAAGGTGGAACCCCTAGATGGACAGTGCGAAGACGCGAGCATTCCCTCAAACACCCGCACACGCGCTGGAAAGCTGAATCCCGTCCCCCTAATATTCAAGCCCCCCCCCCCCCCCTCTTTGCATAAAGACCCTCCAAAACCCCAAAGGTTTTTTTGGTATTAGGGGGTGGGTTCTTATAGCCAAACAGCCCGTCGTTGTGGCTTCCTGGCTCTGTCATAGTTGCAGGTTTCAAGTTTTAGGCCTACTAGGTTCGAGACGCCCTAAGTCTGTAGTGATTTTGAATGGGGCGGCTACGGGATCGAGTTTTGGGGCCAGGGAGCGTTTAATATTAGTTAGGTGTCCGGGCTAAACCCTAAACCCTAAACCCTAAACTCCAGTTTCGTTCTGGAGGAGATCAAGCCAGGCTCCATGGCGACGCTCTGCGACGACTCCCTGGCACACTTCGGCTACTGGAAGGGCAACCTCGTGCGCGTGGTGCAGGATGGCGCTGGATGGTTTAGGGTTTAGGGTTTAGGGTTTCGGGTTTAGGGTTTAGGGTTTAGGGTGCTGGATGGCTTCGGTTTTGGACTTACATCGTTAGTACATCCAAGATATCCCGATATCCCAAAGCCACATCAAACCCAAGCCATAAACCCTACCCCCCGCGCGCACACACCCACACACACATGTTGCACAAGGTTTCCGGGAGTTCGACCGTAGACCCCAAAGTAGGCACAGGGTTTAGGGTTTAGGGTTTAGGGTTTTCAGGGTTCAGGGTTCAGGTTCAGGGTCAGGGTGGCTTACATCCACGGGTCCTAGCCCAAAACCCGAAACCAGAGATTGACCAGCCCACGTCAACCTGGCTCCCCCAAGTCCTGAGGCTGCAGCAGCTAAAACCACAGCCCTGTAGCCCTAAGCCCTAAACCCTAAACCCTAAGCGCTGGAAGGCCGAGCACACCCCCAAAGAGGCTTTTGGCTTTTGGGTGTGCGCTTGTTGTTCTACACTCTACGCGGGGAACTGTGCTTAACTCCTTGGCTTCCGGTGTAGGGGCTTAGGGTTTCGGGTTACCGGGGTTACCCTCAGCCCCATAAAACGCTTGCAAAAACCGAATCCTTCGGGCTCGGTGAAAGCCATCGCTGGAGCAGGAAGATGCTGACGACTACTTTCTTGTTGAAGTTCGCCTTGGCTGCTTGACGACTGCCTTTGCCCTCTTGTCACGTGGAGCCCCCCCCCCCCCCCACCCCCCGGTTCACTCGAAAGCCTGCAAAAGCCTAAGCCTAAGCCGAAGCCCTAAACCCTTGAACCCTAAACCAGTGAGGCTTGAAAGAGCTGAGAGGATCTTCTTGTTTGTGTTGCTGTGTGGGGTGCTGGTTGGGGGAGGGGAGGCGCTGCAGATATGGTTTCGGGAGCAGGGTTTGAGGGCTTAAGCGGCTTAAGGGTTTTGGGTTGGGGACTAGAGGGCTTCGGGTTCAGGATTACAGGGTTTAGATGGAATCCCACCCTCCCTGATGCCCCGAAAGCGCCAGACCCTTTGACCCCGCAAAGGAGCAGGCCTAGGAAAGCGCTTTAGGGTTGAGGACTTAGGGTTGTTGGGTTTAGGGTTCGGGGTAAATGCTAGTAGGCACCCCAAAAGGGCCAAAAACTTCGAGAGTTTGCTCCCTAATGACTCCCTAAACTCTAAACTCTAAACCCTCAACGCTAGGCCCTAAACCTTGAACCCTGAACCTTGAACCCTGAACCCTAAACCCTGAACCCTGAACCCTGAAACCTAAACCCTGAACCCTAAACCCTAAACCCTAAACCCCTAATCCCTAAACCCTAAACCCGAAACCCGAAACCCTAAACCCTAAACCCTACCCGAACAAGCCCCGCTTAAAACAATCAAGAAAAGCTGATTCAAGGCTGGCCCGGGCCCTGCTATCTGCGCGTGCACAGGAAGTCTCTGAAGCCAAAGGACCTGCATTTCTAGGACCCAGAGGGCCTTATTCCCCTGTTTCTTGGGGTTTAGGGTTTAGGGTTTAGCTTTAGGGCGGGTTAGGTTCCCTTTTAAGCCCCTCTAAACGAGCAAGGGCACCCTTTTTTATTCCTGGGTTACTCTTGGGTCTAGATTTTGGGGGGGTTTGGGGCTCCTGAGGTCTCCCCCAAGTGGGATCCTTTGTCCTGTCAGTCCCGGAAGAACGCAGCAAACCTCATTGTAGGGTTCAGGGTTTAGGGTTTAGGGTTTAGGGTTCAGGGAAATCGCGAAAACGCTCAAGCCCATCCCTTCGTTTCTTACCGGGCCTATGAGGTTTAGAGTTCGGCGGGCAAACATCGACTTCTGTACTTCTTTGCTTTGCGGGCTTCCACCACCCTGAGCCATCTGGCCCTAAGCCCTGAACCCGAAACCCAAAACGGCCCTAAACCCTCAACCCTAAACCCTAAATCCTAAACAGCCCTCAACCCTCAACCCCAAGCCCTAAAACCCGAAACCCTAGTCCGGTGTCCCAGGACTTACTGTTGGTGAGTAGGGAATGCGGGGATGAGGTACCCTATGTCCCCCAATACTACACCCTATATAATCTAGGCGGATATATGGTACCTCATACCCGCATTCCCTACTAACCAACAGTAAGAGGACCAGCAGTCCAAGAAAAAGAAGAAGGCAAAGCAGGATGATGTCGATCCCTGGCTGGTCTTCAGACGAGGGTTTAGGGCTTAGGGCTTAGGGCTTAGGGTTTAGGGTCCAGGGTTCAGGGTTTAGGCTTTCGGCTGAACGGGAGAGGCTGGCTTCATAATCTTCTTGAAGGTTCGGCAAATGCAGCCCCTACTCCGCTGCAACACATAGTAGGAGACCTGGGCTTTGGAGTACTATACTTTAATTTTTTTTTTGGTCTGGGTTCCTGTAATGGCTACTTATACCTAAAAAGTAGGGAGACTTTGCTGAGCAGATCCCCCTTCGTGGAACAAATAGTTTTCACCTGCTCGCCAGAAGCACTCTACATCTTGCATTGAACTCGCGGTAAGAGCTTTTCTGGGCCTCACGCAGAGGCAGCTATCGCTGGCTTATCCCAGCAACGGTTTACCCTGATTCGCCCAATAAACGTCAAAGGTTTAGGGTTTAGGGTTTGGGATACTCCCGACCCGGCTCAGTTTGAGCTGTCCAGTGTAATTAAGCAAGATCGAGCATGTGTTATGTGTTTAGGGCAGAGTGTTTAGGGTTTAAACCCTAAACCCTAAACCCTAGACCCTAGACCCTAAACCCTAAACCCTAAACCCTAAACCCTAAACCCTAAACCCTAAACCCTAAACCCTAAACCCTAAACCCTAAACCCTAAACCCTAAACCCGAAGCCGGAATCGGAATTGGTTTCGGGTGACAGAGTCGCTGAAGGCCTTGAACCAACAGGCCTTAGCACCAGAGATTATATTAGGGTGTAGGGTTTAGGGTTCAGGGTTTAGGTTTAGGGTGTTTTTCACGACATATTGGGTTCTGGGGGTCAGGTGCCTGTGTGGATTTTGTCGAAGAAGTCGTGGGTGGGTCACATCCAAAGGAATGGAGATCAAGGCTCAAAATAGCTTGAGTTTCCGAAGGGGTCAAGGCCCAAAATCTCTCCGATCAAGCTTTCTCCGAAAGGGGTCAGCCCCCGAGGAATTTATCCAGACAAAACTCCATGGACCACGCCAGACCCTGATTTTAAGGCCCAAATGTATACAATGCATATACATAAATATATAGGTACATGGACACATGGAGGCAGCTACTGCCGCTAGCATGATGCACTCGACCTTGCTTTTGTTTCACAGAATGTCTTCGTTTTGTTCGCTGCTCAGCAGCACAAGCCTGAAATCCTGAACCTTACAGCCCTAAGCCTCAACCCTCAACTCTCAACCCTGAACCCTAAACCCTCAACCCTCAACCCTAAACCCTAAACCCAGGGCTGCTCCGGATTCCCCCCTGGCCTATTGCCCCAGCCGGGCGATGCCAGCCCGGAGGAGTTGCGTCAGCCTCGGGGTTTAGGGTTGGGTTTAGGGTTTAGGGTTTAAGGTTTAGGGTTTAGGGTTTAGGGTTTAGGGTTTAGGGGTTAGGGGTTAGGGGTTAGGGGTTAGGGGTTAGGGGTTTAAGGTTGAGGGTTGAGGGGTTTAAAGGGGTTTAGGGTTGAGAGCTTTGGGGGTTGTAGTAGTATCGGGGTTTATGGCCTGGGGTTGAGAGTTTGGAGGGTTTTGTGTTTTCTTTGGTTTTCGGGCATGTCTTTTTTTGTTTCCAGAGCTTTCGCCCACAAGCTTCAAATGATGAGCTATCACGGCTTGCGTAAGACATGTTAGGGTTTATGATTTAGGGTTTGGGGTTTTGTAGATGGTATCTGAGGCGACACTTCATGGGATCCTGCCTGAACGGCGTTTCACCCCCAAGTAAGGGCGCAAATAACCCCTAAAACATGTCTTACATATGTCGGGCTGTTGGTGGTGGATTGGGATGGTCTCCCTTATACTAGCAGTCCTGAATAGGGATTGTAGTACCTCCCTATCAAGGACTGCTAGTATACGGGGGAACATCCCAAGTGGTAGCTCAGGTTGGGATAGTCTCGGAGCCCACGACCGTTTTTCAGGAGGACGCCCCCGGCAGCAGCAGCTCAGAAGAGGCTCCTGATTAAGCCTTGGGATGTTCACCCGTTTTCTAACTGGGGGAGGGGGGGCGGGGGGTGGGGGGTACTATATAATCCTGACTAAGGACTGTTAGTAGAAGGGGGAACGTCCTAACCCTAAGCCCCAGGCCCTCAGTGAGCCTTATTTCCTTTCCGTCCCAGGGAAGTCCTGACACCCATGCCGAGGACCACAAGCAGTCGTGTGCTGTAGACGGCCATCTCAGGCTTTAAAAACTTCAGGACTTTAACCTTTTGGGTTTTGTAGAAATTACAATAAAAGACTAGAAGTTAAAATTTTAGGAGGGTTCAAAAGTCAGCTTACGACAAACAAACAAGAACAGCACCCCCCCCCCCCCCTGCCCCCGCAACCGTAAACGTAACCTAGACCCTAAACCCCAACCTTAAATCCTGTACACCCCAAACCCTGTGCACTAAACTCTGAAAACCCTGAAACCTAAACCCGAAACCTAACCTAAACCCTACGTGTTCTCACGGTAGGCTTTCGCCTCCTTACCTTACACCTACACCTCTAAGCCCCCGGAGGACCCTAAAGCGTGTAGACTCGGGTTTAGGGTTAGGGTTTAGGACTTAGGACTCGCCCCTGGAACCCCCCTACCATTAACAGCCGCCTAATCTTTTTCATAAACCGTATAACCCTTTCCCTACACCCTACACCCTAAACCCTGCCTGCGACTCTAGTGTGGAGGGTATTCGCCCGAAACCCTAAGCCCTAAACCCTAACACCCTAACACCCTAAGACCCCAACACCCGAACACCCTAACACCCGAACACCCTAGGCCCTAAACCCTAAAGGCCCTAAACCCTAAAGGCCCTAAACCCTAAAACCCTAAACGCCCTAAACCCTAAAGGCCCTAGACCCTAAACCCTAAACCCTAAACCCTAAACCCGAAACCTAAACCCTAAACCCTAAAGGCCCTAAACCCGAAAAACCCAACTTGAAGGGCCGACCCCTAGGTGCCTTAGGGTTTAGGATTTAGGGTTTAGGGTTTAGGGTTTAGGGTTTAGGGTTTAGGGTTTAGGGTTTAGGGTTTAGGTGCCTGCCTCCACTGCCGCAGGACATCGCGGGGCTTCCCTCGGCCGAAGCGACAGGGAGCTCTGACCAGGCGGGTTTCGGCGGACTTGTTTTTAACCTAGCCCTAAAGCCCTAAACCCTAAACCCCAAACCCTAAACCCCAAACCCGATACCCTAAACCCCAAACCCTGAGCCCTGTAACCCTGAACGTTGTGGGTTCAGATGTACATGCAGCCGTAAATGTTAAACCCTAAGCTTGTTGAGGAGCACTTATGTTGTAGGACAATAAAGTTGAACTAAAGTTGGACGTGCCAAGGATATGGAGATAGCAAGTTAGCACAGGAACATGAGTGCAAGTAGGAATATTGCTCGGATATACTTGTAACTTTAAATCGCCACAAACAAATGCATACGCAAATAGCAAAAATAATACGCATATGCAGGTATCTCTGTTTGTGTGTGGGGCGCTCTGGCTTAGGGGTTTAGAGGTCCCACCCTGTCTGCATTTAAGGGGTAGAAGGGACCCTTAATTTGATTCCTCTACATAACCCCCCATATATATATATATACAAATATGCACATATATACCTTATATACTCCCTATATGCCCAAACAGCCCCTAAGTAACCATAAAGACCCCTAATGTCCCTTATAAGGGTTCCTCCATTAGTCCCTTGACTGCAGGAGAACGAGGAGGATGATGTGTGCGCCTGGTGGCTCATGGGAGTCAAGAGCCTTGGCAAAGGTTCAGAGGTTGGGGTTTGGGGTTTAGGGTTTAGGGTTTTAGGGTTTAGGGCTTAGGGTTTTAGGGTTTAGGGTTTAGGGTTTAGGGTTTAGGGTTTAGGGCTTGAGGTGGCTTCATCCCTCTAGGCCAGAATCCCTCAAGGCTTGCAGTCCCTGAGCCTTGAGCCCCGTTCACTGCTTATAGGGTCCTTCTGGGAGGGGGTTCATGGGGGGTTCATGGGGGGTAGGGAATCTTAGGGAAGCTTAGGGTTATAAATTGGGGCTTGAGGCTGGAGAAGCCCAGTAACATGAAAGACCCTCAATGAACGGGCACGTCCCCTTCCTTAAGGCCTTAAGGCTATAGCAGCTACTCTGAACCCTAACCCTAAACCCTAATTATAAGACCTAAGCCTTAGACCCTAAGCCCCATAAACCCCCAAGTGGCGGCTCTGGGCGTGGGGGCCCTGTCTATATATTCCTCACTCTACCAACAATGGCCCATAAGTGTGAGGACAAGGGACATGAGGGGCTTTAGGGTTGAGGAGTTATGAGGGGGGCTTACGCAAGGGTAGGGCCGTTAAACACCTACAAACCCTAAACCCTAAATCCTACACTCTTGGGGTGAGTTGGGGTGCAGGGCTCAGGTCCCTAAACCCCAGACACTAAACCCTGAATCGTTTGGGGTACTCTTTTCAGGGGGCATACTAGGCTTTAGGTGGATAGGTCAAACAGCCCAGTAGTTCGCGTAACTGTTCATAAGATTCTCGATGTTGTCCTTGTATTTGCACTTCGTCGACACGAAACTTAAACCCCACAAGCGTTACACGTGGCAAACATCTGTGAACATGTGCCTTAAAGCCTTCCAGCCGTTAAACCCGCAATACCCTTAAAGCTAAACCCATCAGCCCCTCATGGTCCCCTTCCTAAGCCCGAAACCCTAAACCCTAAACCCTAAACCCTAAACCCTAAACCCTGAACCCTGAACCCTGAACCCTGAACCCTGAAACCCAAACCTTCAAGCATTCTTACCCCCACCATGAGGAACACCTTCATCAACGTGCAAGTGGACGCTGGATCTGAAGCCAGCAAGGACGCTTGGGGCTGATTTGGACTCTTTACAAAGTTTCGATTGGGGTTTATAGGGTTTGGGGTACTGGGGTATGGGCTTGTTTGACTCTACTTATGAACTCTATTCACCCGGAACCCTAAGCCACAAAACCTTGAACCCCACTTCGAGGTTCATGGTACCAAGTATAACTGTACATATAACTGTACTTCTAACTGTACTTCTAACCATATTAGGGCACGTAAGGAGCTTACAAGTGGTTTAGTAGAAAATAAGAATTGGTTATTAAGTACCATGAACCTCCAAGCACTGCCACCCTAGGACTGGGGCCGGGCCTCCCACGCCAAGACCGAGCCCGCGTGCGGGCACCAACGTCTGACCCACCAGGCCAAGTTCATCCGCACAAAGGCAAGCCAGGGGGGGAGCAAACCCCTACACCCCTAAACCCCTAAACCCCTAAACCCCTACACCCCTAAACCCCTAAACCCGAAACCCGAAACCCTAAACCCTAAACCCTACCCCTAAACCCTAAACCTCTAAAAAACCCTAATCCCCCAAACCCCAAAGCCCCTAACGCCGACTGGGGGACCTGGGAGAGAACCAGGTGAATCCCCTTTTATAAAGCCATGGCATGACCCTATAACCCTGAGCCCCTAAACCCTGAACCCTAAACCCTAACATACCCTAAACCCTAAACCCTAAACCCACATGGAGGTTTGTAAAGTTGGAGACGACCAGGTGAATATGTTGCTGCAGCAACTCGATCAAGTCGACAGGGAGCTGATCATCGACTTCGTGAACGACATAACAACCTCACTGGAGCAGGCGCGCCCTATAGGGGGGTTTAGGGTTTAGGGAGGGGCTTTTTGGGTCGGGTGGGATTGGCCTTTACAGGGTCTAGGGACGAACGTTGTGTTTGTGTTTTTAGGGTTTGGGTTTTAGGGTTTTAGGGTTCAGGACGGTTTAGGAGGGCTTTAGAGGCCTTAGGGTTTGAAAATGGGTTGCGGGTATTCTTTGTAGTGAGGATATTGGTGTAGAGATGCTAGAAGACGCTTTAGGATTTGGGGCGGTTGTTGAAAGGAAGGGAATCCTTATGGATGCCATTTTGTGTCTTTAGTCAACCCTAGACACCACACCCTAAACTCTAAACCCCAAACCCTAAACCCTAAACCCTAAACCCTAAACCCCAGGTGGGAGAGGAAGACCACGAGCTTCATGAGGTAAAGCAGCGCGCGGTCAGCGCGCTCAGCACCGTTCTCGGCAGGCTGAAGCTTGGCGGGGGCTTGGGGGTTTGGGGCTTAGGGTTTCGAGTTTACAGTTTCACGTGTTTGCCTACTCCAACTTTCGTCCACTAAGCCTGTCATAGGTGGAAGGGGTCAGGGCGCATAGTTCTTTTTTGGTGTGTTGTGTCGTAGGGTTTGTGAGCTTTTCACAAGCATTAAAGACTTCAAAGATAGCTGCAAGAGCAGCCAGCTAACCTCCCCAGTTTGTGCCCTTTGTCTCTGTTTTTTGCGGGGAGTTCGGGGGGAGACGTATTCAAAATTGCATCAAACCAGTCCAAAACAATGCGTGAGGGGCTTGGATGGAAAGCTGCATCAAACCAGTCCAAAAAAAAACATGATGAGGGGGTTTACGAGGGTGGGGGGGGGGGGGGGTTAGGACCCTTCTAATTCCTACCCGTATTTGCTATTCCTTTGCCACTCTTGGGTCTATCCAAGGACCACCTCCGAGGAGCGAAAGCAGGTCATGTGGGATCTCTGCGCCCTGCGCGGCACCGCCTTTCCCTCGATGGATCTCAGCCCAGAGGCCTTCTGTAGCCCTAAACCCTAAACCCTAAAGCCTAAACCCTAAACCCTAAACCCTAAACCCTAAACCCTAAACCCTAAAACCCTAGCCCTAAACCCCGAACTTCTAAGCAGAGAAGCTGTAAACCCCAACAGACAGGGCACAGTCGCCACTTTTGCAGGTCAGAAGCGGGTTTAATTAGGGCTGTTCTGTTCGCAAAAGGGTGCTCAGGGTTTAGGGTTTAGGGTTTAGGGTTTAGGGTTTAGGAGGGTTTCCAGCTTTAAATGGGTTTTCGGGGGTTCTGAGGGTGGGGTTCAGCACACATTCAGCCCTGAATCCTAAACCCTAAATCCTAAACCCTAAACCCTAAACCCTAAACCCTAAACCCTAAACCCTAATCAGCCCGGAAGTCCCCAAAGTCATATACAAAAGCCTGCGATAGACGCCCTAAGCCCCCAAAGCCCTATATCAGGCTGCGCCTTCCCACATGCAAAGCTTGAACCCGAAGCCCCAAACCCCTAAACCCTAAACCCTAAACCCTAAACCCCAAACGCTAAACCCCAAACCCTAAACCCTAAACCCGAAACCCCCTTAAGCCCCAAAGCCCTCATGCTAAAGCTAGAGCCCTATAGGGCCCTGCTCTACACCAAGTAGAGGGTTTAGGGTTTCGCGGGTAGGGTTTAGGGTTTAGGGTTTAGGGTTTAGGGTTTAGGGTTTAGGGTTTAGGGTTTAGGGTTTAGGGTCTAGGGTCTAGGGTCTAGGGTCTATAGGGTCTAGGGTTTAGGCGTAGAGTCGCCACAGTTTCAGGGCTTTCACCCGCCCATGTGAGAGCCCCAAAACTCAAATCCCCAAACCCCTAGCAAAAACCCCTCAAGGCCCCCTAAACTCGGCAAGTTCCCCAAACCTAAACCCCCTAAACCCCAAACCCTAAACCCCAAACCCCAAACCCTAAACCCCAAACCCCAAACCCCAAACCCCAAACCCCAAACCCTAAACCCTAAACCCCAAACCCCAAACCCTAAACGCTAAACCCTAAACCCTCAACCCCAAACCCTAAACCCTAAACCCTAAGAGCCCGAAGCAGGCCGAGCTCCAGGCTGAGGTCTGGGCTGAGTACCTGGCCTGGATGGACGACCACGGCTGGCGCCGTGGTTTGGTTTAAGGTTTAGGGTTTAGGGTTTAGGGTTTAGGGTTTAGGGTTTAGGGTTTAGGGTTTAGGGTTTAGGGTTTAGGGTTTAGGGTTTAGGGTTTAGGGGTTAGGGGTTAGGGGTTAGGGGTTAGGGGTTAGGGTTTAGGGTTTAGGGTTTAGGGTTTAGGGTTTACGGTTTTGTAAGGGGTTTTTGAGTGTTTTTCAGAGTTTTTGAGGGTTTTAGGGTGTTCAGGGTGTTTAGTTGTTTAGGGTGTGGGGTTGTTTAGGGTTTAAGGTGTCGGGCTTGGTTTGGGGTTTCGGGTTTCGGGCGTGGGGTGTGGGGTTTCGGGTTTAGGGTGTGGGGTTTAGGCTTTAGGGTTTCGGGCGCTTGGGGTGTGGGTTTCGGGTTTAGGGCTTGGTGTTTGGGTCTGCCAGCCGCCAGGGCATGGCGCTGCAGGGGCTACGCCCAGGGGCGGGCAACGCCAGGAGTAGCAGGCAGAGGCATGGCAGTTCCCAAAGCAAAACCCCTCCCCCCCGCCCCCCGCGAGCCGCTGATGCTGCTGATGCTCGCCCCCCGGGTCCCCAAAGAGAAACGAAGCCTCGATGATGCGCACCCTGGCCCCCCGCCCGGCCGCGCATCATGAGCATCAGCGGCTCCGGCCTCCAGGCATGCGTGGCTTGTGGGGGCATATGCCGGCCTCAAAACGGGAATGTCCGTAACAGCACGAAAACCACGGTATTTACAGCGTTTTCTTCGTTTTCCAAGCTCGCAGCTGCATCCGAAACCCGAGACCCAACCCGCTGATGCTCATGATGCGCGCTCTTGTGGGGGTTCCTTGGGGTGGCCGATGCCCCCCCCAAAAAACTCAACAACGCGTCTTCGGCAGAAGTTAACAAATAGAGTCAGGGTCGTTTTTGGGATTCCCCGCAGGGCACCCTAAAACAGTGTCCTGGAGCTTGTGATCTTGCAGGGTCTACACAGCAGTCGACGATCGTGTACGTAGCATGACGCGATGACAACCAGTGTTTCGGGGTCGTAGGTCTGAAAAACAGGCCCACGACACCCAAGCCAGAAGTCCTGAGTCCTGCAAACAAACAAGCAAGCCCCCAAATGGCCAAGAGCCCGACCGAGGGCATAGACCTAAGGATGTGTGGGGTTTAGGGTTTAGGGTTTAGGGTTTAGGGTTTAGGGTTTAGGGTTTAGGGTTTAGGGTTTAGGGTTAGGGGAAGCGCTGGACGACGGTATCGAGGTGCAGCGAAACCCTTTTAGCAAACCCAGCAAGCCCCAAAGATCCATGTCCCTACATCGGACATACTTGGGCCTTCAAGGGGTTCCGAAGAAGTAGCTTGAGAGCGCCAGAAATTATACTATATACCCTAAACCCTAAACCTTATATAGGTCCATGGATCTGTAGGGAAGTGTAGGCAGCAAATATCTGCTTTCCCCCCCAAAAAAGACCTGTTTCGGGCTCAGGATCAAGTTCCCACGACCGGAGCAAGTGGTCCGAGACACTATTGACATGAGCTCCAAGGACGCTTAGGGTTTAGGGTTTAAGGTTTAGGGTTTAGGGTTTAAGGTTTAGGGTTTAGGTTGTAGGGTTTAGGGTTTATATAGGCTTAAGGGTTGAGGCTTTAGGGCTAGGGTTTAGGGCATAGAGGTCAGGGACTAGAGTTTAGGGTTTTTTGGTTGTAGAGTTCTACTTGTCTTGTAGTTTGCCTAAGTGGTGCTTCTCCTCATCATCTATACTCAAAACTGTGGAGTAGGTTGGGGCAGGGGGTTCTTCTGGGATGTTCTGGACTCAACCCTAAACCCTACCCCTAAACCCTAAACCCCAAACCCTAAACCCTACACTGAGAGAGATGCTCTTGGGGTTTCGGGTCTTTCCAGGGTTCAGGGGGGGGGCAGGGGTTTCGGGCTGCAGGGTGCAGGTCGTAGACCGTACCCACCCACCCAGGCCCCGAAGGTTCAGGGTTGCAGTGTGTAGGGTTTAGGGTTTAGGGTTTAGGGTTGAGGGTTGAGGGTTTAGGGTTTAGGGTTTAGGGCTTAGGGTCCCTAAACAAGGCCCTCTGCACCCTAAACCTTCAATGCAAATGCCGCTCTGCGTCCAGGCCCTGGGCCGCGATCCTGAGAGCGCCAAGCGCATCACGGTGTCCGTGACGAAGGCGACGGTGAAGCTGATCTGTGATTCGGCCAGGGCTTAGGGTTTTGGGGTTTGGGGGTTTGGGGGTTTAGGGTGTAGGGTTTAGGGTTTAGGGTTTAGGGTTTAGGGATACTGTTTAGGTTTTTGGGTTTTGGGTTTAGCTTTTAGGGCAGCATCCAAACAACCGCTTTTTCGGGGTACCGGACCCCTTGAGAACCCAATTACATCGCATACAGGTCTTTCTGTAGTGCGACGATGGAGTTAAGTATCGATCACCCATACAAGGAGCGACCCTCCAGTTATAAGTAGAGTTATAAGGACCCTAGACTGGGTTATCAGGCTGCTAACTTAGGTTCTAAGTCCCTTAACTACACTTAGTATAGTAAGGGGGTCCCTGTTTGTACTGAATAGGCTTGTGTTGATGTTCTTAGTTTGATGGTGCTAGAAATCAGCCCTTTGGGACGAGGTTCCCCGGGCTTGGAGGGCGTGTATGTGTGAGCTGCGCGGGGAAGGGGGAAGAAGTAATTAGTAGAGTTTTCTCTTGGTAGGTGAGGACAGTGACATTTTTCTTTGTTAGGCTTGCACGTAGCAAGGTTTAGCTAGTTGGTAGTTGAGGGTTCTGCTTGCGTTTGTCGTGCATAGAGGCCTAGAGGGAGTTCAGCAGGGCGAGCCTGCCCTACCTCAACCCAACCCGCCCATGCCCACCCCACACCCCCACACCTCCACGCACCCCCACGGAAGAGGTAGAAGCCCAAAAGGTATACCAGCTGATTCTAAATTGCGGTCCCTTCTTGGGTACAGTACTTAATCCAGCATGGGAGCCCATGCTTTTTAGGGGCAGCAAAAGGACCAGGAACGGTGAGTTTAGGGTTTAGGGTTTAGGGCTTAGGGTTTAGGGTTTAGGGCTTAGGGTTTAGGGTTTAGGGTTTAGGGTTTAGGGTTTAGGGTTTAGGGTTTAGGGTTTAGGGTTTAGGGGGTCTATGGGAAAGAACTCCAAGGCAACTTCGCCCCAAGCTTCTCGGACGACTTCGTGAAGCACGTCGGGGCCTGGCTCTTGAAGTGGCAGGGCAGCAGCTGGGGGGTGGGGGTGGGGGGGGGCGATCTTGCGTGGCTTTTGGGGTTTGAGGGCTCAGGAGGGAGTCGTGGTTCTTTAGTTTAGGGTTTAGGGTTTAGGGTTTAGGGTTTAGGGTTCAGGGTTCAGGGTTTAGGGCTCATCCGTCACTGTTCGGAGGCAGGAGCAGCTTCTTGATAACACGTTTTTTTTTTTTTTTTTTGGGGGGGGGGGGGGGGTGGGGGTGGGGTTCTTGCGTGCCTTGCTGTTCAGGTCCCCCTCTCACTCTCATGACGGACGCCCGTGTACACACACACTCACACACAAAGCAACAAATCACATACATGTTGTGGTGGCGTCTTCAGAAGGGGGGGGGGGGTGCTTTGCTGCCATGAACTTAAACCCAAGGCACCTTAAACCCCAACCCCAAGAAACCCTTGCAAACAAGACTTGCCTTTGAAGACCAAGACGAATGAAGGCAGATGGGAGAGCTCTACCGAGAGCAGTGGAGCGTGGTGTCTCTCGGACTTTGGCTTGGAACCCCTATTTGAGCTTTTTTGTATGGGCTCGGTAGCGAAGAAGCATGGTAGCGAAAACACCCCCCCGCCCTCCTCCTCTCCTCCTCCTCAAACTAGGGACCTGACTTCATAAGTACCCCCCTGACATCGATGGAAATCAACAAGCAAGTATAAACAGAAAGTAAAAAGTATGAGAAGCACATATTTTATGTGATTTCACATACATGAATATCAGGGCAATATTGCTCGCTTTAGTGAACTGGTCTTGCATGGCCGTAGTCCGTTCAGAGCGGGCAAGCGCCGATGGTTTGTGAGGTGGCCCGCCGTAAGCCCTGGCTAGAGTAGCCCTATTTCATGCTAGCCGACGGTTAGTATCTCCTTCAGAACCCCGGCTGCTCTGGGCAGGCGCTAAACCCGAAACCCTAAACCCTAATCCCTAAACCCTAAACCCTAAACCCTAAACCCTAAGTTTTGGGCCCTAGACCCAACTTTCGCACAGTCCAATGGAAGCGAGGCAGGAGCATGGTGTCCGTGGCTTCTGCGCCTTATTCCGCTACAAGGCGCTCCCTTCCCCCCACCCTAAACCTTAAACCCTAAACTCTAAACCCTAAACCCTAAACCCTAAACCCTAAATCCTAAACCCTAAACCCTAAACCCTAAACCCCCCACGATGGGAGCCTAGGAGCGCTATCAGAGATTCAGAGACCGTCTTCCCTCATGCCCTGAAAACACCCAAACCTCTCTAAAGCTCTAAACCCCTAAGCCCCATATCCTATCCCTAAACCCTAAACCCTAAACCCTAAACCCTAAACCCCCCCAAGCATCCTAAGCCCTACATTGCTTGAGGAGCATCGCGAGATCTTCGGTGTCCCGCTTGCTGACGAACAGAGCCGGGTGGGCGAGCCCCTGGAGCGAACTCATTGGGGGTTTAGGGTTTAGGGTTTAGGGTTTAGGGTTTAGGGTTTAGGGTTTAGGGTTTAGGGTTTAGGGTTGGGACCTCATACTAACAGCTCCTGAATGGGGATTACAACAGGGAGGGGGGTACTAGAATCCCTATTAAGGACTGTTAGTATGCGCTTTAAGCAGCTAAGGAGTTAGGGCTTATGAGGTTTTGCCCTACACCCTAAACCCTAAAACATTGTTTGGTTTATAAGGCTTATCAGGATTTGTGAGGCTGAGGCCTCCAGAAAGTTCTGGGACTGAGGCTGTGGTGCTTCAGGGCTTGCGAGGCTTCTACGTCTGGACTTCGAATACATGCTCAGACCCCCAAGGAGTTTATTCCGGTGGGTAAGAGGCTATCGCCTTAAGAAGTTATTCTTGGTAGCGAAGTGGTACACTTTTGCCACCTTTTTTTGTGTGGGGGGGGGGTTAAGGTTCCCTTTTTAAGTAACCAACTGCCAAGAAAGGGGTGCCCTTGTTGTAAGATGATTCCTGGGCCATCAAGAATTTCCGAATCTTAAACTCTCAGCCCTAAACCCTAAACCCTAAACCCTAAACCCTAAACCCTAAACCCTAAACCTCTCAACGCCCGACGTGTGAGGTGCTTCCGGGAAGACGTCGAGAAGCTCGTCAAGGCCACGGGTTTTTGGGGCCTTGAGTGTGTGTGGGTTTGTAGCTTGGGATACTCCCCCTTATACTAACAGTCCTTAATCTTGGCTTTCTTCTGGCTCTTAGGACTTTGGTTTTTTGGATTTTTGTAGAAACTACAAGAAGGGGCCTAAAAGTTAAACAAATTAGGAGGGGTTCAGAAGTCAGCAAAGTAGTAGGGATTCTAATACCACCTAGTATCACCCTACTAAGGGCTGTTAGTATAAGGGTAGGTTCCAAGGTACAGGGCTTAGGGTTTAGGGTTTAGGGTTTAGGGTTTAGGGTTTAGGGTTTAGGGTTTAGGGTTTAGGGTTTAGGGTTTAGGGTTTAGGGGGGTTTATGGGTTCTAAGGTTGTGGGGTTCAAGGATAAGGATGAGCGCTCCATGTTCTGTTGCCGGTCATCGAAATGCTTCGTTCTGCTTCCGTGTAGAGGGGCTGCTTGGAGCACTGTAGGGTTCAGGGTCTAGGGTTTAGGGTTTAGGGTTTAGGGTTTAGGGTTTAGGGTCTAGGGTTTAGGGTTTAGGGGCTAATTAGGGTTTAGGGTTTAGGGCTTCATTCTCTTCAGCGACCCTTGGGCCCGTAAAGGACCTGGACCACGTGGAGTTTCAGGCCAGAAAGCCTAGGAGTCTCAAGCCCGCACGCCCTAAGCACGGAAGCCCAAGAAAGGTATAGGCTATGTACGGTTAACACCCTGACTGAAGCCCCTAACACCGACACCCTAGAAACCTTGTTGTATCTGAAGTCCACTTGGAGGTTCATGGGTACTTGTAGAACCCCAATTATACCTGCACCTATGAGACCCTAAGTCCTCTAAGTAGGTTATAAGCAGACGATAAACCAGCCCTGAACCCTAAACCCTAAACCCTAAACCCTAAACCCTAAACCCTAAACCCTAAACCCTGCAAGCAGGAGATGGAGATCGTGCAGCAGGAAGGGCCTGAGGAGCACAGCTTCGACCAGATCACCAGGCAGCAGATCCCCCCTCGGCCCCAAAGTCGTTTCAGGTTTTGGGGTAGGGTTCAAGGTTTAGGGTTTAGGGTTTAGGGTTTAGGGTTTAGGGTTTAGGGTTTAGGGTTTAGGGTTTAGGGTTTAGGGTTCAGTAAGGGTTTGAGGCCAGCCCAAAACCCTAAACCCTGAACCCTAAACGGGTTTATAGAATTAGGAGAACTCTACAGTACTCTTTCCATATGACATGCCCATTCGATTCACAGAACCGCTCGCCTACGAGCAACCCCAAGACTGGGTCGCCCTGTACCCGTAGGAGAGAAAAAAGGTGTTCTGTTGATTGAGAAGGGAACCCTCAACCCTCAACCCTCAAACCTAAACCCTAAACCCTAAACCCTAAACCCTAAGCCCTAAACCCTAAACCCTAAACCCTAAACCCTAAACCCTAAACCCTAACTCGAGCAGGCTCCTGGTGTACACGCACCCGCTGGTCGAGATCATGCAGCGCGTAGGCGCCGGGGCAAGTCCACTCCCCTATAAATCCTCTTGTGGTTTAGGGTTTAGGGTTTAGGGTTGAGGGTTTAGGGTTTAGGGTTTAGGGTTTAGGGTCCTCTAGGAAACCCTGGATGGTGAACGTTAACCCTTCAGCCTAAAGACCGAAACCGTAAACCCTCAACCCCCCCTAACTCCCCAAACCCCGAAACACTTATACCTGAAACCACTTAAACCCGAAGCCCTGAACCGCTTGAACCCAGACCCCTTAACCGCCTAAACCCCAACCCCCTGAAGATGGGGATGTTGGGGCTTATCTGGGGGGTCCAGTTTACAATGGATCCGCTTCCTGGTGTTGGTGAACCACCTCCTCTCGCGGTTGTGCAACTTGCACACGAACATGGCGAAGAGCGCCTTGACGGTGATGGTGACGGAGTTCAACACCTACTTCTCGAGGGGGAACAGGGCGATGAGCACATTGATCAAGTTTATCGGGGCCACCTTCCTGATCACCGAGTTGTCCGAGATCCGCAACCCCCCCCCCCCCCCCTCCAGGGTTTAGAGCTTAGGGTTTGCGGTTTAGGATTTAGGGTTCCCCTCCCCCTAAGAGAATTTTCTGCAACTGTTTACCATAATTACAGGCAACTAGGCTCTCCAGGTGGTGGTTTAACGGCTTAGGACAAGCCCTAAACCCTAAACTCGTGGTAGGATTGGCACTTAGGGGTTCTTGGAGTAGGGTTGAGGGTCGACTGTGTTTCGACTCAAGTCGCTTTGGAACACCAGCTGGATAAACCTCTGGGGTTTAGAATCCTCCCACGGTTTAGGGTTTAGGGTTTAGGGTTCAGGGTTCAGGGTTTAGGCTCTTTAGGGTTTAGGGTTTAGGTTGGTGCAGGCAGTCGGGACCAGAAGCTCAAGTTCACATTGATGGAGGCTTGTCCGCGTTGCTTTGCCATCTCCCTTCCGAGGATGCAGAACCCCAAGTTATCAGTAGAGTAGAGCCCAATTCCCTTGGGGACCAAATGAACTCTGACGGGATTAGGGTTCATATTACCCTCGCAGGAACTATCGTAGTAGAGGGTATGTGACCCCAGTTGTGGGGTGCATTGGGCCCTGAAAGTTTTCGGGCCCTAAGCCCTAAACCCTAAACCGCTTATGAACGCCACTTATCACCAACCCTTGCTGTAGGGATTCGGGTGCGGCCGGCCGCCAGCTGAAGTATGAAGAGCATGGGGGGCAGTACCGGGGCTGATCTTCAGGGCTTAGGGTTAAGGTTTAGGATTGAGGGTTCAGGGTTTGGGGTTAGGGTTCGCAAATGTTGGGCCTCCTGTTCTTGCAGAGGCATAAACCCGAAACGTAACGAAAAACCTCTTGGAAGCAAAGTCTTCAAAACCAAATGAAAGCCCCAAACCCGTAAACCCTCACACCTCACCCATCAGCCCGGTGTCTCAGCCAAGGAGATTTTCGCCTTCTTCTGCCTCCAAAAGCCTGAGCGCAGCCCAGCAAATGGATCATTGCTTCACGTTTTTGCGCTTTCTTTGTGTTGGATGCCTTCTTTGGAGTTAAACAAGGGGCCTAGTCACTAAACACCTACTTGAAGGTTCTTGGGTAGCATTGGTAGGGTCTTAATGGTGGTAACTATACTTGTAACATATAACCCTATTTAGTGCACTTGTATTCCCTACTTCTAATCGCCCATGAACCTCCAAGTAGAACGTGCAAATTATCAAGGGCCCCTCTCCCTTCTGTAGCCCCTTACCTCAACCCCGATATCCCAAACCCTAAACCCTAAACCCTAAACCCTAAACCCTAAACCCCCTGACCTGAATGGGTTTCCCTGGGTGCTATACTGCATGCCTGCTGCCTTTCAAAGGGCCGCACCCTCAGCCCGCAAAGCCCTTGTGGCCTCCGAGGCTTGAGGCCCAAGTCCCCAAATTCCTAAATAGGGTTTACACTAGGGTTTGGGGTTTAGGGTTTAGGGTTTGGGGTTTAGGATTTAGGGTGTAGGGCTTCGAGTGCCACTTCTCAAGACCCAAACATCCTGAACCCCTAAACCCCGCCCAGGCTGCAGTGTCCCGGAACCTTAAACCCTAAACCCTAAACCCCAAACCCCAAACCCTAACCCTAAACCCCGCAACGAAGGCATCCTCAGAGATCTTCAGTCCCTTGGCAAGGCCTGCTGCAACTTTGGGTGAGGGTTTCTAGGGCTTATGAGGCTAGGGTTTAGGCTTTAGGCTTTAGGCTTTAGGCTTTAGGCTTTAGGCGTTAGGCTTTAGGCTTTAGGCTTTAGGCTTTAGGCTTTAGGCTTTAGGCTTTCGGCTTTCGGCTTTAGGCGCTAGGCTTTAGGCTTTAGGTGTAACTCTTGTGTTATATGCTTGGGCCCCGAAGTCCGTACATAGGAAGTACTTCAAGCCTCAAGTCTTCCCATGTACGCGCCTGGTCCCTTAGAGTGAGGTCTTGGAAGCTTTTGGGCTTTGGGGATTTGGGGTTCGGGACTTCTAGCCCCCAAGCCCTAATTCAGCCACAAACCCTAAACCCTAAGCCCTAAACCCTAAACCCCTGTGTCTTCCGGCTGGCTCCGAAGCACTTGCAAAAAACTCTGCGTTTTGAACAATGATAGGCCCTTGGCATCCACAGACCCCTGGTTTAGGGTTCAGGGTTTAGGGTTAGGGTTCAGGTTTAGGGTTTAGAGTTTAGGGTTTAGGGTTTAGGGTTAAGGCTTAAGAGTGTAGGGATTGGGGTTTCCGGGATTTGGGGTTTGGGGTTTGGGGTTTGGGGTTTGGGGTTTGGGGGCGGGAGGGAGAGGGGTCACTCCTCGGCTCTGCATGCCCCAAGAGACAAGCAGTCCCCTGAAGCCCACAGCCCTCCTCCCTAAACCCTAAACCCTAAACCCTAAACCCTAAACCCTAAACCCTAAACCCTAAACCCTAAACCCTAAACCCTAAACCCTAAACCCTAAACCCTAAACCCTAAACCCTAAACCCTAAACCTTACTAAACCCCAAACCCCAAACCCCAAACCCCAAACCCCAAACCCCAAACCCCAAACCCCAAACCCCAAACCCCAAACCCCAAACCCCAAACCCCAAACCCTATGCGTCTGCACCTCCGGGCTTCCTGCAGGCCAAGTGTCTGGATGAGATGCATGCCATGGCCGGCGAGGTGCGGATGACGGTTTTGGACTTAGGGTTTATGTAGGGTTTCTTGTTGATTTTTTTTGTTTTTCCGGGGGGGGGGGGGGGGGGGGGGGGGGGGTCCCTTTTTTTTTTTTTTTTTTTTTGGGGGGGGGGGGGGTCAGGGTGTTTGGTCTGTTTTGGGTTTGCGGTTTTTGGGGGTTTGTGTTTTGGTTTTTGTTTTGGGATTTTTGGGGTTTCTTGGGTTTAGGGTTTTTGGGGGTTTTGGGTTGAGGGTGGAGGGTTTGCACTTGTGCTTGAGGATGGTTTGGGGCTTAATCTAATGGTTTAGGATGCAGGGCTTGTGGCTTGTCATCCAGAAATTTCTTGTAGCGTCTGCGAGTGAAAAGATTCCTGTCCTCTCTAAACCCTAAACCCTAAACCTTAAACCCTAAACCCTAAACCCTAACCCCAAGCGCCACGGAAAGGACGTCGTCGGCTGGTCGGAGCAGATCTTCGCTTTTCTCGAGGACGTCTGTGGTCAATGGGGAACTGACTCCTAGGATATGGGGGTTTAGGGTTTCGGGTTTAGGTTTAGGGTTTAGGGGTTAGTGGTTAGGGTTTAGGGATACTGGATGGTTTGGGTTTTGGGTCTGCCCGAACAGCTACACCCCGAAACCCCCTAAACCCTAAACACTCTAAACCCTCTAAATCCTAGAAACCCTATAAACCCTATAAACCCTATAAGCGTTACAAACCCTAAGCCCTGAGCCCTAGGCCCTGAACCCTAAACCCAAGCGCTACCCGCAACCCTGAAACCCTTGGGCCCAAGAAGGCCCGGAATCCAACATCCGAAAGTCCGTAAGCCCTAGACCACGACGACAACCCGAATTAGACAAAAGAGCGCCCGCACGTTCACTTCGTTCCTTTTAAACATCACAAGCTCACTATTATACATTAATGTTAAAGTCGTAGCTAAAAAACCTGCACCCTAAACCAAAACCCTAAACTCCTTTGTGCCTAAACCCCAAACCGTATGCTGTTTGGGATCAAACATGATTAAACCCTAAACCCTAAACCCTAAACCCCTAAACCCTAAACCCTAAACCCTAAACCCTAAACCCTAAACCCTAAACCCTAAACCCTAAACCCTGCTGCTTAGGCATTAACCCCTCAACCCAAGCGTTTCGTTCGGGGAACCCCCAGAGGACCAGACACTGTGGCCTCAGAAGATACAGCAGACCAACAAGCTGCTTGGCATGATTTGGGTGTGGGGCCTGGGGTTTAGGGTTTAGGGTTTAGGGTTTAGGGTTTAGGGTTTAGGGTTTAGGGTTTAGGGTTTAGGGTTTAGGGTTTAGGGAGGGTTCAGGGGTTAGGTGTTTAGGGGTTTAGGCTTGCTGAATTTCAAGACCCTTGGGATGTTCCCTCTTATACTATAGCAGTCCTCATAGTAGGGATTATACTGTAACCTCTACTAAGGACTGTTAGTATAAGGGGGAGACTCCCAATGAAGACCTCCAAGCCCTGCAAGCGGTTTAGGGGCGCGAGTGCAAAAAGGGGAAGCTGCCCCCATGCTCTGGGAAAAACCAACAGCTCAGAATCCTACCACTCCTGGGAGGTTCAGGGTACTTATAGCCCAATTATAATTGCGCTTATAAGCCCCCTAAGTCCTCCAGGTAGGTTATAAGTAGACTTAGAATAGGGGTTATAAGTACCCATGAACCTTATAAGTAGACTTAGAATAGGGGTTATAAGTACCCATGAACCTCCAAGTACCGGGAGGTTCATGTTCACTTATATGTGTGGTCAGAAGTGCCCAAAAAGGGCTATAAGTACAGTTCGCATAGCTATAACCCTGCTTACAACTACCCATGAACCTCCAAGTAGCTGGCAGCCACATGCGTCAATCCCTGAGCCTGAACCCTAAACAACAATGAGCCAAAAGACCCAAAAGCCCTAGACCCTCTTCGCTGCGGGGTTTAGGGTTTAGGGTTTAATTAGGGTTTAGAGCTTAGGGTTTGGGGTTTAGGGGAAGAATGAAGCACCAAGATTGTTCAGCCTTCTTGCGGATGGTCGATTTTGATTTCGACCGCTGTCGGATTAGGATTTGCACGGGGCATATCATGTCGTGATGTCAAACATAGTTACAGCTAGGTGCCCATGGTCGCAGTCCAGCCTGGAGCCTATTAATCCTAAACCCTCTCGACCCCAAATCCTGCACCCGAAACGCTCCGCTCTCGACTCACGACGAACCTCAGAAGCCTCAGAAATCGATCAAAAGCCTGAATTATCATAATGGGGCCTTAATTATAGGGTCTGGGGGTGAGTATAGTAGAAGAATAAAGGGACCCTCAGGGAATACGATTATTATTCATTCCGACCCTATATGTTTGCTCACCCTCGAGCAGAGATTCGGGCATGTTCGGTTTCCGATGTTGCCCGGCAACTACATGTTTGATCTCCCCCTCCTTTCTTTAGAGGCCGAAATCCAACAGTATGTGCCGTTATACATACATACATTCATTTATTCATTGATTCATTTAGTTGTTCATTTGTGTATGTCTTTACTCATTTATGTAATTATTTATGTATTTATGTTTTTTCATATTTTTATGTATGTTGTTTTAAAGGTGTTTATGTGTTTTTGCTCATTCATGTTTGTATTGCTTATGTTTGTTGTAGTTATTTCTTTATGTCTTTTTTGCATTTGCTCATGCCTTTATTTGTTTAGTTCTTTATATCTATTTTGTGTTTTTTTATTGATATGCCTATATGTACTTATGTACTGATACATTATCTTTCTGAACCGTTGAAATTGTAGGAGAGCAGCCAAGGCAATGGTTCCTGGGCTCGTGGATCGTTTCAAGCCTCTTCGGGCCGAAGGCATCCGATTTTTTGGGTTTTGGGGGGTGGGGTTCAGGGTTTAGGATTTAGGGTTTAGGGTTAGGGCTTAGGGTTTAGGGTTTTAGGGTTTAGGGTTTAGGGTTTAGGGTTTAGGGTTTAGGGTGCAGGGTTTAGGGTTTAGGGTCTAGGGTGAGGAGGGGGGACTGAGCGTTTAGGGCTCATGGGAGGAGGAGGGGCGGGGGGGGCGGGCGTTCAGTTTTGGAGTCCTCTCACACATAAAATTCCAGTTTTCGGTGTGTGGGAGTTTGCTTGTTCGGGTCCTGAGGCCCCCATCCTACTAAGCCGGCCCAACGAGAACACTCCGAGTCCTCCTTGAGATATAATACTTGGCAGCCCAGGAGAACCCAAAACCCTTTTTTGGGTTCTGGGTTCACTTATTAAAGTAACCAACCCCAAAACGGGTGTATGTTAATATGGTTAGGTCTGCCAAGAACATAGTTACAAGTGTTTTTGGCATCTCTTTCTCAAGGGGACTAGGGTTTAGAGTGTAGAGTTACAATAGAAAACTTGCGAGCCCCCTTCAAGACCCAAGCGCCAAGCCCCGTGACGGCGCAAAGATCGCTTACTTTTTATAAACCCCTAAATCAAGCAGAAAAAGAAAACCAAACATGACCACCACAAAGATGGAGGGTTGTTGGGTTTGGTTTAGGGTTTAGCATTTAGGGAAACAAGTTGCAGGTCGTCGCCACCTTCGCTGGCCAGGACCCCACGCACCAACGCCTGTTGGCCGAGGAGTGTGAGGGTTAGGACCCTAAACATGAAACCCCTGAACCCTAACTGCACCCTAAACCAAAATGTATATACATATATAGGCTCCAAGCCCCAAACCCTAAACCTATACACTGGTAGGCCCTAAGCGCCCTAGACCTTGAGGTTTGATGCCTGGGTCCCTAAGCCCTAAAGCCCAAACCCTCAACCCTAAACTCTTTCTCGCCTTTCGGAGCTGGTGCGATCGGCCTCGAAGACGCTAAAAGCAGAATCCCTCAACCCGACATTACCCCAAAATAGCTCCCCCTAAACCCTAAACCCTAAACCCTAAACCCTAAACCCCTTGGGGACCGTATAAACCCCAGAATTGGGATCATATACCCGAGGCCACAAGAGTCCCTCTTAGGGTATGTGAACCATAATCCCTCGTTTGGTCCCCAAGGCAATGACCTACAGTTCCGCAAAGTATAGTTGGCTTTTAGTTAGGGTTGAGGGGTTTAGGGTTTAGGGTTTAGGGTTTTAGGGTTTAGGGTTTAGGGTTTAGGGTTTAGGGTTTAGGGTTTGGGAGGGGTTGGGGGTATGGGAGGGCTGTGCAAATGCCCGAGATTCAGCGGAGGACGCGCCCAGACTCTAAACTCCTGCAAAGCGGAGGACTCGATGTGCTATCACATCTCGCGCGGTCTGCAGCAGTGGCATCAGCAGGCTCGGGAGCACGACTGAAGACCCGAAATCCCTGAATCTTGGTAACTCCACAGTTGCATCCCACAGCCTGCGCCAGCTTCTAGTTTTGGTTTAACTGCAAATCCCCTGCTGTCTCCACATTCCCGAGTCATGAGTGTGATCGTGACTACCTCTCAAGTAATGCACAGCTCGGTTCAAGTGTTTTCGTTTGGGGTGACGGGGTTGCACTTTTTTTCAAGGCCTTGGAGCGAAGCGATAGAGGGTCGAACGATGTGGGGAGGAGGGGCGGGGGGAACGGGGGGGGGATTGGGGGAGTGGGGGTGGGGTAAACCCTAATGGAGTATCCTTGGGGTCAAACCTGAAATTGCTGGGTTGTGACCCATTGAGTTGTGTGGTTTGGATTGACAGGTGTGCAGTTGGGAGCTTTAATTCGAAATGAAGTCGGAGTGAGGGGTCGGGTTGAGGGTTTAGGGTTAGGGGTTAGGGTTTAGGGTTTAGGGTTTAGGGTCAGGGTTTAGGGTTGAGGCAAGGGCCTACTGCACCTGGGACGTGCGGAAGTTCGTCGTGCAACAGCTCCGCTGCTGATACAGTCACGGGGTTGCTGGGTGCAGGAAATGTGGGCTCGGTGCTCCCGAACAGGGTTGGTTTAGGGTTTTGGGTTTTGGGTTTTGGGTTTAGGGTTGTGGGTTCAGGGTTTTGGGCTTGGGATTTTGGGTTGACGGTTTAGGACTTTGGGTGAAGCTGCGCTGAAGCTGTAGGAAAGTCGGGGACGAGCCAAGGTATCTGGCACAGTCCAAGCAGCTGACGAAGGACAACTGCGACTACTTGGGCAGGGCATGCAGCCAGGTTGAAGCTAGTATCCCCTCACCCTAAACCCCAAACCCCAAACCTAAACCCCAAACCCTAAACCCTACACCCTAAACCCTAAACCCTAAAGCCTAAAGCCCAAACCCTTAGACCAAGCGTGGCCCTAACCCTCCGAAGCTTGTAATCTTGCTAATGGCAGCTCCTTTGCGTTAGCTCTGCGCCTTCTTTCCTTTGTCCGGGAGGGGACCCTTCACCCCATATAGGTGCTATGCCAACTGGTATATGTGGAGACTGATATCCTCAAAGTTTGGGGTTTAGGGTTAGGGGTCAGGGCCTATACCAGCTGTGTATATGGGGACTTCAGAATCTCAGGGTTTGAGGCTTATGGCTAGGGTCAGTGCTTAAAGTTTTAGGGTTGGAAGGGGCTTAGAACCCAAGTGTTGGTACTTCGAACCGTATTTCCCTAAACCCTAAGCCCTGAGCCCTATAAGCCCTAAACCGTAAACCGCTTCTACCTCCCGAAGGGTCCATGTACCTGCTACGGCTACTGTCTAGGAACCTTTAGGCCCAAGTATATACAACGCGGGTACATGGACCCTTTAGGGTTTAGGGTTTAGGATTCTACCTGTAGCTACGGCGGGTCCCTTCCTTGTAGGTTTTCACACTGCTGCAACGCCGATCAGGGCTCACGAATCGTTCTCTCCTAAGCCCCCAAAAGACCTTGAAGCTGAGGCAACTGGAGTGCCTTCGTCCGTATCATCGGGGAGTTCCTGTGCGGGTGCCCCGCTGCAACCGCAACGTCATCCCCAAACTGGGCGTTTCTTAGGGTTTAGGGTTTAGGGTTTAGGGTTTATCGTAAGAACCCAAAACCGACTTTCTGGAGGTATGCATAAGAGCTTTTCTGTTCAGGGCCTACAAGAATCGTAGGTTTTGGGGTTTCTCAAGGTCGGGTTTGTTCAAGCCTTTTGTTGTGTGAGGTTATCGGGCTCCAGCTTCATTCTCCGTCTTCAGCTTTGCACGTCTTGGGGCTTTGGAGGTGTTGAGGGTTGACTGCTTGGTTCTCCGAGTTTCCTGCATTGTGCTTGGCAGCTTTAGGTTGCACTGAGCCTACTGAGTCAGGGTCGTTGCACGGTTCAGGGTTCAGGGTAATATCCTGCATAAGCATCGCGAGCTCTGTTAAGGTTGTTTTGGGTTTAGGGTTTACGGGGCTTCGGGTTAAGGGTTTAGCCGCTGTTTGAATGCCCCTAACCCCTAAACCCCAGACCCTAAACATTGTAGCACGCCCCTCTGACCCCTCCGAACCTCTCCGAACCCCTGGGTCCTAATCCCTGAAACCTGCCACATTCCTCTGAACGGTCCTAGCCCTTGATTGAGGGTGGTTGGGGAGGATCCAGGAAGCAGAGAGAGAGAGAGACAAAAGAAAGAACAAGACAGGAAAAGAGAAAGAGAGAGAGAGAGAGCGAGTGAGAGAAACACAGAGAGAGAGAGAGAGAGAGCGAGAGTGACACAGTGAGAGAGTGAGAGAGGGGGAGAGAGCGTGTGAGAGAGTTGCAGTACGGGCATGCGGGTGTCGATGCTGCGGTGGCCACAGAGAATCCATATCTCTGTAAGCCTTCTCCGATGCCCTAATTCCTGAAACTTTTACAAATCTTAAGAGTCAGCGTGCCTTTATAGGATGTGTTTGGGCCCTAAAGCTACTGCATAGGGAACCCTTTCAGGCTTTAAGGCCCAAGTGTAAGACGATATAGGCACATGGACCCTTAGGGTCATAACTAAAACCCGACACCCTAAACTCAAAAACCTTACACTTTTGGGCCCTGAAGAGTCCATCGAACCAATCAAAAAAACCTGCTTTGTTCTTTGTTGGTGATCCCTAAACCCTAAACCCTAAGCCCTAAACCCTAAACCCTAAACCCTAAGCCCTAAGCCCTAAACCCTAAACCCTAAACCCTAAACCCTAAACCTAAGCCCTAAACCCCAGACCCCGAGACAAACCCTAAGACAGAGAGCCCCAGGTGTGCTTGGCCGGAGCATGGCGCGCCCCAGAACCACCGTCATGAGCAGAGTTTCCTGCGAGAGGCACGGCCCCGGAAGCTTTCAAAAAGGGTGTAGTAGGGTTTGGGGTTTAGGGTTCAGGGTTTAGGGTTGAGGGTTGAGGGTTTAGGGTTTCGGGACGCCCTAAGCACCCTCGAGGATGCCACCATTCCTTTAGACCCTTTTCGGGGGTGCGAGTACGGTTAATTAGGGAGTCCTCAATTTTTTACGCCCTGCCCCCCCCCCCCTCCCCCCCCCCCCCCCCCCCCCCCCCCCCCGCTCCCCCCCTCCCCCCCCACCACGATCGTCACAGGTGGGCGCGTTGGGTCCCGCTGTGCCTGCATGCGTCGTTTCAGGGCGGATGAGGGACGCACCTTGGATAATGGCCAAGACGATGGAGAAATCTATTTCAGCAAGAGATCTGCTGGGTCTGGATGCAGAATTCGTTAGTTTTATCCTGACGCATCGTCCCGCCCCCCAAGTCCTTACCCCGCAACAAAGCACCGAACCCCTGAGCCCCTATTCCCTTAGTAGTAGAGTAGCTAACCTTTAACCTTTTTGGGTTAGTATATTCCCCTTATATTCCCAAAGGTTAACCTTTAAAACCCCGAGGTACTGGACAACTAAGGTCCCAAACCCGTGAACTTCACGCCCTGATCAGGTGGACAGCGAGCTTGAGCGCGTGCTGTCCATCTTCAAGGAGCCTTGGGATGGTTCAGGGTTTAGGGTTTAGGGTTTAGGGTTTAGGGTTTAGGGTTTAGGGTTTAGGGTTTAGGGTTTAGGGTTTAGGGTTTAGGGTTTAGGGGGCCTTTTCAGCGTGTGGAAGCCAGGAACAAGTCAAAACACCCCAGGAACCCTACGCCATAAATGCGCTATCATGCAATGCCTACACCATAAAGCCCCAACCCCTTCTACCTAAACCTTAAACCCTACACCCCAAACCCCAAACCCCAAACCCTAAACCCTAGACCCTAAACCCTAAACATAAACCCTAAAGCCTAAACCCCCTCAACCCCTGAAAACCCAAACTCTGAACCTGGCACACCCCGCCCCTCCGCGGACCCCGACAGACTGAGTCCGCCCGTCAAAAAGTTTCCTCTCCCAGGAGCTGAGGAATCTTCACAAAGGTTCAGGGTTGGGGTTTAGGGTTTCGGTTTTAGGGTATAGGGTTTAGGGTTCAGGGTTCAGGCGGTTCAGGGTTCAGAGTTTAGGGTCTGGGGTTAAGAGTTTAGGGTTTAGGGTTCCTGACCCAAGAGACGGGTGGGGCGGGGGGAGAGGGGTTGCCTTGAGTAGCTTATTTGTGGCCTTACAGATATGTACATGTCTTATGTCTGTACAGGTAGTTTTGATTTACGTGCCTCTTTAGACAGAGAGAGAGGCAGGAACCATAAGAGAACAAGAGAATGCGGAGATGTACCAGTTGTTGTGTTTGCGGTGTAGGGGTTGTCTTTGTTTTAAGGTATGAGGTTTCTCCATGCAGGGTTCTGGCAGCAGATTGATCCTTTGCTAGGGATCTCCGCCAAAGACATGTAGGGTTTGGGGCTTTAGGTTTACGGTTCCACACTAAACTCAAAGCCCTAAATCCTAAACCCGCTTCGCGCGCCAAGTGTGCCTCAAAGCTTTCTCCGTATTTTCCAGGCCGAACGTCAAGCTCTGGGCCCTACCTATTGAGACTAGCATCAGAGTCCTTCGAGCCCTTAACCGCTGATCCTCTGGAAAACCACTACAGCCTAAACTGCTTAAACCGGCAAACTTTTTCAGCGACGCCTAAACCCGAAACCCTAAACCTTGAAGCCCTAAACCCAAAACCTTTGAGACAGGACAACGGCAAACTGCAGGACCGCCTCTGGGGTCCCTTTTGGAGGCACATATGGAATCATATGGGGGGTAGGGGCTCAGGGCTTCTTTCGTGTAGGGTTTAGGGTTTCGGGTTTAGGGTTTGGGCTTAGGGTTAGGATTTAGGGTTGAGGATCTACGGTTTAGGGTTTAGGACTTAGGGTTTAGGATTTAGGGTTTAGGGCTGAGGGTACTTGAGCCCCGTACCGTACCACCTCCCTAGAGAAAAACCAAGACGATCCGATGCAAAGAACAACTCGTCCTTTGATTGTAACGGTATATGGGAGGGTTAAGGATGTATGTATAATATATATATATGTAAAAATATATTTATATTTATATACTTACTTGTTTATTGATGTATTTAAATATGTATATATATATATGTGCATGTATAAGGTTTAGAGTTTAGGGTGTGTATGTAATATATGCCCAGTTCTCTACATCGGGCCCAGTTTTGTGACCCTGACCCCTGAACGCTAATTTGTCTTCCCGCAGGTGTCTTCGCCAAGAACTTATGACTTCGGGTCGTACGGATTTTTCGGGAGGGAAGAGGAGGGGGGGGGGGGTACCTTTTTGGAGGAAGTTTGGAGACCTATTATGAGACAGGGTTCAGGTTGTCATTGGGCATCATTGGGCTGCATGCACCACCCTGCACTCAAGTCCATGCAGATGGTGAGTCGAAGCAGTCCTAACCAACAAGGCCCTTAAATCCTCCAAGCCCGGAGCCCTCTAGGCCCCAAACCCAAGAACACAGAAAGACATCCCAAGCCCTAAGCCCTCCAAGCCCCAAAGTCCAACAAAGCGAGAAAGAGCCCCTAAGCCCCAAACCTTTCCGAGTCGAAGCCCCAGAAACCCCTAAACGATGTACGCCCTCAAGCCGAATCCCAAGAGCCGGTGCGTTAAACCTAGGCCCTGAATCTTCAAAATCCAAGTAACCTGAGCCCTCGACCCCAAATCTTAGATCCCAAAATCCTGAACCCTAAGCCCTAGACCCTAAACCCTAAACCCTAAACCCTAAACCTTAAACCCTAAACCCTAAACCCTAAACCCTAAACCCTGTCCCTAAACCCTAAGCCCTAGAACCCGAAAGCCTGAAACCTGATCCTGATCCAGGGAGGCCTTCATCTCCCTGCAGCAATTCTACAGCCAGACAGGCACGGTCTCTAGGGGTGGGGTTTTTTTAGTTTTTTTTTTTCAATTTTTTTTATGGAGTAGGTGTAGAGGGGTTCTTTAAATTTCATTAAGCTACCGCATCAACGATGCTGCCTTGGCCCTGGTAAGCCAACCCTACTCTTGGCAACTGATGGGTTCATAAGTTTTCTGGCTGGTTCTTAGTCGGGAACGAGGGAATGAGGTACCCTATCCCCTAAACCCTAAACCCTAAACCCTAAACCCTAAACCCTAAACCCTAAACCCTAAACCTATGTACTCCCTTAAAGGGTATATATAGGGCCCGAATTCCCTCATTGCGCTAGTTTGCACGGAGTCTCGGTGGGATCCAAGTGTACGTGGGGCTTAGGCTTTGGGTTTCAGAGAGGGCTTTCACCTCATAGGCTTAGGATTTAAGGTTTAAGGTTTAAGGTTTAAGTTTTAAGTTTTAGGGTTTAAGGTTTAAGGTTTAAGTTTTAGGGTTTAAGGTTTAAGGTTTAAGGTTTAAGGTTTAAGTTTTAGGGTTTAAGGTTTAAGGTTTGAGGTTTAAGTTTCAAATTTTAGGGCTTAAGGTTTAAGGTCTAAGGCTTAGGGGTTAAGGTTTAAGGTTTAAGGTCTAAGTTTTAGGGTTTAAGGTTTAAGGTCTAAGGCTTAGGGTTTAAGGTTTAAGGTTTGAGGTTTAAGTTTTAGGGTTTAAGGTTTAAGGTTTAAGTTTTAGGGTTTAAGGTTTAAGGTGTAAGGTCTAAGGCTTAGGGTTTAAGGTTTAAGGTTTAAGTTTTAGGGTTTAGGGGAACTACCTCAATCCTCAAATGGCACAGCTAACCCTTGGTTGGGGTTTGTTTGGGGGGGCTTGGGGGCTCTGACGCCTTAAACCCAAAGCCGTCTACTTGGAGGTTCATGGTACTGTACTTATAACCCCCTTTAGGGTTTTGGGTGTAGGGTTATAAGTCTACTTAGAACCTACTTAGAGGATTTAGGGGGTTTTTAAGTGCAGTTATAATTAGGGTCAGAAGTGCCGTGAACCTCCAAGTAGAATCTTGCCCCAAAGAGATCGTACCAGAAGAGTGGGGCATGCATGATCTGAACCCTCTACGCTATATCCCTTGTAGGCACCGTCTGGAACAGAATCCCTTTCTTTCAAAGCGCACCTAATGAGAAAGGGATTGCACAACGCCCGGAACAAATAGCCATTCCCAAAAATAAGGGTACCCTGCAGAATTGCACCCCAAAGCACGAATTAACCTTTCATGCTATCGGAAGCCCGCCAAAATGTCAAAAGGTACTGAACCCTGAACCCCAAGCCCTAAGCCCTTTTTCGGAAACCTTAAACCCTAAACCCTCAACCCTAAACCCTAAACCCCAAACCACCAAGTGTCTTGGAGTTGAAGGTCGCTGGAGGCCCCGAAGGGCTGCGGCACCTCTTGTGATTTTCTTCCCCGAAGGGTCCATGTACCTACATAGAAGAATATCTCTAAACCCTAAACCCTAAACCCTAAGCCCTAAGCCCTAAGCCCTAAACACAAACATACATATATTTGCCCTTTGAGTTTTGCCCAAAAACCGAGGAGGGCTTTTGCAACGCCCCAAACCTGAACCCTGAACGGGTTTGGGGGTTATGGTTTAGGGTTCAGGGTTTAGGGTTTAGGGTTTAGAGACCCTCGACTTTGTGTGTGTGTGTGCAGCTTTGTAAACGCTTCCGGGGCTTGAGATAAGGGTGTTTGTGAGGTTGATGAAGCGTTTAAAGGGCTTCTGGGCCTTGTAGGGCTTCGAAGGCTTTGTACTTATGCGGCTGATAGGGCTTTTGAGGTTGCTTGTAGTTCCGGGTTCCGGATGATCTCACGCAGGCCTGAGGCATTCCTGGTGCTACTTCGTGCAGGAGGCAGCGAAGGAGTTGGATGACTGCGTGACAGAGTACATGCCCCCCGCCTCTATGGATTGGAGGGAGGAATCCTAACCCTCAAACCGAAACCCTGGGGTCAGGGTTTCAGGCGTAGGGTTTAGGGTTTTTTAGGGTTCTAGGATCCCTGAACCCTTTAAACCCTGCTGAACCGTAGCAGCCGACTACCCCTACGCAAGAGAAGGCCCAATCAAGGTTCATTCAGCCCTACGCAACTCGTGAAGTCGGACAGTTTTCCAACCCTAAACCCTAAACCCTATAAATCCCAAAAAATCCCAAGGGCCCATGCTTCAGAATGTAATGCCGTCAAGCCCCAACCCCCAAAGCCCGATTCTGAGTATGATGTAATCCTAACCTTCTTAAGCTTCCTAAACCCTAGCCCCTAAACCATAAACCCCTAACCCTACACCCCAGCTCAGGAAGGACATTTCTGAGCACAAGCACGCGCTGGACTGTGCGAAGGAGCTCGTGGAGAAGGAGCTCGCTTCTAAACCCCTGTGGCACCCATTCGGTTTGGGGTTTAGGGTTTAGGGTTTAGGGTCTAGGGTTTAGGGTTTAGGGTTTAGGGTTTAGGGTAGTAGGGTTTAGGGTTTAGGACTCCTATAGGCCCAGAGTAGGCCTGTTCTTGCCTTTTTTTCTGGGCTTTAGGTTCCCTTATGAGCCTCTTTAAACCAAGCAGGGCACGCTTTGCATTCCTAGGTTGGTCTTGGATGCACTTTAGGCCTCAGATGGTTCTAAGCCTTATAGTGCTTTGGGTACAGGGTTTAGGGTTTAGGGTTTAGGGGGAACAAGGTCTTGCACATCTGTAGCTAGCCCAGGAGCCAGACCACTGGACCCAGGTCGATGAGGACCACGGCTACCATGAGCACTACAGCTGGTGAGAGCAATGCGCACGTGAGCCACTGGCAATTCTCTCCGTAACAAGGAATTCACTCTAACGACAGCGTTCAAAGCATCTAACATGTTCTTGGGGGGGGGGGGGGGGGGGGCAGCCATAGCAGCAATAGAGTCTATAGAGGCTCAGAGTATGCACAGGGTTTCCGGCAGGGGTTTTGCTCGGAGTTTGGGTAGAAACCTGCCTCGCGCAGCGCGGCCAGCGGGTATATAGTGGGTCTGGGTAAACTCTAAACCTTAAAACCCTAAACCCGTTTAAGGGATGTAACTACCCTTAGAGTCTTGCCGCGAACTTGAGGTGGCAGCCCAAGAAACCCTGAAGGTAGGGCTGTTTGGGGGGCTGTTTTGCTGACAGGGTTTAGGGTGTAGGGTTTAGGGTTAGGGTTTAGGGTTTAGGGTTTAGTGTTTAGGGTTTAGGGTTTAGTGTTTGGCAGTTCTTAGAAGCCCCGAAAGACGACGAGCACCATGTGTTAGGTGTTTTGGGTTGTTTTTCTGTCGAGTCCCAAGAACCATTGAAAATCGGCTACGATATTAGGGTTTAGGGTTTCGGGGCCTCTCTTTTGAGTGAAGCCTGAAACTGAACCTGGGAACTTCCAAATACACAGACGTCGACACTTCTCTGTCTCTATCAGTAAAGACATCGACAACCTGCGTCACAAACCCTAAACCCTAAACCCTAAACCCTAAGCCCTAAACCCTAAACCCTAAACCCCGATAAGCCTGCACAAATGTTGCAAGGCTGGTCTTTAGGAGTCTTGCCGATGGCTCTCACGTGCTGACCGGGACCCCCCTCTCCTACGCGCGGCCGGGTCCTTTGTGGCCCTGTGCGTGCCGCGCTATTTGGTTCCCTGAGTGGGAACCGGAACCGTAAGACCTGCCATCCTATATTAGGGTTTAGGGTTTAGGGTTTAGGGTTTAGGGTTTAGGAGCCCTTCTAGACTATCCCAATACCACACAAGGTGGTGCTGAAGCCCTCTACCAGTGTGTCCGTCTGGGTTCCTGGATTGCTTCAGTGGCTGTAGTTGCTCTCAGCCGAACGCCGAGCTCGATGCTGCATGTGCCAACACGGAGTCACATGTCACTAGACACTTGGCAGCCCAGCAGTTACGAATGTCCTTTTTTTGGGGGGTTCTGGGTTCACTTATAAAGTAGCCATCCCCCCCAAAAAGGGTGCGCTTATTGCAATATGGTTACTGGGCTGCGAAGGATACAAGGCTGCTAGAAGTGAAGCGTCTCGCTTCACTATAGACTCCATCCCCTTGAGGCTCTACAGCACTCTAGAACTGCAGGGCTCTAAGGTCCCTAAACCCTGAACCCTAAACCCCAAACAACATCCCCCGCGGACATGTCGAGCCAGAAGGGCATGGGTATGTGTGCATCGGTGTACAGCAGCCTTATGCAACCCTGGCTTTGCCACTGCCGAGCCCTAAACTCTTGGGGTCGTGATTGGGAGGGCTGTGCTCCATGGCCGGGTCCTGAGACCCTGTGCGTGCCGCAGGTGGCAGCAAGAGCCCCCTCAACTTGCAGCTCCCTGAGTCGCAGGTGTCGAGATTAATTGCCCTTGTACATCCAGGGACTTCCTTTTTTCAGTGTCCTTAAGGAAGTGAATTCGAGCTGTAGGGTTACTTAGGGTTTGATTACAGAGCTTTCGTCAAAACCCGGAGTGCAATGCTGGCGGGTTGCATGGGTGTGTTTAGATTGTGAAGCTTCAGCTTCACGGCGATGTGAATATCTGCCTGTACAGCCGTTAATGCCGCAGGGTCAAGTGTGGCGCTGTTGGAGTTCAGACCTGCACCGAGAAGGCATGCCCACGACTTGCGCATCATATTTCTTGGGGTTCAGGCAATTCCTAAACCCTAATCCCTAAACCCTAAACCTTAAACCCTAAACCCTAAACCCTAAGGGTACCATGCGCCACGCTGCTCCCTAGACATGGACTGTTTTGGTCCACCTCCCCGAGCAAAAGAGGCTGTTCACACACGGCCGGGTCTCACTGCAGCGACCCTGTGCGAGCTATGTGTGTGTAGAGCCCCTCCTCGCGGGAGGATCGGAGTATTGCCGCCCATGTCCTCGTTGAACCCCTCGTGCGGTCTCAGAGTGCTTCGCTGCTCCTTGCAGAACACACCCCTGAACCCTCAACCCTAGCTACTTGAACCCTCGCTGCTTGGAGGTTCATGGGCAGTTAGATGCAGGATCATAAGTTATAAGTGGTTACCAGAATTATATCCCTGAACATCCATAGCGGGTGCCTGCGAGAGGCAGCAGCATTCTTGCACGAGTGCTGCCCGGGCTTCGGAGCACCCGAGCTTCGCAGGCCACGTCGAAAAGGGCCTCGACCGCACGAGAAGATGGAGAGATCTTCGGCTCTTAAGCCCTTAAACCACCAAACCCTAAAACCCCGGACCTTAACGAAAACCCTGAACCCAAACACACAAAACCCTAGACCCTAAAAGTCTGGACCCTCAAGACATCAGTTGCACACCGTTGTTCCCAAGCACAGGGGCGTGGGCGGAACTCTCATTTGGGAACCCCAAGCCAAGCCCTAAGCATGCGGGGTGGTGGGGGGTCAGGGTTTAGGATTTAGGATTTAGGATTTAGGGTTCAGGGTTCAGGGTTTAGGGTTCGAGGTTTGGGGTTTAGGGCGTAGTCTCTAAAATCTGATCCTTGTTGAGGTGCCTAAATGTAGGGCTCCCACTTTTTAATTTGAACCCCAAACGGGACCATAATTTGGACAGAATATAGGGTTCTGAAAGGTCCTTTTGTAATTCTACTAATAGTAACCCCCCCAAAACCCTATTCTAAATTTTTCAGGCCCCTATATTAGTCGCATTTCCTGTGACAGCTAGGTTTAGGGTTGGTTAGCGTTTGGAGAGTTTACTGTAACTAGGGTTTGGAGCTTGGGGCTTGGGGCTTGGGGCTTGGGGCTTGGGGCTTGGGGCTTGGGGCTTGGGGCTTGGGGCTTGGGGCTTGGGGCTTAGGGAGGATGTAACCCTAAACCCTAAACCCTAAACCCTAAACCCTAAACCCTAAACCCTTATCCGTATGTGCCTTTGCATGCAGGTTGCCCACACCATGATGCTCGAGCGCGAGGCACACGGAGACCTGGGACATGAAGGTAAAGCCCTGTAAACCCCCTAGGGGTGTAGATAGCAAGCTTTTCTCAAAGTTGATACGCCCATATACACCACCCTACGCCCTAAGCCCTAAGCCCTAAACCCTAAACCCTAAACCCTAAACCCTAAACCCTAAACCCTAAACCCTAAACCCTAAACCCTAAACCCTACGAGCCTCTCCACTTTGGTAGCCTTGGCATGGAGAGAACATGACGGCCTTAAAAGCCAGGAACCACCACAAGCCTTACAGCCCCCATAATCCCAAAGGGTCCTATGTACTTACATAGTAGAAAGTAGGGTTTCCATAATAGGAATTACTATTGTGGTTTGGGTAAGTGTCCCCCATATAGGTACTTAGGACCCTTTGGGAATTCTACCCTACCCGAAGGGTTCCATGTCGTTTCTTGTTGGGGTTAGCTCTAGGGGATTCTAGTATACTACCCCAAGAAGGTAGTACATAGGAGCCTTTGGGTAAACCCTAACCCTTCGGCTCAAAAGAGCCCAAAGACCTTGTCATATAAGAAGGCCTTTGGGCCCAAATACCCTTAAAAATGGAGTCCTTAGAGCCTTATAGGGTAACGCCTATGAACCCCAAACCAGAGCTGCGGTACCAACGTAGTACGTGGAGCAGGCGAGGAGGTCGACGCTAGAAACTTTTGGGGCCGCTCTTGGAGTCCTTCTGTGGATGTTCCTGGAGTTTAGGGTTTAGGGTTCAGGGTTCAGGGTTCAGGGTAATATAGGGGTCGGAATAATTACTAATGGTATTTCCTTTAGGGCCCCTATATTTATACCATAAGAACCCCAAAAAACCCTATTCAAATTATTAAGGCCCCTAGATGATAGCGTTTAGGGCTTATGAGGCTTATAGTGTTTCTTGGGCTGGTCTGTTAGGGGTGCGTTTTCCGTGGTCCTGGACTGCTTTATGGGTCATCGCGGAGTGCTCTTCGGTTTTCAAATTAGGGTTTAGGGTTTTGGGCTTAGGGCTTAGGGTCCCTTAAGAAGAAGGTGCCATTTCTGAAGCCCTACTGTGGAAGCAAGTGGGCATGCCGAAAAGTAGGCCTTTTTTTTGGGATCCTCCCTGGGGGCTTCTACTATATCTGGGGGTATGAAGGGTATACCTTGAAAAAACACAAATCCCAAGCACTGCGCTTTTCATCAACCATTTGTCAAGAGATCGTTGTTTTGTTGTTTCGCTCTCCTCCCGTACAAACATGCCCGAATGCCCTGCGAAGCCTAAGCCGTTTAAGCCCTATAAGCCCAAGATAGAGCCCATGATGTGTGGGGTCGGGTTAGAGTTTAGGGTGTAGGGTGTAGGGTTTAGGGTTAGGGTTTAGGGTTTAGGGTTTAGGGTTTAGGGTTTAGGGTTTAGGGTTTAGGGTTTAGGGTTTAGCGGACCCGAAAGCCCCCAGAAGTTCGGTGCAAGGCCAGTAAGCCATTTCAGATCTCCCTGAACGAGCTTCTGAAGTCTGCCATGGCCTTGGTATGCCACTTGTCGCATGGTAACCCTAAACCTACCCTAAGCGCTAAACCATAAACCCTGAACCCCAAACCCTAAACCCTAAACCCTAAACCCAAATCCCTTGCAGCTGCGAGCTCAGAGAGGGCACAGTGCACCCAGTGTAGCGAAGCGCGAGCTCGATGGTTAAAGTGCTTGCTGTCCCTGAGGTTCCATGTACCCCTGTAGTAGATATTTGGGCCTTAAAGGGGTTCCGATATAGTAGCTTCAGGGCTAAACCCTAAACCCTAAACCCTAAGCCCAAAGTATATACTATATAGGTACATGGACCCTTAGGGTGTGGACAGCATTCAACCGTTGGCTTTTCTTCTCGACTTATTGCCAGTGCTCCCTTGTCTTCCCTGGAGATTGCGGTCAGCTTCGAACCATCCGGAAGAAAACGAGCATCACAATCCCCAATGCCCTCTTCCCCTGGCGCGAGTCATGGGCATGGTTTGCAAACACAACTTGAGTTGTTCGCCTCTTGCTGTGTCTTGGAGTGCTGATGGACTGGCCACCATGAGGCAAGGCTTCATGTGTGGGGACCCAGGATTGGCTGGATCAAGGTAGGTCATGCCAGCATGCCGGTATGAGCATCAGCACTTCGTAACATTTGTAGTAGCTTAGGGTTTAGGGTTTAGAGTTTGGGGTTTAGGGTTTAGGGTTTGGGGTACCCGTCAACAATGACAATCTCAGCGGTTTCAAGGCATAGATGTAGCCTGGTCTTGTGCCAGACGCGAGGTCCTGAAGCTGGAGAATGTGAAGCAGACGCCGCTCCACAAGCGGATGAACAGCGATCCAAACATTTGGTGCGCCCACCCGCCGACCACTTGCCGAAGGGTGCGCCATGTGCATAAATAAATATATATATATATATAGCTATATACGTGTCTGTCTGTATGTATATATATATATATATTCACACGAGGTGCCTATGTACTGATGTTGGGGCCGAATTATGCATGCTATTTAGGTACACATGGACTTAGGGTTTAGGGTTTGGGGTTTAGGGTTTAGGGTTTAGGGTTCTCATACAGTAGCTTTAGGGCCCAAATATCTACTAGAGGGGTACATGGACCCTTAGGATCGATGGGTTTTGATTACCGCGCCCCACATTGCACCCATGCATGTTTTTTTCCAGCAGTAACCCTAAACCCTAAACCCTAAACCCTAAACCACTAGACACACTCCTGCATCACCGAAAGCTAGCATGAACGTATTTATCTACTTGGGCCTTAAAAGGGGGTTCCTCTGCAGTAGCTTTAGGCCCAAGTACTTTCTATGTGAGACAGGTTTCATATCGTGGTTATTGGTGAGTGTATTTAGGCGATTAGGGGCACTGATAAATTCTGGTTTTTGGAGTACTATACTTTAATGTTTTTTTTTTTTTTTTTTTTCTGGGTTCTGTGTTCCTATTATAGCTTATACAAAAAGTATGCACCTTTTTTCCAGCGTCTACTCCAAAGTAGGGCAAATATTGGCAAGTGTATATACTGGGTGTCCTTTTGCGCTCGTGCCGGCAGTGCTTAAAATGAAAACCCTTCTCTATATGCTTAGTTTTCACAATTCTGGTCCCTTTTACGGTACCCTAGATTATAGGGGCGTTCTTATCATCTAGGACCGGGAGTAGGCCATTTTTTCCTTTTTTAGGGTTGGGGTTCCCTTATAATCCCCTTAAAACCAAGAAGGGTACCCTTTTTATTCCTAGGCTACTCCCGGGTCTAGTCATAAGGACCCCAAAAGGGAATTGTTTTCGAAGTGGCCCTATGGATACATTCACTCTGAGGGAGGGCGGTTGAGCCTTTTTTTGGCGACTGGGACACCTGGGTCGTCGGTTTGCTGTGTAGGACTTTAAGGGGTTTAGGGTTTAGGGTCTAGGGGTTAAGGTTTAGGGTAGGGATTGTTTTTCCCAGTAACCTCTCAGGGCACTTTGGCTCAAGCAACCGGGGGTTACCGGGGTTCTGCGGCCACTGACAACTTGAGACACTAGGCTGGGGTTGGTCGGGTTTAGGGCTTAGGGTTCAGGGTTGCCCTGTATCCCTAAACCCTGAACCCTCAGCACTAACCCGTTGCAGCGTGATGGGGGGTTAGTTGAAACAGGGACTCCGGGTAAGCCGGGGCACACCACCAAGCACTCTTTCGGATGCCCCCCTCGGGTTTCGGGTTTCCCGCCTTAAACCCTAACCCAAAACCCAAAACCCTAAACCCTAAACCCTAAACCCTAAACCCCCCCCCGCCTCCCATCAGGTTTAGGGTTTAGGGCTTAGCCTATTTTGAGGCCGGGGAGGTTGTCGAGGAGGGATGCCTGGGTTTAGGATTTGGGGTTTAGGGCTTAGGGTTTAGGGTTTAGGGTATAGGGCTTAGGGTTTTTTAGGATTTGGGGTTTAGGGCTTATGGTTTAGGGTTCAGGTCTTTGGGATTTGGGGGTACAAACAGCTCTACACTTAAGCCCGGTGACCCCACGAATCCCTCATCACCCTATCAACCCTATATCCCTGAGGACTCTGGGAAGCTGAAGCCCGTATTTCTTTTTTCTCTCATTTTTTGCGAAGCCCTAAGCCCTAAACCCGAAACCCTTATAGGTCCCTTTAAACCAAAAAGGGCACCCGTTTATTCATTCCTAGGATGGAGGCTTTGCTGGCTTCGGCTTCAGAACCCCCTGTAGGTGTGAATTTAGGGTTTAGGGTTTAGGGTTTAGGTGAAGCCTCTACACCCAAGGGAGGGTTTCGGGTTTCTGCTATTCGCTCCGGGTTTGGGAGCTTAGGTTCTCTACACCCTAAACCCTAAACCCTAAACCCTAAACCCCAAACCCTAAACCCTAAAAACCCCAAACCCTGTGAAACCGTATAAAACCCTAAACCCCAAGCCCTCATCCCCCTTGCAAGGCAGCCATGCGCTCGCTGCTGGTGCTGATCGCCCTACAGGCTGGCGCGCTGGCCTCAGGACCTTCAAATCCTTAAGCCTAAACCCTGGGGTTTAGGGTTTAGGGTTTAGGGTTTAGGGTTAGTTTTAAACCCAAAACCCTGCACTAGACCCCAAGGAAGAGCCCACCTGGGTCATCCACCCGAAGCCCTGAACGTAAAAACCGAAAGCCCCCGAAACCCTGAAGAGGGTTGGGGGGTTTGGGGGTTTAGGGTTTAGGGTTTGGGGTTTAGGGTTTAGGGTTTGGGGTTTGGGGTTTAGGGTTCCTAAAACCCAAACCCAAAACCTAGTTCCTGAATCGGACTACCAAGCGCCAGCTTCAAGGTGTGAGGGCATAGGGTGAGGGTTTAAGGCTGTTGTTTAGGGGTGTTTAGTGGGGGTTTGGGGTTTAGGGGTGTATCGGGCTCAGGGTTGTTTAGGGGCTTAGAAGGTTTAGGGGTTTAAGGCTAGGTTCAGGGTTTGGTTCTAGGATCTATGAAGTTTATGTAAGGTTTAAGTAGGTTTTCTTTAAGGTGAAAGGCTTTCGGGTTCGGATCTCCAACAGCAGCAAGAATTTAGGGTTTGTAGGGTTTAGGGCGTCTCCTTGAATAAGCAGGTATCTACACCAGATTTTAGGGTCTGGGGCGCTTGTTCGTATGGTATAAGGCTTCGGAAGAAACTTGCAAGACCAACCCGCGTCACATTGAAACTTGCAATATACACAAACGTTTTCTCACATCTTTTCATACAAGCGGGATTCAGGGTTTAGGGTTTAGGGTTTGGGGTTCGGGGTTTAGGGTTGCGTTTTCGCTTAGTAGTGTTTGGCTTAGGGTTTAGGGTTCCGGCGCTTCCGGTCCACAGGGTGATGTCCAGGTGCCGTTTAGAAGCGTGTTGAGACCGTGGCGTCTTGGTGGGGCGTATGAAATCCATGTGGCCCTAAAACCCGCTAAGCCATTTCCCTGAAGCCCTCGGCCCTAAACCCCTATAACATCCCCAAACCCTAGAAATTAGGCTCTGTGTGCCTCCCACACCCTTTGTGATACCTTACTGTAACTTTAGATCCTTAGCCTTTTTTGGGTTTATTGGGTTTCTTATTCAGGCAGCTACAGGTTTAAAATTTATAGCTACCCTCCTGAGTGCAGCCAAGCACCTTATGATCCCTGCAAAGCCTAACACACCAAGGCTGCGATGCACTGCCCACCAGGCTTTGCGAAGTGCGCACCTCGCCAGCCGATGGGGGTGTGGCGTGTATTGCCAGAGCCCTAAAACCTAAACCCTAAACCCTAAACCCTAAACCGTTTAGGACTCTAGGGCTTATCCTGTAGGGGTTGTTGACATCGTTCAGAGCTCAGGGTTAAAACGTAACCGACCCCAAGGTCCAGGGCTAAGGGTTACTAGGGTTTAGGGTTTAGGGTTTAGGGTTTAGGGTTTAGGGTTTAGGGTTTAGGGTTTCGGGTTTGGGGTTTCGGGTTTCGGGTTTGGGGTTTGGGGTTTGGGGTTTGGGGTTTAGGGTGTTCTCCCAAGCTAAAGGACCTCAACCTCAATCATCGACTACTTCTTTAACTTAAAACCGCTTGTGTTGTAGGTTCTTCTGCTAAGCTGCAGCTGGACTACCCTAGGCTCCAAGCCCTAAGCCCTAAGCCCTAAACCCTAAACCCTAAACCCTAAACCCTAAACCCTAACGCCCAAACGCTCCCGACGTCCCCAAGCCTCGCCTGTTCCAGCTCCGAGGAGTGGATCGGCCAGACCTGCCGGGCCCTTACGGGAAGAGATCTTTGTGGTTCTTTCCTGTAACTTTAGATCCTAAACCCAGTTGCCCTAAACCCTATAAGTACCCTCAACCCTGAACCCTATTAAGATATCTTTCACTTTGTGGTACGTTGCTGTAACTTTAGATCCTCAGCCAATTTTGGGTTTGTTGGGTTTCTTAATAAGGCAGCTAAAATTGCGAATTTTTAGCTACCCTTCTGAGTGTAGCCAAGAGATGGGACGTGATAGAGTGTTGGGGATTAGGGTTTAGGGTTTAGAGTTGTAGCGTTTTAGGGTTTGAGGGTTTGAGGGTTGAGGCTAATGTTTATGTAGGGTGTAGGGTCGTGGGTTTGAGGGGTTGGGGTTTGAAAGTTGTAGGGTTTGAGGGTTTGAGGGTTTGATTTAGGGTTTGAGGACTTGACTTAGGGTTTCAGGGTTTGAGGGTTTCAGGTTAGGGTTTAGGGTTTCTTTGGGGTTACGGTTTTGTTATGGCTAATTGAGCCTATACTTCCAGAGTCCTAAGAATTAGCCTTTGAGTTTTGAAAACACCCAGAGGAAACAAGGTAAACTTAATCATCGAGAATGTACTCTTGATTTGGCGGCACTACTGCTGCCTCGTAAAGGTTGGTGGGTCTTTCGGCTTGTCTTTCGTCTTGGGGTGGTTACATGGTCCCTAAATATGGGCCCTGATTAGGGGACTCCTTACATACCCTTTGAAGAACGTAAGGGCCGATATTAAGAGCCCATGATACCTCCCGTCGTCTGGTTTAAAGCCCCCTCAAGAAGAAGCCTGCTCGATTTCCCAACCCCACCTCTAGCGCCCCGGGTTTAGGGTTTTGGGTTCAGGGTTTAGGGTTTAGGGTTTAGGGTTTAGGGGGGGGGGGGGGGGGGGGGGGTGTGGGGTACGTGAGACTTTCCCTTCTAAGGCATTGGGGGTCAGATGTGGGGGTTTACGAAAAATCGGGGGACCCCCCAAATAGAGCCCCAATAGCAGGATTCCATTGTAATAAGCGCCCATGAGGAACACCAATTTCGGAAACCCCCCATGTAGGAACTCTTGAGAATTTTCCTATCATCAGGCTTGTAGAATGGCAGGATTACAGTATTCAGAGTTTGACCAGGATCAGGATGCTCGGGAGGAGGGGAGTGGGCAGACGACTACTGCTTTTTGGGTTTCCTTATTTAGTAGGAAAAATGAAGTTTAGCCATTTTTCCCTTGGCCATTGGAGAAGTAAGTAACTAGGACCCAAGTATGAGGTTGAGGGGCTTGGATGTTGGATGTGTTGAGTCCTTGGGGTTTAGGGTTGGGTGCTGCTCAAGAGACTCACTCTGCTTTTAACATGACGGGATCGGATTGTCAATCCAAAGTTGCAGCTAAACTCGCACATGGTTAGTTCTCTACTGAAGTCCTTTTGCGGGATTCTTTACTTGTGCTGCTTACATGACCTTCGGCCATCGGACGTGCAGAAGAAAAGCTCCCTTAGGGACAACCTTAGCCTTACAGTGGGATCAGGTACCCTTTGCCCTGTACTACATTTTCTCTTATGTTTAGGTCTATAGGTTCCACAAAGGTTCACCCAAGCCAAGGCGCAAGGCCAAAAATATGGCCGACCTCGGATTTCGGGCCATGCTTCGTGGGTCTTCAGAAGAAAGGAAGGTCAAACGTCAGCGCCTTGACGAGTTGGATGGCCTTACTGCCTGCCGACGGTTGACGGTCTGTGGCCTCGATGGTTCCGAAGTGCAGCTTCCTATTGAAGACAACTTGACCGTGGAAGACTTGCGCAAGAGCGTCGCAGGAAGGATGGGCTTGCGGCTGGGCGGCATGCTTGTCCTGCTGGCTGGTGGCAATACCCTGGACGATTCCAAGTCGCTGTTGGAGCAAGTTCAGGGCGATGTCATCACTTATGTGGTTTAACAGGTTGCCCTTGCCATGTTCATATGTCTTTTTATTGTTATTTGGGTGCAACACAACCTTGTCTTTGAATCTTCGTCAGTGGGTTTAAGGGACCAACCCAGGTTGGTGCAGCGCACGCAGCAGCTGCGTTTCTGCGAGCAAGTGACGGCCAATGTCTGAGCATGATGGACGTACATGCAAAGGACGCAATCTCTTCGTTGGAAGTTTATGGCGAGCGCAGTCTCGGGAATGTTGAGCTGCCAAAGAACTTGCAGTCCCTGAGCTTCGGATGTTCTTTCAACCAGAGCTTGGAGAACGTGGCCTTGCCTGGCAGCTTGCAGTCCTTGAGCTTCGGAGACGATTTCAACCAGAGCTTGGAGAATGTGGCCTTGCCTTCCAGCTTGCAGTCCTTGAGCTTCGGAGACAGCTTCAACCAGAGCTTGGAGAATGTGGCCTTGCCTGGCGGCTTGCAGTCCTTGAGCTTGGGATATTCTTTCAACCAGAGCTTGGAGAATGTGGCCTTGCCTGGCAGCTTGCAGTCCTTGACCTTCGGACACGATTTCAACCAGAGCTTGGAGAATGTGGCCTTGCCTGGCAGCTTGCAGTCCTTGAGCTTCGGATGGTGTTTCAACCAGAGCTTGGAGAATGTGGCCTTGCCCGGCAGCTTGCAGTCCTTGAGCTTCGAAGAAGATTTCAACCAAAATCTGCAGAATGTGGCCTTGCCGGCCAGCTTGCAGTCCTTGAGCTTCGGATGGTATTTCAACCAGAGCTTGGAGAATGTGGCCTTGCCGGCCAGCTTGCAGTCCTTGAGCTTCGGATGGTGTTTCAACCAGAGTTTGGAGAATGTGGCCTTGCCCGGCAGCTTGCAGTCTTTGAGCTTCGGACGTTCTTTCAACCAGAGCTTGGAGAACGTGGCCTTGCCTGGCAGCTTGCAATCCATGACTTTTGGAAGTCGTTTCAATCCGAGTTTGCAATCTTTCGCCTTGCCGAGTGGACTTCTGTTCTTAGAAAGCGCAGATCTGTGTGTTGATGTGTACGTGTCTGGTCTAGAGACAGGCTGCGAGTTCTGAAGTCGAAAGCAATGCAAATGCCTTTGGTTAAAGGTACTTTCGGGACCCGACACCGTACACCTTCAATTTTAAACCCAAAACGCGATACACTCTACCCTACACCCACTACTCCCTTTTACCCAAACCTGAGATGGCAACCGACATGGCCAGAACTCCGAACGGGGTTCAGGGACCCTAAACCCTAAGCCCTGAACCCGAAGCCCTAAACCCTAAACCCTACACCCTAAACCCTCCTGCTGGGGGCTTCGTGCCATTGCTTGTCGACGGTTTAGCTGTAATTAGGTCTAGCTGGAGTCCTCCACATTAAACCCTCAACCTGCCTACTTGGAGGTTCATGGGTACTTATAACCCCTATTTTAAGTCTACTTCTAACCTACTTAGAGGACTTAGGGGGCTTATAAGTGCAGCTATAATTGGGGTTATAAGTACCCTGATCCTCGAAGTAGCGTGTCCTGGAGGCTAAGGCTTGCTTAGAGAAGTTGATAGTGTATGTAGCGGGATAGGCGTCTTAGGGAACAACTTCTCAGGTTTGAAGCCCTACACCTTATAAGACCCAAACATGAGGTCTCCGATGGACAGCTGGCGTCATGTAAATATAGCCTGGGGTGGGGGCCAGGGGCCTGTGGGTTCGGGGGGAGGGGGGCTTAACTACATTCAGGGGACGTTTAAGGGATTGGGGTCTTGGGTTTAAGGCTTTCGGCATAGGCTTACCATCCTATGCGTTTTAGTGTCCTATGATGGCACCTGACCCGTCCTAGCTGTTAAGGTGGACGGTGGGTTTGGGCTTCTTCAGCTAAAGCCCACAAGATGAGACTCAACTCCCCACCGCCTCAACCTTAAAGACGAAAAGATCGGAAAGCATTCGCCCAACAAATCCAAAAGCAGCAAACCCCAACCCTACACCCTGTTATGATTCTTGATATGAAACACTCCAATTTCATTAATGCAGGTGTTTGGTTATATAAAGTCTGGTTGCAAGCATTTGCCACAAGAGAAAGAACACCACCCAATCTGAAGAGGCGGCGACAACTCCTGCTGCACCGGCATGCAGACGACCTGTGGGGCAAACTCCATCTGCGACGGGGAGGCGTCGGGCCACACAGGGATTTGTGTGTGAGGGGTATAAGGAGGGGCTCCCCGAGAATCGACCCTTAATCTTCTTCCCTATATAACCCCTATATGCCTAAGTAGCCCCTAAATAACTCCAAAATAATATCTAAGGTCCCTTGCAAGGGTCCCTCCTTTAGTCCCTTGATGTCAGGTTGTTGGACTCTAGGGTGAGGACTGACGACATAGGGTTTAAGGCCTAAGGTGTTAGGGTTTAGGGTTTATAAATCTGAGGGTTAGGGTGCTTGAGATTTCCTGATCCGCCCTAAACCCTAAACCCTAAACCGTCCGCAACCGAGAAACCGACCTGCAATGGTCTTGGGGTCCCCAACTACGACTCGCCACCTGCCCAAGGTACCCCAAACCCTCAGTCTGGGGGTTTCACGGTCCCTCAATATGGGAGTTTACGAAAAAAACAAGGAACCTCGAATATAGACTCCCAAATAGTAGGATTTCCTTATCACAAGGACCCCAAGTAGGTACCCCTAATTTCGGAAACCGCCATGTGGTCCCTTCCCTCCATTAAACAAATTCCGAAGTGTGAGCCCTTGGGTTGTATAGGGTACACAAGTGGTGTATGAGGGGTTCCTTTTCAAGGGCCCATATCAAGGGACCATGTAGCTACCCTGACCCTCAACCCCAAACCCCCTAAACCCTAAACCCTAAACCCTCAACCCTAAACCCTCAACCCTAAACCCTAAACCCTAAACCCTAATTTCTAAACCCTAAAAACCCTCAACCCCAAACCCCAAACCCAAACCCATGAATCTCAGGCTGCTTTGTTGGCGTTTGAAATTAAAGCCCTTGGCAGCCCAGTGGTACCCTTTTGCCCTTTTTTGCGGCTCAAGGTTCCCTTACATGGGTTTAGGGTGTAGGGTTTAGGGTTTAGGGTTTAGGGTTGCTGGGCTACGAAGAAGCCGAAGGTTTCCGCGCCGCGCGCGAAGCAGCTGAGGTTTTGATTGTATAGGTTCAAGTTTGCCATGGCAGTGGCGCAGGGTTTAGAGTTTAGAGTTTAGGGTTTAGGGTTTAGGGTTTAGGGTGTAGGGTTTAGGGTTTAGGGTTTATTGCTAAGGTGTTACCTCCATAGACCCTCAACTTACCCACGCCACTAGGCTATTTTCTTCTTCCACTAACTTCTTAAGAACCTCCGAACAATAGAACTATTCTTCATGATAAGTGCAATATAGGGATTTGTTTTTTTGGAGAGGCTCTTAAGCAAATAGTAGTCCTGGACGTCAAGTCATCGAGTCATGCTTGTGCTGCAAGGGCTCCAAGTGCGCGGATCGATCCTTGTGCACGGGCATGGACACAGTGACTTGTCCAGAACATCGGCGTGCTATGAGAATGCGGTTCAGGGTTTCGGGTTTAGGGAATAGGGGCACGAATTGCGAGTTCTGAAGAAGGACGTTTAGTGGTTTGGGTATGTGCCCTTGTTTCAGGAAATGCACACATTTGCCTCCCGCCATTCGGAGTGGGCATGTCAGCAGGAATTCATATTGTGACTCAGTCCTTCGAAGGTTGGACGATTCGCCAAGATATTTTCAGTTGCGATTGTCCATTTCCCTGCTTGTAAGGGCACTTGTACCTTAGCCAAAGAAAGCGGCTGTCAAACCAAGGTCTGCGGCCAGGGAAGCCAGTGCACCGGACTGGGCTCCCAGTGCGGGGCCACGGCGGCGGCGCCGGTTGCCACGGTCACCGTCGTCCCACCCATGCAGCCCATGCAGCCCATGGAGCCGATGCAGCCCATGCAGCCGATGCAGCCAATGGAGCCGATGAAGCCCATGGAGCCCATGAAGCCCATGGAGCCGATGAAACCTATGGAGCCAATGAAACCCATGCAGCCCATGGAGCCCATGGAGCCGATGCAGCCCATGCAGCCCATGGAGCCGATGAAGCCTATGCATTTTGCCCCGCTGCTTGGGATGCATAGTGTAGAGTCACCTTGTCCGAATCCTCAGATAAGGGGCCCGCTATCCTAACTGACTGGGAGGCGGGGGGTGGGGCGTACCACCTACGGTAGAGTAGCCAGAATCCAAGCCGAACCCCGCTGTTGATTCGTGCAGCTTTCGGAGAGGTTTGACTTCTTGCGGAAGGCCTGTTGTCTCTTTCAAGCCTTGCAGTGGTTGCGCCGGCAACGACTTCTAGCCACAAAGTCACGAAGTTTCCTCCTGGTGGCTTGTGAGGAAGGCAAAGACTCTAAACCCTAAACCCTAAACCCTAAACCCTAAACCCTAAACCCTAAACCCTAAACCCTGAACCCTGAACCCTAAACCCTAAATCCTCCATCCCACTATCTGTCCGTCACACAAAAATCCAAAGATCTCAGGTTCAAGCCGGTCCAACCGCCTGCGAAGGACGCCTGCCTGCAGCGTTTGGGATTTCTACTATGTGCTGAAAAGCGATTTTCCGTGGGGTTCTGAAGTGGAATTTGCTTTACGGCCAGGCGTCAGGATGTTGGTTTTTTGTTGGCGTTTAGGACCTTAGGTCCCTGAACACTATAACCTGCAACCTAAACCCCAAAACCCCAAAGCCCCAAAGCCCCAAAACCTTTGGGCAAGGAGGTTAGGAATTCGTTTGTTTTTTGATTTTGTTGTCTTGGGTTTCGGGTTTTCAACGTAGCCTCTTCTTTCCCATACTGGCCCGGAAGTCTTGGGGGGAGGACCTGCTCTGGTGTGGCTGCTGTTGCTTGCTTTTTTGCCGGTTTCTAGACAGGGGCTGAAGGTCTAAACTGAGTCGAAACCCTATACACTGAACCCCTAAACCCGAAACCCTAAAGCTTAAACTCCGGAGACCCTGTCAACTGTAAACCCTAAACCCTGATGGGCTTAAGTCGGGATTTCCCGCCTGATACTAGCAGTCCTTCATAGAAATTATAATAGGGGGTATTGTAATTTAAGAGCCTCTGGCTCAAGCCGCCGACCCCGCTGGAGCATAGTTGAAAGGTCTAAACCCACTCGTCGGCTCAAAGGATGCTTTCCTCATCGCATGGTTCGAAGATGATCCCAGCCTGCTCGGCTGAGTTAACAGCCCAGAAGGCAGCCGGAAAGAAAAGACAGGGGGGGGAGGGGAGGGGGGGAGGGGGAGGGGGGGGGGCTGAGGGCGCCCCTACCCCCTGTGCTGAACCGCCTGTTTACGCTGTGCTGGTGGCGCGGTCCTCCACGAAAAAATTGTGCACCGACCCCCCCCCCCCCCCCCCCCCCCCCCGCGTTTTGGGGGGAAAGAGGGAGGTTTTCACCTCCTCAAACCCATCCAACACGCCGCCAGGGTCGGCGGATCCCCTAAACCCTAAAACCCTGAACCCTAAACCCTAAACCCTAAACCCTTACTACAAGGGGGAACATCCCAAGGCTTAAGGCTGCAGGGCTGCAGGCTCTGTGGCCTTTTCTAAAGTCCTAAACCCTTCACCAAGCTACAGGTCGTCAACAACGGCTGCAACATCGGTGCTGCCTGCCCCTTGGGACTTAAAGCTACAAGGAGGGGCCCCGCTAGTTAGAATTAGTGTTATGAGGACCCTCAATTGGGCAGCAGGGTTTAGGGTCTAGGGCATAGGGTTGAGGGGTATAAGGCTCCTGACTTAGGTTTTAAGTCTCGTAACTACAGTTTAGTGTAGTAAGAGGGCCCCTCCTTGTAAGAATCCCAAACCCCACTTTGGGAAGCTTGTCGTTGTAAACCGTTTAAAGTCAGATAGCCCCACATGTAAGGTAGACTCATCACGCCTGAATCCCCCGAAAAGAACCCTCGACGCTACATTAAGTTTTATCCTATCCAGACCTAAACGAACCCTAAACCCTGAACCCTGAACCCTGAACGCTGAACCCTGAACCCGAGCATGCACACATACAACGCTTAACACTACAAATCACAGGCCAGGGCCGTGATGCATCGAACCTGAATGGCGTGGAGGTGTGCTGCCCGGCAGGCGGCGCGCGGAGGGCGGAGGGTTTAGGGCTTAGGGTTTAGGGTTTAGGGTTTAGGATCTAGGGATGGGGTCTGCAGACTGTCGAGCCCAGTGGTATCCTTAATGCTTGTTTTTGGGTTCAAGGTTCCCTTGTAAAGTATCCAAGCCCCCAAATCAAAAGGTACCCTAAACCCGAAACCCGAAACCCGAAACCCTAAACCCTAAACCCTAAGGTACCCTTACTATGATGTGGTTGATGGGTTGCCGGGCGAGAACATCACAGCCGCCCACGTAGCCCCCCCCCCCCCGCACCCAAGTAGCCCTGTCAGATACTCTGACCTAAGCCCTTATCCCTCAACCCTAAACCCTAAACCCTAAGGGAACTTGGGGGTCCAGGTAAAGCCGACGGCCCTAAATCCAAAGCTCTTCGGGAGTTAGGGTTTAGGGTGATAGGGTGATAAGGTCATGGGGTGATGGGGTCTGTAGAGTTTCACAGGGTTTAGGGTGATAGGGTGATCGGATGATAGTGTCATTGGGGTCTGTAGGGTTTAAACCTACTACTGGACTTTTCATCCTACCTTAAGAAAGTAAGCTACTAATTGCTTAAGAAACCCCCCAAAATATAAATATTCTTCCTTATCAAGGGTAATATAGGGGTTATGTTTTTGTTATTCTTTGGGGGTTCTCAAACAAATAGAGGTAAGTCGTGATGATAGAGCCCCTAAACCCCGCATGGGAGGCCTACAAAGTCAAGGAAAGGCAGGAGTACCCGGCTCTTGAGGAAAAAAACCACCAAATCCTAAACCCTATACCCTAAGCTTTAAAGCCCCAAACCCTTAACCCCAAACCCGATACCCTAAAGTTTAAGCCCTGCCGGAGGCTGCCCAGGAAGCTGCTCCATGAGTTCGCTTCGTACTTAGTCTCGTTCTGTGTCTCATGGGCGTAGGGCTTAGGGTTTAGGGAGTAGGGCTTAGGGTATTTTGTTGACAGAAGGGCGGGGAGTCGGGGAGGGTTTCGTTTGTTGTGGGTTTAGGGCTTTCGGGGCCTTTTGGGGCTGTTGGGGCTTTTTGGGTCTTTTGGGCTGAGATGGGCTGAGGGTTTTTTGGCTCAGAGGTTAGATGGGGGATTGATGAGGGTTCAGAGCTTGTGGGTTAGTATCTTTTTGTTGGGGGATGGGCCTGATTTGGACGTGTGGAGCGTGCTGCACCACCTAATAAAGTATAATCTCCTCACAAGTGGGGAGGGAGGGATTTCTCTACCTTCGGGTCCCTTTCTAGGGGGGGTCCTTTTAATAAGGGTGCCGCATTACATGAGGGGCTTAAAAAAGGGAACCGAATTGTAACCGCTTGCGCGCGCGCCGCCTCGGCAGCCAGGCCGGCCCACAATAGGGTGCGAGGCAGGGGGCCTCCTGGGGGGGGCAGGGCGTCTCAGCAATCTCAGGCAACGTCCCCAAAAATGGCGTCAACCAGTTTTTTAGCTTTTTCAAACCCTAAACCCTAAACCCTAAGCCCTAAGCCCTAAGCCCTAAGCCTTGGGTCCCGCAGGGCAGGGGGTGGGGGGGTGTACAGAGACTTCTCGGTTGGGGGAACCAGATGGCTGCTTGTTCTGGACGCCTCTCGGCTGGAAGCCGAAGCGGATCTAGAGAACGCCCTGAACCCAAAACCTTATAAACCCTAAACCCTAAATGCAACCCTAAACTCTAGACCCTAGACCCTAGACCCTCCTGTTAAGCCTTGTTAAACCCTAAACCCTGAACCCTCCCTCTAAACCCTATTCCTAACCTCCTAATGCGAGAGCCCTGTTGGCATTATCGGTTCAAGGTCTGAACTGAAACCATGAAGTCCTGAAGCCCGAAACGTTAGGGTATAGGGTAGAGGTTTAGGTGTTTAGGGTTTAGAGTTGTCTACAGGAATTGTTTACATGGATTAGGGCGATGCAAGAAGTACAAAGACCTAATTCTTCTGGAAACTGCTTTCATACATGCTGGAGCAGTTTAAGTTCGGGTTTAGCTTTTTTCGCAGTGCCCAGGTCTCAAGTCAACGACGTGATGACGGCGACCTGCGTATGCGCGGACGCGAACACGCTGTTGGTCAGCAAGGACCTTTGAGACCCGAGGTTTAGGGTTTAGGGTTTAGGGTTTAGGGTTTAGGGTTTAGGGTCTAGGCTTTGGAGTGGTGCCTGGGTTTGGAGCCCGAGATTCCAGCGTGCCTGCCTCGTCTGTGCGCAACCGCGCAACCTACCCTAAACCCTAAACCCTAAACCCGAAACCCTAAACCCTAAACCCTAAACCCTAAACCCTAACCCCTAAACCCTAAACCCTAAACCCCTAAACCCTAAACCCCTAAACCCTAAACCCTAAACCCCTAAGCCCCTAAACTGGGGGTTTCCGGGTCTCAAGAAACCCTACTATTTGGGGTCTATATTGGGGCCCCCTTATTTTCGTAAACCTGCCTTTGAACACATTTCAGGGGGGGAAGTTTGTTCAGCAATCTGGGCTTCGGGTCTGGGGATTGGCTGAAGGTCTTGGGCCCGAACGTTCTTTTCTACGAAAGTAATTTATGCTTTTTTTTTTTTGGCCCCCCCTCCCATCCACCCCCCCCCCCGCCTCCCACACCCCACCCACACCCCCCCTCCCCTCTCCCACCCCCCCACAGCCCTCTACCCCCCCAGCCCTAAGCCTTAAACCCAGTAAACGTGGCCAGTTGTTTGAATTATGGTCACTATTTTTGGTACTTTGGATATAAGACTCCTTATTTTCAGAGGAATACCCCAATCCCTAACTCCCTCCTAAACCTTAAGCCCTAGCGTAAACAGCTGGACAAGGATTACTTCCGCTTACATCTTTGTTTTGCTCTTCGGGGAACGGATGCTTTAGTATTTCGGGGTTATAGTTTGAGACTCCGGGTCCTTAGGCCCTAGTGCACTAGTAGCCTCTATATATTAGGTCTCATTGGGGCTCAAGGCTTCGCCCTCGATGCCCCGGAGCCACTGCGGGTGCCAGGCGCCCACGTCCACAGCGGTCCACAACGACGGCTGCGACGTTGACAGCGCTTGCGAGTCGCGAGGCCACGATGGGCTTGGCGCTGTGGGGTTTAGGGTTTAGGGTTTAGGGTTTAGGGTTTAGGGTTTTGATATACCGGAGTGGAATATCGCATCCTCAGAAAGTACACCCTGCAATAAGGAGAGCACATGCTGCCCAACGGCTATAACTTCCGAATGTGATTCGCTTATGGTCCCCATATTACTGAGAACCATATACATTTCTACATATACATATATATATATATATGATGATGATTTATTTGTTTGTTTTCTAATTCTTAAGGCCCCTAGATTTTATTATTTGTGCTGGCAGGTGAGCTTGTTGCAGGGAGATGGGAGGTCTAGGGGGTGCATCCCAATGGCTGCATTTGAGACTTGTTGCATTCAAGCGGGGGGGAGGTGGCCTGTTGAAACCTCCACCGTTTAGGGTGTAGGGTATAGGGGTTTAGGGTGTTAGGGTTTTAGGGTTTAGGGGGGTAGGGTTTAGGGTGTAGGGTTTCGGTTGTATAGGGTTTTAGGGTGTAAGGTTCAGGGGTTTAGGGTGTAGGGCTTAGGTTCGTGGGTTTTGGACTTCCGGCAACCACCACCCTAGGGCCCTGCACTCAGCATCAACCGGAGACTCCACCACGCTCGGAAGTGGTTAAGGGTTGGAGGCTGGGTCTGCAAACTGGCCAAAAAAGACCCTAATAAGGCTTAGACCCCAATCTCTCAGCCCTCATTGCCCTCACCCCTAAACCCTAAACCCTAAACCCCAAACCCGAAACCCGAAACCCGAAACCCTAACTTACTGCCTCTTGGCCCCTTGGCTCTGCAAAAACCATGTCCTTCGAGGAGGCTCCATGGTGGATGGGGCCCGATTCTGCTGCCCGGCAGGCTGCATGTCAGGGTTTGGGGTTTAGGATTTGAAAGGGTTTGGGGTTTAGGGTTTGGGGTTTAGGGTTTAGGGTTGAGGGTTTGGGGTTTAGGGTTGAGGGTTTGGGGTTTAGGGTTTAGGGTTTAGGGTTTAGGACCCCAGCCCCTCTAAACTCTTTGGCTTGTCATGGTGCTTCTGGAACGTTGAAGCCATGTTCAGGAAATCTTGCAGCACCACGCCGAGGTAGCTCTTCACCACGGCATTCTCTGTTCCAGCAGAGTTTCAAAGTTTTTCGGGCTCACAAACCTTAGGCTTCATGTTTGCCCTTCTGGTTTAGGGTTTAGGGTTCAGGGTTTTGGGTTTAGGGGGCTTTTGACGTCAGAGACCCTGAAGCTCTTTGAAAGTTCAGGGGCGTATGGCAGATGAGTATCTGCAACTTCCACGTGAGAGAGCGCAGGCAGCAGGCGACGGACGAAACGCCAATAAAGCCCTGGCTCGTCTTAACCCTAAACCCGATAACCCTGTGAACCCTAAACACGGAACCCCTGTTTTGTTACTCTGTTCTTAGTACGGAACAAGGGAACCCGGTAGCCAACTTGCTCGCATAAGGCTTTCAAGAACTAATAGTAAACAAACACGTATCTTGGGATGTTCCCCCCTTTTCTAACAGTCCTCAATAGGGATTATAGTACCCCCCCATTAAACTCCCTATGAAAGACTGCTGGTAAACGGGGGAACATCCCAAACCGCATTGCCTCAGCCCGGGCAGGCTGCGCAGAAGACTGCAGCATCTCGGTGTCCCAGTCCGGCGACGGCGTGCACGTTTCTCGCCTTAGGGTTTAGGGTTTAGGGTTTAGGGTTTACCCTGAACCCTATACCCTAAACCCTATACCCTAAACCCGATACCTCCAGTGTCCTTTGACTATTGGATTTCCTGGACCCTTGAAACACCCTAGACCATAACTCTAAACCCTAAACCCCAAACCCTAAACCCCTCTACCGTGATGGCCGCCTCCCTTGCTTGCCCGAGACAGAAGGAGCCCAAGCAAAATAGCAGCTCAAGAGGGGCTTCGATTTTTTGAAAACTGACCACGCGGGTTCAGGGTTTAGGGTTTAGGGTTTAGGGTTTAGGGTTTAGGGTTTAGGGTTTAGGGTTTAGGGTTTGGGGAAACCCTAAACCCCCAACCCTAGACCCTAAACCCTAAACCCTAAACCCCAACCCCGATGGTTTGTTGCTTGTTTGCCTTCCGTAGTCCTGACTTGAGCGTGCTTTCTCTATCGTAGTCCTGACTTGAGCGTGCTTTCTCTAAGATCTACAGTGAGAAACACATGCTATCAGGGTTCATCTCTTAAACAAAGCCCCCCCCCAAAAAAAAAAAAAAAAAACCTCGTCCACTGTTTTGCCCGCTTTCTTCGCTGGCTCCCTATCTGGGCCCAGATCGAGTATGTTCATCCGAGTAAGTGGCTTAGAAGCTGAATGAGTACACTTTTTGGGATACTAGAACCCCCCCATGGAACTGAAAGTGTACACTGTTGCGGGGGCTCATGAACTCAGCAACTAAGGCATCGTGCCTGTGCCCGGTGCAGCCGATAAAGGCGGGGGGGCGGGGGGGGGGGGGGGGGGGGGGGGGGGGGGCAGGGGGGGGGGGGGGGGGGGCAGGGGGGGGGGATTAAGACTCGTATCCATAAGGTTGTACCCCTGCAGGTTTCCTTTGAATATCCTCCTGATATGGCCCTAAACCCTAAACCCTAAACCCTGATATGGCCCTTATACTACCTTAAGGATCTTCAACAAGGTTCCCCCGGGTTGAAAGGGATCCGAATCCAAAGTATGGTGTTTAGTGTGCCCTAAACCCTACACCGTTTACCGACACCCTCCACCCTATACCCTATACATTCCCTAAAACGCAAGCTAAGTTTAAGAGGGGACCCAAATTAAGAGCCCATACTTCGGATCCGTTTGTCTTCCTTCCCTCACGCAAAGGCCAGGTTCAAGAGTAGGCCCACATTCTTTTTTTATTCTAATTTCTTTTATTTTTGTGGGGGGGGGGGGCGGGGCGGGGGGGGGGGGGCGGCTGGGGGGGGTGGGGGGTGGGGGGGCGGGCGGACGGGGGGCGGGGAGGCGGGGAGGCGGGGGGGGGGGGGGGGGGGGGGGGGGTTGGGGGCTTAACGTCCATTCTGTGCTCCTTTGGCGCTTTAATGCGGAAGGCGCAATCGGATCGCTTCTTGGAGGAGGGTCGGGCGGAATGAATGTTGAAAGGAGGCCGCGGACCACGGAGACGACACGGTCAAGGGAGGGGGTTCGGAACATCTTGCTCGAGAGAGGGGCATGGAGGTTGACGGACGGGTGACGGGTGACGGGTTCGGCGCGGATGGGGAGAGTGACATTCGGTTGATGGGCAGGGGATATGGGGACGCCCTCCGCATTTGCCCGCGCCTTCCGCGCTTCGCGCCCTCCGCGCCCTCCGCGCCCTCGCGCCCTCCGCGCGCTCCGCGTCCTCCACGCCCTCCGCACCTTCCGCGCCCTCGCCCTCCGCGTCCTCTCCGCGCCCTCCGCGCGCTCCGCGCCCTCCGCACCCTCCGTGCCCTCCGCGCGCTCCGCGCCGTCCGCGCGCTCCGCGCCCTCCACGCCCTCTGGCCCCCGCCCAGGACAGAGTGCGCTGACAGGGTGCATTGCGTCCATTCTGCGGGTGCGTTGCGTCTATTCTGCGGGCGTTTCCTTTGTAAAGTATGTGTTTACAAGGCACGCACGTGCAGCATAGGCTTTAAGTGTCCATCTTACGGGGGGGGGGGGGGGGGGGGGGGGGGGGGGGGGGGGGGGGGGGGGGGGGGGGGGGGGGGGGGGGGGGGGGGGGGGGGGGGGGGGGGGGGGGGGAGTTAAAGTTTGGGGTGTGGGGTTTAGGGTTTAGGGTAGGGTTTCGGGTTCAGGGTTTAGGGTTTATTTTTAGTTTTTTGTTGGGTGGTGAGGTTACCCTAGAAGCCCCATTTAAACCCCCTGGGTCTACTTGGCAACTATAACTGTACTTAGAACCCGCTTAGAAGCCGCTTAAGTGCCGAATATGGTTATAAGTACATTTACAGGTACAGTTATGATTGGTGAATAAGTACCATGAACCTCCAAGTAGGAAGTAAGTGCCAGAGAGGTTGGTACGAACTCGTTCTAGGGGCCCGAGAACCCACAACCCCTAAAGCCTAAACCCTAAACCCTAAACCCCTTATTGAGGGCACTGTAGTAGGGCAAAGACTGTTACTACAAGAGGGAAAAATTCCAGCTCCTGGGGCTGGGTAATCCTGACGGTTCATAAGCCGTAACATGAGTCCTATACACCTAGACCTCATACTATAGCTACCTTAGTAGCTGAGTACACTTTACACTTGTTGGGATACTATAATCCCCTATAGAACTGCAAGTGTACACCTTTTTGGGGGCTTATGAACTCAGCAACTAAGCTACTATAGGTACATGGCTACATGCACTGTTCAACTTACCTTCCCTGAGGGTCCACGTACCTAGATAGCATATACTTGGGCGTGAAAGGGATTCCCAAATAGTAGCTTCAGGGCCCAAGTATTTCGTATATGGGGGGGTTTACAAAAGTAAGAGACCCCTAACATAGACCCCCCAAATAGTAGGATTCGCCTTCTAGTAAGGACCTCAAGAATGCAACCCCTAATTTCGGAAACCCCCATATATGAGGCTTGCAATCCCTCCCTTAAGAACCCCATACCCCTAAACCCTAAACCCTAAACCCCTAAACCACCCTAAACCTTATTTTCGGAAACCCCCATATAGGCAAATGGACCCTCAGGGCTTATCAGAGTCGAAGCTTAAGGGTCCATGTACCTATTTTGTAAATACTTGGGCCTTATTAGGGCCCAAGTATTCAATATATAGGTGCATTGACCCAAATCCTGAACCCAAACCCCCAAGCCCTGAACCCCAAACCCTAAACCCTAAACCCCAATCCCTAAACCCTGAACCCTCAGGGCTTTTCAGACTCGAAACCTGCTCCCGGAGGCTTGGACCACGACCGAAGCTTGCGTGGCCTTCGCGGGTGTGGCAGTTCTGGTCGGCGCAGGATCAGGTTTAGGGTTTAGGGTTTAGGGCTTAGGGCTTAGGGCTTAGGGCTTAGGGCTTAGGGTTTAGGGAGGGTTTAGGGTTTAGGGTTTAGAGTTTAGGGTTCAGGGTTTAGGGTTTAGGGTTTAGGGTTTAGGGTTTAGGGTTTAGGGTTTAGGGTTTAGGGTTCAGGGTTCAGGGTTTAGGGTTTAGGGTTTAGGGTTCAGTTGGGGTGAGCGTTAGGAGCTTAAAGTTTAAACAGCTTGTTTTGTTCCAGGACAAGAGACAGTTTTTGACATGGCAGTTTGTTGTTTGGAGCTCTCCCTCTATCTGGTAGCAGCTCGTCGATGAACTTGGTCACCAGATGGGCAGAGCGAGCTCAATCCTAGACCCCCTGAAATCCCGCATTTCGGGTTTAGGGTTGGGCTGCGCTAATGAACTGGGCCACTAGCTTCAGTAGTCTAGGACCAGGAGCAGGCCCTTATTCCCCTGTTTTTTTCGGGTTGAGGCTCTTCTTATCAATCCCCTTCAAGCCAACCAGGGCGCCCTTGCTATTCCTAGGTTACTAGTACCCCTAAACCCTAAACCCCAAATACCCCTTTTTTATTCCTAGGTTACTAGTATCCCTAAACCCCAAACCCCAAATACCCTTTTTATTCCTAGGCTACTCTTGGGTCTCGTAGTCCTCAGTAATCAGTACGGAATTCGGGAAGCCAATGCCTTGTCAAGGGGCTCAGGGGTCATACTGGGTACATGGACCCTTGGGATCCATGCGCCCTAAACCCTAAACCCTAAACCCTAACCCTAAACCCTAAACCCTAAACCCTAAACCCTAAACCCTAAACCCCTAGGCCTAAACCCTAGATCTGCCATGGCAGGAGCCTACATCCTGCACAAGAGGCAGGCGCCAGAGTTGTCCCAGAAGCTGCTGCAGTGAAAGTCTGACGGCCTCCGCCACTTCTTGGTTAGGGTTTAGGGTTTAGGGTTTAGGGTTTAGGGTTTAGGGTTTAGGGTTTAGGGTTTAGGGTTTAGGGTTTAGGGTTTAGGGTTTAGGGTTTAGGGTTTAGGGTTTAGGGTTTAGGGTTTAGGATTCATCCGGCCTATGATCCTCACGGATTTTGGGGGTTCCTAAACCCTAACCCTACGCCCTACACGTCTACTGAAAATAAATTATGAAGCTCCAAGTAGTCGCTCTATTCACTATTACACTGAGAACCTGTAAGGTTGACCTATACTGGCCTAGGGTTTAGGGTTATGTGGTTAGGGTTTAGGTTTGTTTTGTTGCTAATAGGTTTCAGGTGCAGAGTCTCATTAGAAGGATTTTTTTATAAGGGCTTGCATGGCAGTAGAATGTTGAGTCTTCGATTGTGGTTGTTCCCATGGTAGTAGGACCTGGACAAGAGCCAGGAGGTTGTCTCCGCGCTCCCGTGCACGACAGTGCCTCGGCACTCCCTTGCTGCGATGCGGCGCCGAGCTGCGACGTGTCGCCCTGCGACGCGTCGAAGGGTTCAGCGTTTGTGTTAAGACCTGAAACCCCTAAGCCCTATAAACTTGGAATGTTCCCGCTTAGATCAACAGTCCTTAGTAGGGATTATAGTCCCCCCCCCCCCAGTATAACATCCAAACCCAAAAAACCTTAACCCCAAGCCCCTACCAAAACCATAACCCTGCTTGTATGCGTGAAGAGATGGACCGAGGCGCACCCTGTAGTAACAGAAGGACTCGACATCCCTCAAAAGAACGCGGTCCTGGTACCTGGCATATATTCAGATGTAAATGCATAATGAGGCCCAAATAGAAACCGACGTTACCACCTGATCATCCCATAGAGTGCTCGCGTCCTTTGATGCTTAGGGTTTTGTATCAGATGTCTTCCATCATCAGATCTCGACAGCTGCCGTGGCGAGAACAACCACTGTTCTCAATCCAGTTTGGAGCGGCTGCAGAGTTTGGCATAGGCTGGCTCGGAAAGAACTGGGTTTAGGGTGTAGGGTTTCGGCCAAAACATTAGACATGTTCTGACAGCCTGTGAAGTTTGTTGGGTCAGGCAGTGACCATTCTCGCGCCGCTCATGATCCCACCTCATGTGGACACTTTTGTTGTGCAGATTTAGTCCGACTTTTTCTTGCTGACGCCTTCTTTGGCACAAGTTCTGTGACTTGGTGACGACAGGTTTTGATTTCCACGCCCGACGCAACAAGACAAGAACGCCTCTTGAAGATGCCGAGGGAAGGCGCCATACCCAGAGGACGGGGCCAAACCCCTCAAGGAAGAGACCCACTGCATGCTAAATATTGCTTAATATATTCAAGACATGTCCCAATGACCCTAAACTCTGAACCCGAAACCCTAAACCCTAAGCCCTCTAAAGTGGTTTGGTGAACCTCTGGGTAGTTGTCGGTATGGGGTTGTGCAAGGAGCTCCACCTGCAGAAATGCGGGGAAGGCGACGTGTTAGAAGAATACTTGCCCTCGACATGTTAGGTGTACTGCAGCAGGACCATGCTTTATAACTACATACATGTATATGTATATATTTACATACATACATATATATATATATATGTGTACGTTCATATCCCTTTGCGGCACCAGAAATACACCCAACCTGTCCTGGGCATTTTTGACGCACATCGCCCGAGTACAGGCATCCGAGCACAAAAGCCAGAGCCCCGAGCGGGCTCAGAATTTAGTGTTTAGGGTTTAGGGCCGTTTAGGGTTTAGGGTTTAGGGTTTAGGGTTTAGGATTTAGGGCTCGGTACAGGGCTTCGGAATGTTAGCCTACCCTACACAAAAGGCAGCTTTCGGGTTCCTGGCCTAACATCCTACAAAATCGTTCTAAAGCACAAGCCCCCTAAACCCTAAACCCTAACCCTAAACCCTAAACCCTAAACCCTAAACCCCAAACCCTAGAAGTTTATAATCATGACAGCTCTAAAAGCACAAAGCCTCGTCGAGCCTTCTCAACCCTCAGCCTCCCCTGCAAGCACCCAGATTCAGACCTTGAGGTTTCGGGTTCAGGGTTTAGGGGTTAGGGGTTTAGGGTTAAGGGTTAAGGGTTAAGGGTTTAGGGTTTAAACAGTCTCGGGCCCCCTCGCAGGTTTTATCGGCCAATGCAGGAAGATCTCCTGACCTACGCTTCGCAGGCGCGGGGGTCTCGCCATTGACGGAAGTTGTGGCTTCATACGGTTTTGTTGAGGGTTTAGGGTTTAGGGGATTGGGTTTAGGGCTTGGGGTTTAGGGTTTAGGGTTTAGGGTTTAGGGTTTAGGGTTTAGGGTACGGAGAAAGTTTGAAGCTCAGTGGCTCCAAGCCTGCATGCTACCTCTTTTGGATGGGACAGGGAGGGGTTGGACATGTCCAGAGCAAGTGATGATTCTTAGCGTTTAGGGTTAGGGTTTAGGGGTTAGGGCTTAGGGGGTAGGGATTAGGGGTTAGGGTTTAGGGTTTAGGTCTATTTGTTGATTTATGTTTCATTTTTTAATTATTATCATTACTATTGTTATTATTATTGTTATTTTTATCATTATTATTATATATATATATATGTATACATATATCTGTATATATGTTTTTTGTTTTTTATTTTTTATTGTTTTTTTTTTTGGGGGGGGGGGGGGGGGGGGGGGCTGAATGGAAAGGTTCCGGAAGTAGCAGCTCTTTGTAGTGGGATTGGTTAGCAGAGCAACTGCTCTGACACACCAGTTCACTGTTGTCTTGATCTCTCCGCAGGAAAACCCTAAACCCTAAACCCTAAACCCCTATGCTCCCCATGACGAGTTCTGGATCCAGAAAGGTATTACTCACAGCACAGTATGAAGAACTTGAGTCTACAAGCCGGCAACCCCCCTAAACCCTAAACCCTAAGCCCTAAACCCTAAACCCTAAACCCTAAACCCTAAACCGCATCCTCAGGATGTGATGTATCTGCCGCTGCTCCACCGTCGACTCTGCGACGAGCTAGGCTGCACGCACGAAGACAACCCTAAACCCTAAAGCCTAAACCCTAAACCCTAAGCCCTTTCGTCTCTGTACCAGTAAGTTGGGATGTTCGCCCTTACACTAGCAGTCCTTAATAAGGGTCGCCCTTACACTAGTAGTAAATTGTCCTTAATAGGAATCATAGTACCCCCCCCCCCCCCACTTTTATCAACCTGGACCCTGCACACCCCTATACAGCCGTTGCCGGTTTCAGGTTTCCGGAGCTCAGAAAGCAAAACCCCAAACCCTAAACCCTAAACCTTAAACCCTAAACCCTAAACCCTAAACCCTAAACCCTAAACCCCAGACCCTAAGCAGAGCTCTGTGTTTTCGGGCGCCGGGCAGAGATACCAGGCAGGCCCAGGGAATATTTTGTATTTTCCCCTTATTTGGGTTTAAGAGGATCATGTGTAGGAATATCCCTAAACCCTAAACCCTAAACCCTAAACCCTAAACCCTAAACCCTAAACCCTAAACCCTAAACCCTAAACCCTAAACCCTAAACCCTAAACCCTAAACCCTAAACCCTAAACCCTAAACCCTAAACCCTACCGGCCATCCTAGGATAAGTACAGGTTCGAGGTTCACGGCAGCTTTTGAAGCCCTGAATACACAGCCCCTTGGCCGAAAACCGAAAAAAAGCCTCAGAAGGACGCCCGTGCACCTAATCGGTTCAGGGTTCAGGGTTCAGGGTTCAGGGTTCAGGGTTCAGGGTTCAGGGTTCAGGGTTTAGGGTTTAGGGTTTAGGGTTTAGGGTTTAGTGTTTAGGGTTTAGGGTTTAGGGTTTCGGGTTTAGGGTTTAGGGTGGTAATGCGGGTAATGTACAAATAAAATAGACTCTAAAGCATCAATGTCATCACGAAAATTAGAGAGATAACAATGTACAGAACATAATACTATGCTGTAATGTCGCAAGAGAGGTAATAATATGCGTACTGATAAAGAAATACAATGAAGTGATGACGTACTTCTGTATTAAACATATGATATAATATAAGGGTCAGTAGGATTACTAATTGTATTCCCTTATGGTCTCTACAGGACTATTCTATAAGAACCCCGAAACCCTATTCTAATTCTTAAGGCCCCTGCATGAGAGGAATCCTGTAATTACTACTGTACCTTCACATGGGTTAATGCACACGCCCGGACTCAATGAATAAAGTGATCATATATTTCTGTATAAACCCTAAACCCTAAACCCTAAACCCGTGCCAGAGGCGATGTCACCGGCGCCAGAGTTCTGTCACGCAGTCGGCAGTGCCCCCCCCCCCCTCTTTCGAGGGATTAGGGTTGCATTAGAGTTTAGGGTTTAGGGTTTAGGGTTTAGGGTTTAAGGTTTAGGCACTGTGCTGTGGTGGCAGTTCCTGATCTTTCCTCGCAGAGAGGGCGTCTTCCCCACAGCTCTTAAGCTAGGCGCGCAGGTATAGCTGCGACTCCACCAAAACCGGCCAGGTATGTAAACTACTCCAAGATGAACTTGCACTTGGCCTCTCCAAAGGCCGGACGCGCGAACCCCCCAAAACGGGCAAACGTGCTCGCAGTCGGAGTAGGGTTTAGGGTTTAGGGTTTAGGGTTTAGGGTTCAGGGTTCAGGGTTCAGGGTTCAGGGTTTAGGGTTCAGGGTTTAGGGTTTAGGGTTTAGGGTTTAGGGTTTAGGGTTTAGGGTTTAGGGTTTAGGGTTTAGGGGTCCGGGGCCGGTAATGGAGAACGTGGTGCTTTATACAAGGTGTGATGTTGTAGTCCAGGTGGCAGTATCCCTACCAACAGGCTCGTTCCAGGGGCCTAATTAGTCCTTCACCGGCGGAAGCCACCCACGCGTTGCGTACATGTAGGAATTCTCAGGGGTGGATATATAGTATCCCAGGTTTCGAACCCCGCAAGTTGTCCACCCAATATACTTATACCCTCGCGGACGAGCACACCTTTTGTCCAACGGGTTGCCCTAAACCCTAAACCCTAGACCCTAAACCCTAAATCCTAAACCCCTAAGTGATTCAAGAAGTATGCAAGCTGCGCAGCGATGGGAAAAGCTAACAGCGTTTAGTTGCTCACAGAGAGCACTCGAGCCAAAATGGGGCCCTAAACCCTAAACCCCAAAACCCTAAACCCTAAACCCTAGACCCCAAAACTCTAAGCCCTAAGCCTCAATTAAACCCCCTAAGCCCTAAACCTATACGACCCCCTACGCTGCCAGGCGGCCGAGAGGCGGGGACTGCGACTGCAGGCAGGGCGGAAAAGGCACAAGAAAAGGTTTAACAAAGCAATTTGGGTTTAGGGCTTAGGGTGTAGGGCTTAGGGTTTAGGGTTTAGGGTTGAATCTACCCTGTACTTCCGGGGATTTAATAATTAGGTTGCTAGACCCCTTCAAGTCACTTTATGTAGGTCCCAGATACCCTGAACCCTCTGGACCACCGCATAGTTGAGAATGTGGCCCTAGACCCTAAAACCTTGTAAACCCTGAACCCTAAACGCTAATCCCAATAAACCCTGAACCAGAACTGGTTCGGACCGGTGATCCCTGGTGGCCGGCAGATGCCCCACATCTTGGGGGTTTAGGTTTTAGGGTTTAGGGTTTAGTAGGGTGTAGGATTCAGGGTTTAGGGTTTAGGGTTCAGGGTTCAGGGTTTAGGGTTTGAGTTTAAGGGTTTAAGGTGTCAAGGGTTTAAGGGTTTAAGGCAGTTTAAGGGTTTGGGGTTGAGGGTTGCAGTAGGCTTAGATCATTGCGACAGGCCAGCCTGCAATAATGGCCATCCCCTTGTAATACTAACCCTAAACCCTAAACCTAAATCCTAAACCCTAAACCCTAAACCCTAAACCCTAAACCCTAAACCCTAAACCCTAAACCCTAATCCTTTGTACATACATTGACCAAACAAAAAAGAACTCATTACAGGCCCACGATACTGAGGCCCACTCTCTAGCTAAAATATGCAGCCCCGCTCATGCCGTGAGGGTTTGGGAGGGTTTAGGGTTTAGGGTTTAGGGTTTAGGGTTCAAGGTTCAAGGGTTTAGGGTTTAGGGTTTAGGGTTCAGGGTTTCGGGGGGTCTGGGGTTTCGGGGGGTCTGGGGTTCATGTTACACAACGCTTCCCCCTGAAGCCCTTGCCCCCTCGGCATGAAGTCCTTCATCTCCTTAAACCCTAAACTCTAAACCCTCCTAAACCCAGAACCTTCCTGCACCCTTAACCCGAAAGCCTAAACCCTAAACCCTAAATCCTAAATCCTAAACCCTAAACTTAAACCCTAAACCCTAAACCCTAAACCCTAAACCCTAAACCCTAAACCCTAAACCCTAAACCCTAAACCCTAAACCCTAAACCCTAAACCCTAAACCCTAAACCCTAAACCCTAAACCCTAAACCCTAAACCCTGCCCCACCATATCCTCGACCCCCAACTCCCTCATGCCAGCCTCCCGCAGGGTTGAATTCCGATAAGGATCCGAAAGCTTATGCCCAAATCCTCAATCTATAGATTTGCACAAGGCAATGCTCGCCACCCATACAGAGGCCAACATCTTTGTATCTTGCTTTAGGTTGAGTCGGGTTTTGTTCGTTAGGTTCCTAGACCCTAAACCCTAAACCCCAAACCCCAAACCCTAAACCCTAAACCCCCTAAACCCGCAAAACTCCCTAAACCCTTGACCCTTGTCCAGCTCTGCACCTATCCCTGAACCCTAAGCCCTAGGTTTAGGGTTCAGGGTTTGGGGTTTAGGGTTTAGGGTTTAGGGCTTAGGGCATCCCGACAACCAAGTTCTCCCTTGTCATTTTGCATTCCTGCATGTTCTTGATGTTCTGGTTGGAGACTTGTGCTGCAGATTGAGGGTTTAGGGTTTAGAGCTGCGGTTTTGGGGTTTAGGGTTTAGAGTCCCTAACCCTGCAATTTGACACATTCAGGCGTTCAATGCGCAGTTCTGTTAGACGCATGCAGTGTTTTGGGTCTGGAGGTTTGGGGTAGGGTTGAGGGATGAGGGTTTACAAGGGTTAAACCCCGAAGTCCCGCAAGAACCCTAAAGCCACCAAGCATAAGCACCCCAGGCCATTGCTAAGAATCACCTTCACGCAGCCCCAAACCCCAAACCCCAAACCCCAAACCCCAAACCCCAAACCCCAAACCCCAAACCCCAAACCCTAAACCCTAAACCCTAAACCCTGAGGCTTTGGAGCTTAGGCCTCCAGAGAGAAGGGTTTGAGTGGAGCTCCCCTCGACCGAAGCCTTTTGGCAGAGGGCACCTCAGCCCCCGAAACCCTGAACGGGGTTTAGGGTTTAGGGTTTAGGGGTTAGGGGTTAGGGGTTTAGGGTTTCGGGTTTAGGTTTTAGGGTTTAGGGGTTAGTGTTTTGGGGTCAAGATTTTCCCTGAACAGTTCCTGCCGAATGCCGAAACCCTAAAACTTCCTGGAGCGCTAAGTCCTTGAAGAATGTTGTGCCCTCCCAAAACCCCAAGCCGAAACCCGAAACCCGAAGCCCTATACCCTAAACCCTAAACCCGAAACCCTAAACCCTAAACCCTAAACCCTAAACCCTAAACACTAAACCCTAAACCCTAAACCCTAAACCCTAAACCCTAAACCCTAAACCCTAAACCTTGCCTGCTTGCGGAGGCGGCTCTGTACTTCAAGCTGAACTTGGGTGCTCACCGACAGGGCGTGGTGAGCCGAACCGAAGCCTGGGGAGCTCAGTAGCTGGGATGGGTGGGTTTAGGGTTTAGGGTTTAGGGTTTATAGGGTTTAGGGTGTAGGGCGTAGGGTGTAGGGTGTAAGACATGGGAGGATGGGCTCGGGTTTGGGGTTGTAACATGTCAGGGACGTAGGATGAATAAGAAATGGATTTATTGCTTCATGTAGAGGGGGACTCAAGGACTGTTTGGGTTGTTTGGGGTCAGTTTCTTACTGGTTCTTTGTAGAGAACATGGTCCAGGCCAAGGTGTGCATGTCTGCAGCTCCCATGGACGCCGCGAAATTGCTTCGAAGCGAAGCAATCGACCTGCTGATGCCGGCCGACCCGGGTTTAGGGTTTAGGGTTCAGGGTTTAGGGTTTAGGGTTTAGGGTTTAGGGTTTAGGGGAGCCCCGGCGAGTTGTTCAACAAGGCCGAGGTGAAGCTTCACTCGGCAAGGGCCTTGCTGGCAAGCAGCCGGGCTTCGAAGAAGCCACCAGCAGCGAAGCCTTCGACTATTCCAAGAGCTTCGGTCGGGAAAGCCTATGACCGGAAAGCCTATGAGCGAGACCTCGAGAATATGCAAGACTTAGTTGTAGAGTAGGTAACCTTTAACCTGTTTGGGGTAATACAATCAATCCTAGTATATTCCCAAAGGTTAACCTGTAGTCCCCCTAGGTACTGGGCAAGTAAGAAGAAGGTGCCAAGAAGGCACGCCAAGAAAGAGTGGCTGCAGCCAAGAAGGCAGCCGAGAAGGCTGAGGCTGCAGCCAACAAGGCCCTCAGTGGCATCGTGTACGTGCAGAGGTTATTGCTTTCTTAGTAGGGAACAAGGGAATTCGGTAGCTTCAGAGCAGATTTGGTTTTAGGGGGTGCGGGTGCGTCTGGTGATTCTGGCCAAAGCTTGCGGCTGAAGGTCTTAATGGATTTAAGTACCTTCACAAAAATAGTTACCACGAGGTAGCAGCTGGGGCTTGTGCATCCTAATTCTCTGCTAGCCTTGCATGGATATAGGAACTTTTGGGGTGGCATGTGTTTAGGCTTGATCACATCTTGTTGGTGTCGACAGCCAAGGCCCTGAAGAACTTCAACGACATGCAATACGGGGACATTGCGGATTGCTGGGCGTTTGGCCCAGACGGACACTTGCGGATGTGCACATGTCCTAGATCTCAAAATGGCCCTAAACCCTAACTTGAACCCCAAACCCTGCAGGGGATTGCTGAGCCTCGAATTTTGGACGCCTTTGCTTGATGAGGTGTCCGCTTGGAATACAGGCGGCAACATTCTGTTCTTGGAGCGGTTGGAGCAATCCTGCCTCGATTGCTTCTTCGGGGTCTGCCGTATCTTCCCATGATCTGCATGATCTGCATCTTAGGGGCTGGGTAGTGAACCTTTAGCTTTTTTGGCTATGTATAATCCTTTTGCAAACAAATGGTTAGCCTGTTTTGGGCTAGGGTACTCAGACCCTGAGGCATACACTCGCGTTGCCGCAATTGGCAGCAGGAGCAACCTTTGATCGCTGCATGCTTGCTTTGCTCACGTGTGTCCTTTGCGGGGCGCCGGTGTATGGAAAAGGCGACTGGGGTCGAGGCTGTGCTGGTTTTCAGAAATGTTGATCCCCGAACGTGTTTTTGGTAATACCAAGTTTTGGTCTAAACCCTAAACCCTAAACCCTAAACCCTAAACCCTAAACCCTAAACCCTAAACCCCAAACCCCAAACCCTATGAAAGCTTGGTTTTCTTGGTTGATGTGCGAAGAGGTCCGGGCACACCCGTCTTCAGGGGGAAGCAGAGGCTTGCAAAGCCCCAAGGTCCCAGAAAACGCACACAAAATCCTCGTGTGCCCTGAAACTTAGGGTTTAGGGTTTAGGGTTTAGGGTTTAGGGTTTAGGGTTTAGGGTTTAGGGTTTAGGGTTTAGGAATGAAAAAAAGAGAGAAGTTTAATGAACACACTAGTTGCAAGGAACCTTGCTCCTCATCCCTGTAGCCCATCGATGTATGATAAGCTAAACTTCAGGCCACATGAGGCAAGACGAGGTCCCCTAAACTCTAAAACGTTTAAACCCTAAACCCTAAAACGCGCTAGCTGGGGCGGGTGCACCTCATCGTCATCCTAAATGCACCCGTTAAGATGCTACAGTAAACTCCAGAAAGTTTGAACATGGTTTAAGGATGATGAGAGCTGGGATTTCCTGTTTAATACCTTTCGGGTTATGGGGATAAGGAGGTTCCAACTTTTTAGAGTTTGCTGCACGTACTCCAAAAATATTCGGGCCCATAATTCCTTAACTCCCCGTGAAGCACCTAGTAGTAGAGTAGGTAACCTTTAACCTGTTTGGGGTAGTATAATCCCCTTATGGCCCCCAGGTTACTGGACAACTAATGAGCCCGCCAAGAACTTGTCCTGGAAGCCCTCAGCAGCTCGCCTCGCGCCCCCAAAGCCCTAAACCCCGAAACCCTAAATCCTAAACCCCGAAACCCTAAATCCTAAACCCCAAACCATAAATCCAAAACCCTAAATCCTAAACCCTAAACCCTCCTAAGCCCCAAGCTCTGTGCCAGGGCCGGGCATGCGTTTCCTGAGCATCCCGACTTCACCTCCGGGACACCAGCTCGTGCTCGGCAGGGCTTGAGCTTAGGATTTAGGGCTTAGGGCTTGGGGCTTAGGGCTTGGGGCTTAGGGCTTAGGGCTTAGGGCTGAGGGCTGAGGGCTTAGGGCCTAGGGCCTAGGGCCTAGGGCTTAGGGCTTAGGGCTTAGGGCTTAGGGTTTATATAGGGTTTAGGGTTTGGGGGTCCAGGGCAGCAGGAAATCGTCCGGACCTGACTTTTGCTTGATCGATATTATGTTTTAAGCTATTGAAGTTTTGTTTTAGGCTGTCGGCGTTCCATTTCTATGGCTTGGCCAGAAGCTTAAACTCATACCTAAAGATTCTAGGCTGCTTCTGGTCAACACTCAGGCGTCTGGGTCGAGTGGGATCGTGAATTCCTCATGACGCAGAACCAGGCTCTAACTTGTTAAGTTGAAGTTTGTTTTCTTCGAATCGCCTTGTCAGGTCGTGCTGCCAGCCGTCGGCACTGAGGAATTCTGCGTTTTTGGTTCTTATGCTGTGGCCCCACCAGCCCCACCGGGCTTCATTGCCCGGTGGCATCGTACGCGCAATCAGCACAGAAGACGCTGGGTCCTCGACATTGCGTGATGTAAAGCTTAACTTCTTGCTTTGTATATGTTCTACGGAGACAGTGATATATTCACATATGTTCTTCCGATGCTTTGTATACGGTGGACCCAGCGCAAGTGATAAGCGCCTCTGCGACATCGCGCCTTCGTTTGCTTCAAACAACAAAGACTAATATCTTCATGTTGCCGTTGAGATATGTTTTTTTAAAAATTAAATTAGATATATTTCTGCAAACATGATCTACGGAGACCCGAAACACCAAGCTTGCAGAAGCTTCAGCTTGTGCAGGCTCCTAGGTGTGGGATTCTGGTTTAGAGTGTTATAAGGCAATGAATGTTTATTTTGCAAACATGATCTACATAGACCCGAAACACCAAGCCTCCAGAAGCTTCAGCCTGTGCAGGCTCCTAGGTGTGGGGTTCTGGTTTAGGGTTTTTCTGAGCCGATGAATGTTTATTTTGTTTTGTGTGACTAAATATCAAATCGTAATCAATGCACCACTTTATTTTTTTCAATCACAATACTGTTTTCTCTTCGACGTTTCTATCACTGGACCACCATACTAAATAATTGTACACGCCTCTCGAAGCTGAACCTGTAGCGAAGCTAAGAAGATTGCAAAACGAGAAAGGATGAAGCAGAAGATACTGTCACCTGCACGTACCCCTCTCCAGGCTAGTGGCAGTTGAAATCTATACTTATATATAACTGCTTATGTTGAAAATATGTTTTTTATTGTTTTTTCTTCACTCCAGATCACAATCATTCTTAATAGTTTCATCTGCGGCTGGGCACGTGAGCGTTATGATAACAATTTGAGCCTCACCCATGTACAGTAGACTCTCGGAAGCCTGAATTCTAGTATATGAAGCCATGTGTTTATAGCAATCCTACGTAAGCGCAGCCGAAAGGTGTGTGCTTTCCGAAACCTACTGCTTGGGACCGCTAAATCCGAAAGCCGCGATATCATAGTCGTGGCACGTGAGCGTTCTGATAACAATTTGAGCCTCACCCAAGTACAGTGGACTCTCGGAAGCATGAATTCTGGGACATGAGCCATGTGTTGACAGCAATCGTGTGCAACAGCAGCCGAAAGGTGTGTGCTGTCCGAATTCAGATGCTTCGGATGTCTAAATCATAAACCCGCGACTACACATTCGTGGCACGTGAGCGTGGTAATAAGAATTTGGGCCTCACCGAGGTACAGTAGAATCTCTGAAGCCTGAACTCTGGGACAGGAAGCCATGTGTTGATAGCAATCCTATGCAAGTGCAGCCGAAATGCGGGCTGTCCGAAACCAGATGCTGCAGATTCTTAAATCCAGAACTCGCGACCACACATTCTTGGCACGTGATCGTGGTAAGAACAATTTGAGTCTGACCGATGTACAGTAGAATCTCTAAAGCTTGAATTGTGGGATATGATATGCAAGCGCAGCCGAAAGGTGTGTGCTGTCCGAATTCAAATGCTTCGGATCTCTGACTACAAAACCAGCGACTTCACATTCGTGGCACGTGAGCGTGGAAATAACAATTTAGGCCTGACCGATGTACAGTAGAATCTCTGAAGCTTGAATTCTAGAACTGAAGCCATGTTGATAGCAATCCTACGCAAGCGCAGCCGAAAGACTTGTGCTGTCCGAAACCAGATGCTGCAGATCCGTAAATCCGAAACCCGCGACCTCGCATTCGTAGCATGTGAGCGTGGTCATCACAATTTGGGCCTCACCGGGACATTAAACTCTCTGAAACTTGAATTCGGAGACATGAAGCCATGTGTTGATAGGAATCTTACGCAAACGCAGCCGAAAGATGTATTCTGTTCGAAACTAGATGCTTCGGACATCTAAATCCTAAACCCGCGACCTTAAATGTGAGTCTGTGGCTCCAAGCGAGAATGTCACTCGTGAGCCCTCGGCCGTGGGCGGGGGCCAGCGTGGCAAAGCGCCAGGCTGGGTGGAGCAATGAAAATGAAACAAATCAATCGTGACACTGTAAACAATGATGCGGGTCACAATCGCTTCTCAATAAGCCAGGAGTATGGAGCGGCCGAGCGGCAGTTTGCCACTTGCAAGCTGCCGCGCGTGGTTACTCCTGTGAGAAGCTCAGTCACACATGTATATCACATTAGCTGACTGGTGTGATTGGCTAGACTACGACTTGGAGCGACCGCAGTCTTACGAAACACCGATTGCCAGGCAATAGCCTTCTGATCGTTTAGGAAGATAGTTAAAACAAACAGCGAAAACAATCAAGAGAACACGAGTGGTTCATGACTCACTGGTAAGGTGATGCTGCTGCCGGTGGCACCACGCCACCCACCACCGGTGAAGGCAGACACGCAGCGTTATTGTCAAGGGGATCATTCCATGCTTCTGTACAAATGTTGACTCAGACGATTTCAATTATCTATGGAAACAAAGTTGATGAGCATTGACCCGGGCAACTGGGTTCGCTTTTCCGGGGAGAGGGGGAAGGGGGGGGGGGGCGAAGACGAAATTCGAAGATTGACGTCGTTACAATGTTTCATGACGAAGCACGTGACGTGGCAAAGAGAAGTCCGTTTCCCAGAGAAGTTTTGACATGCTCTGAGAGTCGGAGAGATCTGAAGCTTCGAAATGCTGGTAGAAACTACGGGATCGTTCACGAGCAACGTGACATCAGTTTCAATGGTTCTAAAGATGCTGTCACTTGGGGTTTAGGATTTAGGGTTTAGGGTTTAGGGTTTATGTAGGGTTCCAGAGCCTTGGGGTTTCGGGGGATCAGGGGTTCAGGCGTTTAGGGTTTAGGGCTAGAACCGAGCGGACCCTCTCCAGTGCATATAGGATCTCAGTGTGAACTCCGCAAGAACATGCCAACAAGAACCCCTAAATATCCGAAAACCCTAAACCCTAAACCCTCCGCAAGAACATGCCAACAAGAACCCCTAAATATCCGCAAACCCTAAACCCTAAACCCTAAACCCGGTTAGGGCTGTAGGGAAGGAAGGGGTTGCATGGCAACAGCCCGCGACAAGTTGCGAGTTTCACACAACTGGTTCGGGGTTTTAGGGGTTTCTACCATACGCACAACACCCTCAACTCTAAATCCTAAACCCTAAACTCCCCAACCCTAAACCCTAAACCCTCAACCCTAAACCCTAAACCCTAAACCCTAAACTCCCTAAACCCTAAAATCCCTAAACCCTAAACTCCCTAAACCCTAAGCCCTTGTGGGCTTTAGGGTTCAGAACTCTGTTCGTCCAGGGCCCAGCGTCGTTTGTGTGCTGTAGTAGGCTGGGCATCCGAACACCCGAATGTTTTTCATCTAAGACCCATCTGGGTCCTAAACCCTATTCCCTAAGTCCATAAAGCCTAAAGCCGAAACCCTAACCCCTAGCCCTAAACCCTAAACCCAATCCTCCCCCTCCATCGCAGGAAGATGGGACGTCGAAGGAGGCGACGGTCGTTGCCCCGGATGCAGTCTATAGTAGTAGATGGGGTTCTAGTCTAGTGGTTACGGTTCAGGTTTCAGTGTTCAGCATTCAGGGTCTGGGGTTTAGGGTTTAGGGCAGGTTTTGGGTTGAATCGGAGTTCAGCGACGTAGAGGCTTTAGAATCTCTCACAAGCGCCAGCACTAAACAACAGCCTAAGACCTGCGTCCATAACAAGGCCTAACCCAATTTTTTGACCATCATGCTTCAAACTCCCTAAACCTAAGTAAACCCTAAAACCCTAAACCCTAAACCTAAAACCCTAAACCCTAAACCCCAAACCTAAGTAAACCCTCGACCCCTTGACAGGAGTGTGAACCACCATGTGGAAGGCATCTCTCGGTTCACATGGGGCCGTTTTGCTCCAGCAACTGTCTGGGCTTGGGGCTTGGGGCTGATCAGTATCTGCGGTCATTATGCGATTCTGGGTTTAACGTTTACGGTTTAGGAACTAGGGTTCAGGTGTGGGATGTACGGGCTTTCCCTAAACCTTGAACCCTAAACGAAGCCTTAAACCCTAGCCCTAAACCCTAGCCCTAAACCGTAAACCCTAAGCCCTTGAATGCGGGAAGGGCAAAGAGCCACCGTCCTCAGGCCTGTCGGCTCCAGCGACTGAGCGCAGTTCTTGAATCTTTGGAGCTTAGGTGCCGGATTGCCCATGCCAAGCAAATTAGATAAATGTAAATACAGAAATACATATATGTATGTCTATATCTGTATATATATATATATATTATATGCATATATTTATATGTACATATACACTTTATGACTGGTGCTAGTATCGATCTATCTATCTTTCTATCTGTACATACATTTCTTTCTATCTTTCAAAATCTGCTATACATGTAAAGCTTGAAGTTTTTGGACTGTGACCTTCCGGAGCACAGGATGTCATAAAGTGCTTCACGAAACTTTAGATGAACCCCCTCCCCAAAAAACCATGCGGTTTAGGCTTGCATATGGGTTTAGGTTTTTTTGGGGGTTTTTTGGGGTTTAGGATCAAGCAGTAATCTCAAGGCATGCGCCAAGGGCAGTTCAGACTCGCTTTGCAGGCAGCATGCCGGCCCTAATTTCGAAGCGGATCGGAGAAAACACCGTTTCATCTGTGGTGAAGAGCAGTGCATCGTGGCTTGGCATGGTTTGAATGGTTCGGGCTAGAAGCTCCACCAAGAACAAAGATGTGCGTATGAAAGATGTATATGCACAGGTATTCTATTCCATGCATACATGTATACATATATTATATGTTTATATGTATGTATATCTATATGCATATATATATATGTATGTATGTCTCTCTCATTTGTATGTATATTTCTTCATAAACGTAGAAGGATTTTTTGGTGAGATGTGCGATGTGGGGCATGCTGCGTCCCATGTTCGGGCTCTGGCCCTGTGCGTAGTGAAGCTGAACAGCGCGCAAGACCCCGAAACACTAAAGATCCCTAAAGCCTTTCTAGGGTTTAGGGTTAGGGTTTAGGGTGTTAGGGTGTTAGGGTTTTAGGGTTTAGGGTTTCATAGCGCGGGAGCCGAAATAATCACCAATATTGCTCCTTGTAATCCCCACATGCTTGAATGTAACGGATTACGCGAAAGATTTTCTGATCGCGCAGGATTCTTTAATTGCTTGGAAGCCCTACGCCCCAACCAGCTAAGTGGTCATTGGCAGGCGTCTTGGAACCGACAGCCACCTTTGAGATATCGAGCTCCAAAACACTAAGCCCCGGAGCCGAAATCCCTGTTCACGTGCAATACAAAGCCCCGACCCTACACCCGAAGCAAACGATCCTGACCATACTGCACATCACCCTGACTTCGACTTCAATCCCAACAGAACCCCAATCAAGGCTTCCTATCTGAACCCTAGTTACCCTAGTTACCCTAGTTAACCTAGTTACCCTAGTTACCCTAGTTATCCTAGTTACCCTAGCTACCCTAGTTACCCTAGTTACCCTAAACCCTAAACCCTAAATGCGCCCTCAACTTTCTCAGCCCTGCTCACGAATCATCGCCATGGTCGTCGACAAACGCCGCGCTTCTACAGTCTCCACGAAGTCAGAGGTCCGTTGAGCGTTTAGGGTTTAGGGTTTAGGGTTTAGGGTTTAGGGTTTAGGGTTTAGGGTTTAGGGTGGCTTTTGGTTTCTGTTTCTTGGGGGTTTTTTTGGGAGCCTAGTGGTACCTTTTTCTATTTTTGTTGGGGGGCGGTTCAAGTTTCCCTTCTAAAGTAGCCAGTTCACAAAAAGGGTGTCCTTACGTGTACTGGGCTACCGAGCTTACGGTTGAAATGCTTTCGGGGCTGAGGAGGGTTTACGGGTTTAGGGATTTAGTTCTGTGCAAAGCAATGGTGACAACACTGCTGGGGCCTTCCGAATGGCCGGACGTGTGTGGCTGAAGACGGCACGCTAGGACGACACTGCTCGTGAAACAGACCTTCTCAGGGTAGTCATACGGGCCCCTGGTATGATCCGTTACCTCCTTTAATGTAAAGGGTTCCAAATTATGGGCCCTTGGGTTGTAGAGGGTATAATTAGAAGGGGTATAGAGAAGTGGTCCCTTACCCGAAGAGAAGCAGACCCTAAACCCTAAACCCTAAACCCTGAACCCTGAACCCTCAACCCTAAACCCTAAACCCCAAACCCAAAGTTTAGGACTACGTAGATTATGGATGCTTGGGCTTGGGCTGAAGGGAGGGTCTTAGGGTGGCAAGGGCCTCCCAAGCATGGGTTTAGGGTTTAGGGTTTAGGGTTTAGGGTTTAGGGTTCAGGGTTTAGGGTTTAGGGTTTAGGGCATCAAGCATCTTGCGATGCAACCTTGAGGAGTTAGGTGCCAGCACCCCAACCCAAGCAAGGATCCAGGCCCTTCTAGAGCCGACGCCTCAAGACCCTTCTCCCGGATTCAAAGGTGTCCCAGCGGTACCGGTCAAGGAGCGGCCTGGGACGGTCATGCTGGCAAAGGAAGGGCCGGTCCCCGGTACCGCCTGGGAGAAGGCCGAAGAACCTCGTGGCCCCGACAACGGCGACATCTTTGTCTGCCGAGGCGAAAGAGACGGTGGGTACTTCGTCTGCAGCAGCCGAGGTGGTTTGGAGATGAGTGGTCCGAAACCCCCGCCGATGGCATCGCCTGTGACTCCTCCACTGGCGTTTGCAAGTGCGGCTGTGACGGGCCTTAGGATCCTCAAAAGCCCTTGAGGTTAGACTGTGAAACTCCTTGAGACACTTAAGACCCTAAACCCTTGACGACCTCAAGCTAGATGAAGGGGGCCGGTAGCGGGGGGGGGAGGGGGGTTGGATGGAGGTTTATAGGGTTTAGGGTTTGGGGATTAGGGTTTAAGGTAATTAGGAAGTTTGGGGGTTTAGGAAGTTTAGGACGTCTTGGGGCTTAGGGTCCGGGCTTGCATAGCCGAAGCCCGCGACAAGAAGTAGGCTAAGCCCCTATACTCCCTCAGCCGGAACCTTTGAAGGGTGTAGAGTTTAAGATTCAGGGTTAAGGGCCCTAAACCAACCCTAAACCCTAAACCCTAAACCCTAAACCCTAAACCCTAAACCCTAAACCCTAAACCTTAAACCCTAAACCCTAAATCCTAAACCCTAAACAATGCCAAGCTCCAAATGGCGGCAGTACCCTAACAGGTTTGGTACAACGGAGGCCCAAACTCGGACGACTCCTCGGACAAGGAGATCGGTAGGGAAGCGCTGCAGGGTTTACCTGAGAATCGAATGCTATCCGCCTATCACCCCTTAGTATGCGACTGGGTAGCCCAGGGGTACCCCTTGCCCTTTCATTTTGGGTGTGGGTTCCCTTGTAAAGTAACCAAGCTCAAAAAAGGGTTTAGGGTTTAGGGTTTAGGGTTTAGGGTTTAGGGTTTAGGGTTTAGGGTTTAGGGTTTTGGGTCAGGGTTTAGGGTTTAATATTGTCATGCCTTCTGGCCATGATGAGTTTTCAAAAATAGGGTCCTCCTTGAGACCGCTCAGTAAGGTCGAATCTCCGCAACTCGGGCCCCAAACTTTTCGAAGCCCCATGTGGCATTGAGCCGAAGGCCTTTGCATGCCTGCCCATAACAACCCTTCATGGGATTTGGGTTTAGGGGTTTAGGGCCTTTCTGGGTTTACCTAAACCCCAAACCCTAAACCCTAAACCCTAAACCCTAAACCTTAGGGGTTGAGGGGTTTGGGGGTTTAGTGGTTTAGGTGTTTAGGGTTTAGGGTTATTAGTTATTAGGGTCTAGGGAAAGCAGGAAGGTGCTCTCAAGGACCCTAGAGCCCCTTTACCCTACCTGGCCCATGCCCTCTAAACCCTAAACCCTAAACCCTAAACCCTAAACCCTAAACCCTAAACCCTAAACCCTAAACCCTGAACCCTGAACCCTGAACCCTAAACCCTAAACCCTAAACCCTAAACCAAAGTTGTTGAGGAGCTTTCCGGCGCCAGCGAGGCCCGTACTGTTTGTGGCGGCTTCGGAGTGTCAGGGCTTACTGATGGGTCTAGGAACCCTAAAGCCTAAACCCTTGTGAAAACCTTAAACCCTAAACCCTAAATCCTGAGCCCTAAGCCCTAAGCCCTAAGCCCAAGCCCTAAGCCCTAAACCCTACGCCCCAAACCCTAAACCCTAAACCCTAAACCCTAAACCCTAAACCTAGGGTGTAGGGCAGAATTAGGGTGCCTGCACGCATGCACGCCTGCACATGCCTGCACACATGCACGCCTGAGGAAAGTGACTACGATTGATGGCACGTCGCTGGGCTGCGGCCTTCTAGCAGCTGTGTCGGGAGGATCCTGCTCCCAGCGCCTGCTCGTACTGGGGGTGAGCGAAGCAGGCGAAAAAACGGCGGAAATGTAGCTCGAATGGCTTTGCAATCTTCCTGCATTGGTACAAGCCACGGGTGCAGTGCTTGGCAACTTTCTGGAGAGTGCTGCGCGGTCGACGGATGAATGCCAGGACACAAAAGTTTTGTGCCTTTCCACCTCGTCTGGGTGGCTCAGTGAGGAGGGAGCCTGTGAAGCATCGGTGGGCCAGTGAAATTGTCTGTGGCATTCTGCGACTGGAGGCTCAAATGCAGGCGGCCATCTCGTTTGCGGGCGGCCTGATAGATCTCATTGGGGTCGCAGAGCACGTCCAGAGTTTCAACTTGTTGCTGTCAATTCAAAGTCAGGACGGCTCAGCCCTAACCCCTGAACCCAGGGTTTAGGGTTTGGGGTTTAGGGTTTAGGGTTTTAGGGTTTAGGGTTTAGGGTTTAGAGTTGAATTTGGGAGGCATTGAGGGCCCACATGCAGGGACCATGGAAAGGTGAGCTGCTTTAAGTTCCTGTCGCAAAGCTTAGAAAAACCCTAAACCTTAAACCCTAAACCCTAAACCCTAAACCCTAAACCCTAAACCCTAAACCCTAAACCCTAAACGATCTTGAGAGGCAGAGCCAGAAAGAGCCCCTGAGCATCGAGAGTCGGCTCGGCAGGAGAAGGCTGTGCGCCTGGCGCTCCCGGGTCATTTTGGCTGTTTAGGGTTTAGGGTTTAGGGTGTAGGGTTTAGGGTTTAGGGTTTAGGGTTTAGGGTTTGGGGTCTGGGGTTTGGGGTTTAGGGTTTAGGGTTTATAGGGTTTTCCTAAGTTTTAGGGTTTACGGTTCAAGGGTAGGGTCGAGGGCTTCGCCGCTTCAACTTTCTGAGCTTGAATGCTCTGGCTGTATCTCTGAGACGAATCCATATTAGGGTTTAGGGTTTAGGGTTTAGGGTTTTGGGTTTTGGGTTTTGGGTTTAGGGTTTAGGGTTTAGGGGTACATGTCTATGTCCATAAAACCCCAAACCCCCGGCTCCACACAACAAATACATGGCCGGTGTAACCGACCCCAATAGGCTTAAGCTTTTCAGGTTTGTGCGTAACCCCCAGACCCCAGTGTAGACCCTAAAGACCCTAAAGCCTAAAACTAACCCTAAACGCCCAGGGCCCAGGCACCTGCCTCCAGTAGCTTTGAAGCCGCCAGGAGCCTTCTCAATGCAGATCTTAAGGCCGGCGGGGCAAAGTTGGGGGGCGAATTTGTTCATAGGGTTAGGGTTTAGGGTTCAGGGAATTAGGGGTTGAGGTTATGGGATTCGGGCGGTTTTCCCTTGTGGACGGCACGAGCCGCGAACCCTAAGGCATCCTATTGATCTCCTTGCCCTAAATGCTCGTAGGCAGCGCACTTCTTGGGCGGGAGACGGCGACAACACAGCCATAGCATAGGTCCTAAGTGTTCTTGGCACAGCAGCCAGTTGGCGGCAGAGCGCGCCGCGAGCTGGCCTGTATCGTCAACCCATCGCGGTGCGAGAGTGCAGGCGGCCGCTTGGGGCGCGAGAATGGCCGACGTGCTACATTGCCCCGAGCAGGATCGGAGTGCGAGCAGCAGGAGGGTTTAGCCCTACCCCCTAAACCGCTAAACCCTAAACCTAAACCTAAACCACCTAAACCCTAACCCCTAAACCCGAACCCTAACCTGCTGGGCGCTCAGATCCCTAATCGAGCTCAAAGGGCAAAAACTTCCCCAGTTTGGCCAAGTGGGTCCTCCGCTGCCTTAAATCCTGGGAGCTTCTCTAGTAAAGCAAAGACAGCAAACTAAACCTTAAGACCCTATAGACCCTAAACCCGAAAGACAGCAAGACCGGAGATCCACGTTTTTGAGCAGTGGTGTACTAGACTATGCGCCATGCCACTGACAACCTGGTGTTAGAACCTTTAGACTTAAAGCTAAAACCTGAATGGCCCTCAGACCCTAACCGTCCCTAGCCCGGACCGCCCTAAAATCCCTAAAGGAGCCCCGAATCCCAAAACCCCTAAAACCCTGACACCTAAAGCCCTAAACAACCCGGAGCCCGAGAGTCTCCCGCGACCAAAAAGCCAAAGAACCCGAATCCCTTTAGCCCTAAAGAGACCAGCCCATCCAAGCCCGAGAACTCTTCAACCCTTAAGCCCTAAGCCCTAAACCCTAAACCCTAAAACCCGAAACCCTGATAGCCCCAGGTGCGGAAGACCCCGCGCCAGAGTGTGGGGCGTTTGATGCTCTTCACTTCACGGATATTTTTCTCAAGGTCGCTAAGTCCTATGCGGGGGGACACTTACACCCAAACCATAATAGTAGTCCTATTATGGAAACCCTACTTTCATATGTAGGTACTTAGGAACCCTTTGGGGTTAGTGCTTGTTCATTGTTGTTTTGTTGTGTCGGGTCTTCCGCGGTTTTTCAGGGCTTTTCACACTCTTTTACCCGGGTTTAAGGTTTAGGGTTATATAGACCATTTAAGGGTTTACAGGGTTTCAGGGGTGTTAGGATGTGGAGTTTTGGGCAAGAATTAGGCGGGGAATGTTGGCTTCTAGGGGCCTAAGCAAGGAATGGGGGCTTAAACGTACGGTTGGGAAGAATTTGGGCGGGCTGGAGTCTTTGGATTTGAGGCAGTGGAAGGATGTTCCCCCCCTTATACTACAGTCCTTATAGGGAATTACAACCACTAAACTCCCCCTATGATATCCCTACTGAGGGCTGTTAGATAGTGAGAACACCCCGAGTTGGAGGAGTGATGGACTTAGGGCTTAGGGTTTAGGGTTAGGGTTTAGGGCTAAGGATGCCGTAATTCGGGGATCAGCGGATTGGCATTTGTGGGTGTGACCGGGTGGGCGGGCGTGCGGGGGCAAGATCATCTGGTCCTGAACCCACCCTAAACCCTAAACCCGAAACCCCTGTAATGGGCGTCTGTGGGGGTGGCGTGCGGGAGGGCGCGGAAGATATCGGCGTGAGCGATGTAAGGCGAAACCCCCTCGTTGCAATGCACCCTGGTGCCCGAAAGCCATAACTAACCCCTACAGCCTAAAAAAACCCCTCAAAACCTGCAAATCCCAAACAACACCTAAACGCCCACACCCCTAACACCCCCAAGCCTAAAAACCACCTAAACGCCAAAGCCTGCCGAAACCCCTAAACCCCTAAAACCCCCCAGAAAACAACCCCTAAACCCCCTAACCCCCCAAAGCCCCTAAAGCCCCAAAAGCCCAAAGAGTCAATTGCTGCCGAATAAGCGCCAGATACTGGTCCAGAGCCCTCTCACTAGAGGAGGAGCCCCTTTTTCCTTTCCCAAGAAGTCCGGGTACCTACATAAGTTTTAAAAGGTTTAGGGTTTGAGGTTTAGAGGTTATTGATTAGGGGTGTCGGGTTTTTAGGGTTTAGGGGTTAGGATACATCATAGAAGAAAGCGCTCAGGGCCAGATACCTGCGTAGTGTACAGTGTTTTTGGGGTTGGGGGGTTTGGGTTTAGAAGGGTTTAGGGTTTATAGGTTATAGGTTTGAAGTTTATAGGGTTTAGGGTCATAGGCTACAGGCTGGGGTTATGGGGTTTATAGGGTCTAGGGTATCGGTTGTCACCTAGGTTACGCAATTTCCCTACAATGGGGCTTTAGAAGGGGTGTGTTGGTATAGGTGCTCAGTGTAAATACTGTGTGGTAGGTTGTGCTGTGGGCTTGCGATATTGGGTACGCTTCGAAGGTTTATGTTTAGGAGTTTAGAGGCATCATAATCTTTCCGAGGCTGAAATATAGTGTTTGTGAGGCTCATTGAGAGACCTTACAGGTTTGGGTTTGGGTACGATTTTTAAAAATTCGGGTGACACAAGTCAATTAATTCTTCAGGCTTCATAATCTGGAACTTTTATCGTTTTAGCCCTGCAACCCCCACCCACCCCCTTGCTAAAGGCGAGTCAGGGCCTCAGGGCTTGGAAGGCTCCAATCGTGATCTGTTGCCCGTTGCGCTTACCTCGATGGCTTGATGCGATGCAGGGCTTGAACAACCTTTAGGGTTTAAGGGTTTAGGGTTTAGGGTTTAAGGTGTAGGGCGTGTTCCTTAGGCGTCATCAGTTGTATCCCCCACTCATGGGGCACGCTTAAGCTGCTGTTTTTCCTATTGCAGTTCCTGAAAGGTTTTTGGTCACTGGCAAGGACAGAGTGAGCGTCGCGTGTCAATTCCAGCGCCGTGCAAGCACTCAGCTTATCAGGGAGGAGCAGAGCAAGAACCGATCTCGGGGAAACTTCAGATTTTTATTTTCCCCCCTTTCGGGAGTTGTTATGACGCCGGAGCAAAGGTCGGTTTGAGATTTCATGTAAGGAGTCTGGTGGGCTTTTCATCCAAATGCTGCTTCTGGCAAATCGAATTGCCTGCCCCCGAACAGTAGCAATCCACCCAAAGAGGGTGAACCCTAAAACCCTAAACCCTAAACGCCTACACCCTAAACCCTAAACATACTAAAACGCTGAAAAGGCACTGCCATTGCAGAAGCGCCCTGCTGCAAGCATCCCCACAGAATCCCGAACGCCAAAGTGCCCTAGGATCAGAAACCTATACTACATATTGCTTAAGAAAACCCCGAAAACATATTCTTGCTTATGAGGCACTTATGGAGGGTATTTTAGGGATTAATGATTACCGTATTCTTTTGGGGGTAGCAAATAGTAAGATAAGCCCTTTAAAACCTAAACCGCCCCACATGAGGCTAGGGTTTAATAACTTCTGTTATTGGTGAATGTATCTAAGTGTTCCTTTTGAATATGGGTGGCGTAAATATTGGGTGGTCCTTTGTGGGGAATACAAGGAACCCTAAACCCTAACCCCTGAACCCCTAACCCTAACCCCGAAACCCCTAAACCCCTGAACCCTGAACCCTAACCCTAAACCTAACCCCTGATTCCAGGTGCAGAGATGCATGGGTTCCTTGCAACCCAGCAGCCTGGATCCCGGAATCCGAAGGTTCTTCGGTAGTTTCCTCTAGATGATCCCTTGAGTGCAAGGGCGCTTTTTACCCTAAACCCTATAATCCCAAACCCTAAACCCTGAACCTAAACCCTAGAACATAAACCCCCCACACACCCTAAAGGATCCCAAGAAGGTACCACCATCGTGAGAGACCATTGATGGTTTGAAGGTCTTTCTTGGCCCCCAAAGCGCTGGAGAGACTGCATTGCAAGAAACTCATTGAGAACTTATTGCCCCAAGGGTCCTCAGTAGCCTCATACTCGAAAGTAGGCTTCCACAATTGGAATCACTAATTAACTCCAGCAATAAGGAACTACAGCTAGGTTTGGTATGTGTCCCCCCGTAATTATGTTTCTTAGTACCCTTTGGGTGAGATGAAGGGCCTGCACCCGCGGAAGTTGGGGGTTTGTGAAGAGGCAAGGCTGGTTTAGAGTCCTGGGTTTAGGGTTTTCGGGCCTTGGGTTTTCCGGGTTTAGGGTTTAGGGTTTCGAGTACCTTCTATGAAGAGCGCGCTTTCACGAAAGAGATGCGGGAGGGGTCGAAAGGAGGCTACCTCCGCTGTTGGAGGTCTTTCCTAGCTTTCCTCAAACCCCTAAGCCTACCCTAAAGGTCCCATGTATCTTATAGTTGCACTTGGTCCCTAAAGCCTACTGCACCGTGGTAGCCCCTTCAAGAAGTCCCAAGTATACCCTACATCATAGGTACAGGGTTTAGGGTTTAGGGTTTAGGGTTTAGGGTTGGGTTTAGGGTTGGGTAGTACCTCGCCTGAGCTCTTTCTATCCTCGTTTGTGGCTCCCTTCTACGCGCGGTGTGGCTCCGCTACAGATCCCTAAGCGATTCCCTTATTCTCGCCAATAAACGTAATAGCAAATCAAGGTTTTGGGTTTGGGGTTTGGGGGTGGGCTGGGAGTGGTGTCGGCTAGTACCCCCGTGTTGGGGGGGGTCGCCCCAAGCCCTTTAAGCTGTAGCTTTTTTCCTTTCCAGCATTGGGCCACACAAAATGCCGTGCAGTAAAAGCTGCTTGTTCTGTTGCCGAAAGATCCGGCGGTGATCCGCGAGCTGTCGTGGGACGAGATGGAGGCCTAAACCTAAACCTTAAGCCCTAACCGCTCAAACCCTAACCTCCAGAGAAGTGTTGGGGGGTTTGCATTCGCGTTTTTCGAATGTGCCTCAGCCCCAAAACACCTCAATAGTTTCGGGTTTTTAGGTTTTGGTTAGGGTCCACCCCAAAGCTCAAAACTAATAAATAAGACGCAAGAATGCCACAGAACTCACTTGCGCCTAGTCAGTTGCGCGAGGAGCTGCCAATCCCCAAGGAACCGCAAGGCTGGGGTGCTTGGTTTAGGGTTTTAGGGTTAGGGTTTCGGGTTTATGGGTTTTTTTAGGGTTTATGGGTGGGTTAGGGTTTAGGGTTTTAGGGGTTTTTAGGGTTTGGTTTAGGGCTTCGTAATCCAGGTTCTGACCGCGAGGGCACCCTATGAAACTCGCACAAGGTTTGTGGTCTTAATAATCCGTCCTCTGCAAGGAGATATGCATACGAATTGTTATTACTGTTATTGCTGGTGTAATAAGGCTCCTTTTTGACCTTGGCGAGTGTCTATATGGGGTGTCCTTTGTGGGGATACAGGAATATAAACCCTACTTCAATATAGGGAGGGCAGAAGCCGAGCCGAAATCAAATCAGCATCGTCCCTACATTCCTTCTACGGTACGCAACCGAAAAACCAACTGCTCAGAGTCGAACCTCTATGCTACCAACCCCTGGTTCTTTCGTTTTAGGTTTTAGGGTTTAGGGTTTAGGGTTTAGGGTTTAGGGTTTAGGGTTTATGGTTTTAGGGTTTCTGCGAAACCAAATTCCTTTTTTTGCGGGTCAGTTTGCTGCGCGGGTAGAATCACCACCGGAAGGGTTGAGGCGATGTACGTGAGGCGAACTCCGTGTCTCTAGGGCTCGGAAGATAGTGCAGCATATTGGCCACGGCGACACCCCACATCCAAATGAGGGCAACCCCTACCCCTACCGTGTAAGTATCTCTGGTCGTGGGGTTCCGTCATGTTAGAGCTCTCATGCAATTTCCGTAAAGGCTCTAATGCAAGCAACACCCAGCTACGTAAAGTACTTTTTTCGGGGTCTTGGGGGGTCTACGGCACTCAGCAACAGTTTTGTACCTGGAAGTCCCCAACTCAAACCGTCACCCCCCCTCAAAGAACCAAAGCCTAGGTGCTGCCTGCTAATGGTGGGCTATTCTCTCAACACCTTCAAAGGTTTTTAGTACTACAAGAAGAAGTAGGCTGTTTGGAATTCTTCAGGTTCGGTTAGGTGACAAGGCAGATCACCTCTTTGCCAGCCTAACCAGTACCCACAGCCAACCCATGACCTTAAAAACACCTAACCCCAAACCCTCAACCCCACAACCCAAACCCTGTTCCTGAACCCCAAAAGTTGGGGCTCCGACTCTGCCTTTACGCCTCCCCCCGCGCAGGGCCCAATTCGTCGGACGCTTAGCGACCCAGGCGCTGGTGGTTATGGGGTTTTGCGGTTCAGTGTGGCGGGTGTTTGTAGTGATTCTGCTGCCCTTGGTTTTTTTTCAAAGGAAAAACGCTAACAGGGCATATACCGGACTCCGGTTTCCCAAAGCTTGAGAGAACCGGTTGGGTTTTTGGGGTTTGGGGATGTTGGGGTCAGGGTTTGGCAGCAGAGTCAAGGTATTTAGGGCAGGGTTCAGGTTTTGAGCTACAAAGCTATAAGCCTAACTTAATTTATTGGTCTGCAGTGGCCCCCACCTAGGTCCCCATGTCCCCCGAAGAAGACAGCCCTAAACCCCTAGACCCTTGCTAACCCCAAGAGTAGGCCCCCTCCTTCCTTTGTTTTTTTTGGAGGATAGGTTTACCTTTTACAAGCCCTGCAAGTCGTAGAAGGCAGCCTTTTAATTTCCTATTTCCCTTGGTCTATTGTGACCTCGAGCCCAGTCCCCTGCACCTCACACCACCCCCTGCGTTTAGGGTTAGGGTTCGGGTTGAGGGTTCGGGTTCGGGGTTCAAAGGGCACAAAGTACCTCGCAACGGAGCGGTCCCCACACAATGCAGGCGTTTAGACAGTGGGCTTGAGCAAAGGCTTCTCTAACCGGCATGTATTTCAGCCCCAAAGCCCGTAATTTCAAGCTAACCCCCAACCCTAAACCCTAAACCCTAAGAAGCCCTAAACTCTAAAAAACCCTAACCCTAAACCCTAAACCTATCTGTCAAAACCGAGAGACCTTCGGCAAGGGGAACCCAGACCCTCCGCCGGTCTCGCCCGTCTCACCGAGGCACTGAAAGGGCTTGGGCTTTGGTCGTGGTCCTAGTTTAGGGTTTAGGGTTTAAGGATGTCGTTTTTTAGGGTTTTAGGTGTCATGACTTATAGGGAATCACTAATAGTTTCTTCTTTAAACTTTTCTAGTTTACGTATATATGCAATATACAGTACTGGATCCCAGGTTCTACTTCTCCTCATTCCCGTACTAATAACCCTCTAACCCTAAAACCCCTAACCGTAGCAGCACCAAGAAACCTTCACCTGGAGCCCCGAACATAAGGCCGCAGCCTCATGGCCCAAAGCCGTAAACTCCCCAGCCTCAACTCCAGCAAGCTCCTATATTTGGGACTATGATTTAGCACTTAGGGTTGTTTTAGGGTTAAGGGTTGGGTCCCAAAGCCAAACCGCTACTTTTCGTTTATAGGTCTCCGACGCTGCCGAGCCGCAACGATAGGTAGGTTTGTGCTAGGTTTAGGGTTTAGGTTTTAGGGTTTAGGCTACGGAATATAAGGAGTTATCCCTAGGAGGACCTATTATCTTATGCCCCTTACAACCTCCAACAACCTTACATAGTCCGATATACTACGTAGTCCCGTACGTATACCCTAGGGTCCTTATTCGGGTGTCCCTTAGTTAGGTCATTCCGTGTTTAAAGGGGTGCTGAAGTCATGGTCCCTTTGGTTTTTTATAGGGTCTAAATGAACGCTTTTTCCGGGCTCTTTTTTTGTTCCCTGACGCGACACATGAGCTTTAGCAATGACCGCAGATGCAAGAGTTTCGGAATAATTCCTTTTCCTGGTGGGTGCTTAATTATACTACTATAGCCCCCCAGAGGGCCTGAGCACGTGAAACGTCGCTGCCGCACTGCGGCAGTAGAATGCTTTGAGCAATCAGATGTCTGCAATTAACCTTCAGTCGGTTTGTTGTCGTTCGTTTCGTTCGTTCGGTTCGTGTCGTTTCGTGTGCGGTGCGTGTGCGTGTGCTGCGCGTGCCGCGTGCGCGTGGCGCGGCCGCGTGCGCGTGCGCGGTGCGCGTGCGCGTTCGCGTGCGCGTGCGCGTCGCGCGTGCGCGTGCGCGTGCGCGTGCCTGTGTGTGTGTGTGTGTGTGTCTGTGTGTGTGTGTGTGTGTGTGTGTGTGTGTGTGGTGTGTGTGTGTGTGTGTCTGTGTGTCTCTGTGTGTCTGTGTGTCTGTGTCTCTGTGTGCCTGGTGTCTCTCTGTGTGTCTGTGTTTGTCTCTGTGTTCTGGTGTGTCTCTCTGGTGTCTCTGTGTGTGTGTCTCTGTGTGTCTCTGTGTGTCTCTGTGTGTCCTGTGTGTCTCGTGTGTCCTCTGTGTGTCTCCTGTGGTGTTCTCTGTGTTGTCTCTGTGTGTCTTCTGTGTGTCCTCTGTGTGGTCCTCTGTGTGTCTCTGTGTGTCACTCTGTGTGTCTCTTGTGTCTCTGTGTGTCTGTGTGTCTCTGTTGTCTCGTGTGTCTGTGTGTGGTCGTGTCCTCTGTGTGTCCCTCTGTGTGTGTCTGGGTGTGTCTGTGTGTCTGGTGTTTCTCTGTGTGTCTCTGTGGGTCTCTGTGTGTGTCTTGGTGTGTCTCTGTGTGTCCTCTGGTGTCTGTGTCTGTGTGTCCTGTGTGTGTCTGTGTGTCGGTGTGTGTCTGTGTGTGTGTCTCTGTGTGTCTCTGTGTGTCTGTGTGTGTCTGTGGGGTGTCTGTGTGTGTGTGTGGTGTCTCTCTGTGTGTGTGTGTGTGTGTTGTGTCTTCTCTGTGTTTTGTGTGTGTCTCTGTGTGTGTGTGTGTTGTGTTGTGTGGTGTGGTGTCTGTGTGTGTGTGGTGTGTCTCTGGTGTGTTGGTGTGTGTGTGTCTGTGTGTGTGTGTGTGTGTTGTGTGTTTTCTGGTGTGTGTGTTGGTGGTTTTCTCTGTGTGTGTGTTGTGTCTCTGTGTGTGTGTTTGTGTCTCTGGGTGTGTGTGTGTGTCCTCGTGTCCTGTGTGTGTGTGTGTGGTGTGTGTGTGTCTGTGTGTGTGTGTGTGTGTCTTTGTGTGTGTGTCTTTGTGTGTGTGTCTTTGTGTGTGTGTGTGTGTGTGTCTTTGTGTGTCTTTGTGTGTGTGTGTGTTTGTTAGGGTTTAGGGTTTAGGGTTTAGGGTTTAGGGTTTAGGGTTTAGGGTTTAGGGTTTAGGGTTTAGGGTTTAGGGTTTAGGGTTTAGGGTTTAGGGTTTAGGGTTTAGGGTTTAGGGTTTAGGGTTTAGGGTTTAGTGTTTAGGTTTTAGGGTTTAGGGTTTAGGGTTTAGGGTTTAGGGTTTAGGGTTTAGGGTTTAGGGTTTAGGGTTTAGGGTTTAGGGTTTAGGGTTTAGGGTTTAGGGGTTCAGGGCAGGGTTCAGGGTTTAGGGTTTAGGGTTTAGGGTTTAGGGTTTAGGGTTTAGGGTTTAGGGTTTAGGGTTTAGGGTTTAGGGTTAGGGTTTAGGGTTTAGGGTGTGCTGTGATAGGGCGTAGATGCTGTGAAGGTTAGGTTTCGGAACAAGCTCGAAAGCTTCGTGAGGTGCGAAAAGCAGCATTGGCCCGATTGTGGAGGGCCATCTAACACTTTCTCCCACCCCACGCCGTCCAAGGCAAAGCCACCCAAACCTATTCCTTTTAGGGTTTAGGCCTAAATTCAGACCAGGGACCAGGCAGTCAGGGACCGGCCGGCTGTGGGTGGGGCAGGCCCCTGATGTTAGGAGGAGAGTCAAGGGGTCAGGGAGGGGGGCAGCAGGCAGAGCCAGGGTCAGGGGTCGGGGGGGGAGGGGGCGAGCACCCACCCTGCCTGGACCAGCTTGAGGCCCCCCGCTGGGGCGATCTAAGCTTCAGGGTTTGAGGGAGGTTTGGGTTTAGGGTTTAGGCTTCAGGGTTCAGGGTCACGGTTTGTGGGGGTCAGGGGTTCAAGGGGCCCTCTCGGGTAGCCTCAACATCTGGACCCACAAGATAACAAAAACCTCAACAAGAGGCTCGACAATTCAGGGACCCGAGATCTGAAATCTTAAACCCTCCAAAATCGGTACCCGTTTGGCCATGTGGGGTACCCTTTTTGGGGGCCATTTACTAACGATTATAGTATTTGGGGGCATTTGAAACCCTAAAGCAGAAACCCGAAACCCTAAACCCCCTTTTTGGGTAAATATCCATGTAGAGAACACAAGTCCAGGAGCCAATCATCGTCGAGAACGACACCCTCACTGTCAAGGCGGCAGCCTTTGAGGTCTTCATAGGCCCTAATTACAGTGTAGGGTTTAGGGTTTAGGGTTTAGGGCCCTAAGTTCCCTAAACCATCTAAAGCCAAACCCTAAAGCCAATCTTGCCGTGGTTACGAAAAGCACACCTGAGCTACCCCCCCCCCCCCCCAAGTCTCTAGACCTCCAAAAGGGCGTTAGGGTTTAGTTTGGGATTTAGGGTTTAGGGTTTAGGGCTTGCTAAGGTTCTGCGCACACCACCACGCGGGACGTGTGTTGTGGTGTGCGCCCAGGTTCGACGCGCTCTCCCAACCCACCCACCCACATCTCAACCTTGGGCGGGTTTTGGGTTTTATAATATCGTGTGTAAGTAGTGGGAAGGGGCGCTGCGGGCCGCTTTTGACCGCATCCTGAGATCCAGAGGTTGTTTTGGCGGGTTTAGGGTTTTTTTGCCAGGTGTTCCCAAATTATGATGCTTATACCGGGCTTACAAGAACCATAGGTTTATGCCTTGGCCTCCCTTTGGTTGTTGGTCCGGCGCCCTCTCTACGAGTGGGGAAGGTCTGGGATTGGTCGAAGGAGACCTTTTGGAAGGATTGTCTGGGGCCTCCTGAAACCTCCTGGGACCCTGCTGACAAGATCCATAGGTTTATGTGTTGGGCTCCCTTTGGTTTTTGATCCTGGGAGACGATTGGGGGATTTGGGAGGCCCGGTCGAAGGAGGCTTCCTGAAATCCGGACCTTGCTTGCAAGATCCATAGGTTTTTTTTTGCGGTGTTTCCAAATTACGACGTTTATACGGGGCTTACAAGACCCAGAGGTTTATACCTTGGGCTCCCTTTGGTTTTTGGTCCTGCGCCCTCTTTATGATTGGGGAGGGTTTGGGCCCGAAGAAGCCCAGACATTGTCCGAGAATAGTGCAATGGTGAGGGTGGCTTTAGACGAGAGGCCCCAGTCACACGTAAAATCCTCGGTTCACAAGCCGTCGACGATGTATAATATCCTCGGTTCAGGTGGTGACAGGCCCAGTCACACGCAAAATCCTCGGTTCAAAGTCGGTGACAGGGCCCAAAAAAGCTCAGAAATGGTCCGGGAGAGGCCCAAAAATGCTCAGAAATGGCGTGGGAGAAGCCCAAAAAGGCTGAAATGGCCCAAACAGGGAGGAGCACAAAAGGCTCAGAAATGGTCCGGGAGGAGCCTAAAAAGGCCGCCCAAAAAGACGCAGAAATGGTCCGGCAGGAGCCAAAAAAAAGGCTCAAATGCTCAAATGGGAGGAACCCAAAAGGGCTCAGAAATGATCCGGCAGGAGCCCAAAAAGGCTCAGAAATGGTCCGGCAGACTCAGACATGGTCCGGCTCAGAGATGGTCCGGCAGGGGGAATGGTCCGGGCAGGAGCCCGAAAAAGGCTCAGAAATGGTCCGACAAGGCCCAAAAAAAACTCAGGAATGGTCCGGGCAGGAGCCCAAAAAGGTTCAGGAACGGTCCGGGAGGAGCCCAAAAAAGGCTCAGAAAGGGTCCGGAAAAACAGAAAGGCTCAGAAACGGTCCGGGAGAAGCCCAAAAAGGCTCAGAAATGGTCGAGACTCAGAAATGGTCCGGACAGAGCCCAAAAAAGGCTCAGAAATGGTCCGGCAGTAGCCCAAAAAACGCTCAGAAATGGTCTGGGAAGGCCCAGAGCTGGGCCTCGCCTGGACCCTTAGGGGAGGACGCACCAGTGCGGGGTCACTACAAACCGGTAATTCGATCTCTTTGGAGCCAGACTGACGCTGGCACACGGGTTAAACCCTTCTAGGCGTGGGCCGCGCTCACCGCGCGCAACGGCCCCGAGCCCTCGCCAGGCTAAGGCTCGGGCTCGTCCGCGGGCCTGTCGCCACGCGGTATCGCTCGCCGCAGCTTATCGCAGCGCCCGCGGCTCGCTCCAGTTTAGGGTTTAGGGTTTGGGAACATCAGCAACAGCACACAAATCCTGGCTCCCTGAAGAAGCTCCATGTGCAACAGGCACTACGTCGCTCTCTTTCACAGCGGTCGCAGTCCTTGCCTCCCCGGGCACTCCACGTCCGAGGCCTGCTGCCGGCACCAGGTTTAGGGTTTAGGGTTTAGGGTTTAGGGTTTAGGGTTTAGGGTTTAGGGTTTAGGGTTTAGGGTTTAGGGTTTAGGGTTTAGGGTTTAGGGTAGGTTTCAGGGTTTCAGGGGCCTTCCTTACCTGCGTCCAACGAAACCAGCATTCTTTGAGTTCCTCATGATGTTTTCCTTATGCCCGACGTGAAAGAAGTGAAGTTTTTTGGGGGGGTGCGGGCAGCTAAAGATTCTGAGTTTGTCTAGCAACCCTAAGCAATAAAACCCCAAACCTTAGAGTTTCAGGGTTTAGGGTTTGGGGTTTTGGGGTTTGGGGCTCAGGGTTTAGGGTGTAGAGTCGGTTGTGCCAGTACGTGCCCGTGGCTCTATTCTTTGCCACCCCACGCCTGCAGAAGCGTTTCCCCAAACTAGGGGCACCCCGAAATTACCCCAAACCCTAAAGCCCTAAACCCCAAACCCTAAACCCCAAAAGACTGCAGCTCTCATGATAGGAAGCCTCCATGAAAAGGGTACAACCCCCCTTCGGGAGCTCTCCACATGTCTCACCTCAAACCACCAAAGCAACGCGCCGATGTGAAGTCCTGGACCCTCCTACCATAACACCTGAGGTTTAGGGTTCAGGGTTCAGGGTTTAGGGTTTAGGGTTTAGGGTTTAGGGTTTCGGGTTTAGGGTTTCGGGTTTAGGGTCCAGGAGTGTGGGGCCTTTTGCTCTTCATCGCCCAAGGCCCATACGAAAAGGTCATGGTGTTGCATACTTTGGGGGCTCGAGAAATCCCTACATGCCCGAACCCCCTGAACCCTTAACTGGATCTGCAGACCCCGAGACGGTCGGCGAGGGCACGCCGTCACCGCCGGGGGGGAGAGGTGCGGATCTATGAGGGGGGAGCAGTTGGGGTTTATAGGTCATTGTTTGGGGTTTCGGCCTTTGGGTTTAGGGTACCCTAAACCCTCAACCCTCAACCTTAGGCCATAAACCCTAAACCCTAAACCCTAAGCACTAAACGCTAAACCCTAAACCCTAAACCCTAAACCCTAAACCCTAAACCCTAAACCCTAAACCCTAAACCCTAAACCCTAAACCCTAAACCCTATAAACCCTAAACCCAAGGTTTAAGTGGTCTGCGGTCTAAGGCTTTCAGGTTTGGGGTTGCGGGGCCGGGGCCTTTAGGGGTTTAGGGCTTGCTTGAAAGCCCCTTTTGACTTCAAGTAAGTCGGTTTAGGGTTTAGGGTTTAGGGTTTGGGGTTTGGGGTAGTTTACTATAGCCCCAAAGCTTTGGCTTAATTTCTATAACGCCCAAGGGAATCTTGAAGCTATTTGTGTTATTTGTGTCATTAAGGTTCTAAGGGGAGTATAGGTTTGTACGGTGGGTTATATAGGGAGTATCATTGGGTTTCTAGGGGATGCGAAATAGACTTACCTAAGTCAAAAGAGCTTCTAAGGAGGGTGTTAGGGTTTAGGGCGCCGCAGGGATTTGGGGCTTTGGGATTTTACGGTGCAGGGTTCAGGGTTTAGGTTGAAGCAAGGGTGTTATAAGTTATAAGGGTCTCTGTAATTTGATGATGTCCCGTCGGGTTGAAAGTTCAGGGTTTAAGGTTTCAGGGCTTAGGGTTTAGGGTTTCGGGTTCAGGGTTTGGGCCCTAAACCGTAGTAAACTCAAGCCTTTAGTCCCTGGTATGATGAGGTTCTGTATGATGAGGCTCAAGACAGGCTGAGTGTTTAGGGTTTAGGGTTTAGGGTTTACCCCTCCCCGGCCCTTGCAGCCAGGTGTCTTGGTCCATCTTCCCCAACGCCATCCAGGGCAAAGTGAGGACTAGCCGATGCCGTAGACGCGCAGCTTAGGGTTCAGGGTCTACGGTTTAGGGTTCAGGGTAGCCGATGTTAGGCGTATGAGTAGAATTTAGGTTTGTTTTTTGTGTTGAAAGTTTCACGGTTTAGAGTGTCCTTCCCTCTCCCTTTTCTAGGCAAGCTTTGACTGGTTGGATCCGGATCTATCTTCCCTGTTGAATCCAGCGGGTAAGTAACAATGCTTGGGTTCAGGGTCTGGGTCGACTGATACAGAGGAGAAGCAACTCTGGAACCGTTTAGGGTTTAGGGTTTAGGGTTTAGGGTTCAGGGTTTAGGGTTTAGGGTTTAGAAACAGGACGCGAGCCCACGCCGTACCGGGCGTCCTTTGAGCGCCTGGAGCGTGGAGGACGTCGTGCAGTGGGTAAAGGAGGCCAGCACAGGAGCCTTGTTAAATTGTTTGGCGAATATGACTATGTAGTACTCATACTGTCTCCTCATAATCTCCTTCTCTCTCTCTCTCTCTCTCTCTATATATATATATATATGTAATGCCCCAGCTGCCCTCTTTATCTGTATATATATATATATACATATATAGTATAAACTAGGATCCACAGCAGGCCCTTATTCCATTGCTAGGGTTCAGGTTCCCTGAAAACGCGCCCATAAGCAATGACAAGTGCGCCATTTGTTTTTTTTCTAGGTTACTCTTGGGTCTAGGGTTTAGGGTTTAGGGTTTAGGGTTTAGGTAGGAAGGCTACTTAGTATCCCCATAGAAACCCAGAACACAGCCCTGCGTTAACGACTGTTCTGGGCCCATCCGCAAGCTGCAACAACATGCTCATTCAGAAGCCCTCAGAGTAAACATCAACGCTTTGGCCCAGAGGGGTTCGACACAAACATTGATCCGTCACAGCTAGAGACACTAGATTCTACATCTTAAACACAGCATCCTCAGCCCGAACAGGCCCTACTAGAGCCCCAAGCAACACATCTGGGCATTTCCCAAAAGAGAGGGGTGGACCCATTATGCCCAAACACTAACAATATTATCCTCAAAATAGGAGTCCCCAAATAGGGTACCCTAAACCCTAAACCCTGGGAAAACCGCCATTGCCTGTCCGAAGGTAGCTGGGTGTCCTGCCGAAGTCGCGGAGCTTCTTCGTCAACAGGCCGAACAAAACGCATGACCATGAAGCTGTGTGGGGTTTAGGGTTTAGGGTTCAGGGTTCAGGGTTTAGGGTTTAGGGTTTAGGGTTTAGGACAGCCATGGTCAAGCCCTGAGGGTTTAGCGCTCAGGGTTTCGGGAACTCTTTTTCAAGCATATCACCTAGCTCTTGAAAGGCCTTTTGCGAGCTCACTGCAGTGTCGAGCGTGTCTGAACGATTCACCTTCCACCTCTGCCGTATCCCCTAAACTCTAAACCGCAATCGATAGAAGACGTAGCGTTTGCATTGTACAGATGCTTTAAGCTCGCCCAAAAACAGTTTGATCTTTCGGCAAGTAACCTTCAGCTTTGCTGAGCATTCTGCTTGATGCCTCCTGTTGGGGCTCAACTTTGTGATTGCAGTGGTGATTGCCAGTGACAGCAATTCCTTGCACACACGGAAAGCCACGATCGGTGCTCCTCACCCTTCCGCCGGAGAACACCATCACTCATAGCCAAGCCATCGGCAATAACCTCCACGCTAAGCCCTATAAACCCTGAGCCCCTTGGTCTATTAAAAGCTTGAATCCTAAGCCTACATACCGTCTAGGGTTGCAAGTCGCGAGAATCCGGGGTAGAAGCCGCATGAGACCTGAAAGCGAGCGCCGTGGCAGGCTGTGAATGGACTGGTCCTCATGTCGTTGTCTGAGCAGGAGCCTAACCAGAGGGTCTAATATTGGGCTCGGAATAATTGCTAGCAGTATTCCTTTAGGGCCCCTATATGATTATACCGTAATTACCCCCAAAACCCTACTCTTATTATTCGGGCCCCTATATTAGGGCTTTCTGGCTCAAGGGAGTGGGCTCTGCACTGAAACAGCAGCCACGTATCGATATCTGATCGGGGAACAGGTTAGCCTCCAAGTAAGGGGCAGTCCTTTTTTGTTGAGAGCTTACCGCCGCCATGCTTTTGGAACACAGTTCCCGCCTGAACTCCTTCGCAGGCAACTCTACAGGCGTTTAGGGTGTAAGGGTTAGGGGCCTTAGGGTTTAGGGTTTAGGGTTTAGGGTTTAGGGTTTAGGGTGCGGTCTCTAGCAGTGCCCGGATTTTGGGTAAAGAGCTGCAGGGATGTAGGGGGGCAGCTCTGGTCTTCTTCTAGTTGTCTTCGGCTGTCCGTCGCGTCGCAGCCCCAAACCCTATGAGGCCTATACTGTATGGGGATGTCCGAAAAATAGGGGCACCGCTTAAGTACCCCAAAAACTATATAATCGTTTTAAAGGAGCCCCCCCCAAAAAAAAAAACGAAAAGAAAAAAAAGCGGGTACTTGGAGGCTCGTTCATGGTACTTAGTAACCAATTACAACTGTACTTATAACCCACTTATTAGCCCCTTAAGTGCCTAATAAGTACAGTTATAAGTACAGTTCCTAAACCCTAAACCCTAAACCCCTTTAAGTACAGTCATGAGTACAGTTATTACCGGTTAATGAGTACCGTGAACCTGCAAGTATAGGGGCCGGAATAATTCACTATGGCCTTATCCTAAATATGAAGGTCCCCCTATAGTAGCTTCCTTGGGACTAATGGCCTTATTCTAAATATTCAGGTCCCCCTATAGTAGCTTCCTTAGGAAGCGCCTTCTTTCAAGTACCCCTGTTTCTGGAAACCCCAAATGAATCCTTGCCAGGACTTAGAAACCATGGGCATCGCCAAGCCGCTCGGTTTGACCTTGGGCTTGGGAAAGATTCGATAGGGTTTAGGGTTTAGGGTTTAGGGTTTAGGGTTTAGGGTTTAGGGTTTAGGGTTTAGGGTTTAGGGTTTAGGGTTTAGGGTTTAGGGTTTAGGGTTTAGGGTTCAGGAAAGCGGCTCTCTCTTCAGTGCCCCCCACACAGACTGATGGAAGTCCCCGAGTTTGGGGTTCAGGATTTGGGGGTTTTGGTTCCCTGGTAGGGTTTAAGGTTTAGGGTTTAGGGTTTAGGGTTTAGGGTTTAGGGTTTAGGGTTTAGGGTTTAGGGTTTAGGGTTTAGGGTTTAGGGCTCAGGGTTTAGGGTTAGGGTTCAGGGTTTAGACTGAACAGCCGGCCAGGAAGATCTGGGACTCTAGTCTACAGCTTCTTGGTCAGTTCTGGAGACTGTAGCCCATTTGTGGTCTCTGTGACAAATGGCCCCCCACTCACCCTGAACCCGAAACCGTAAAACCCCAGCCACGAGGATGGCCAGTGAGAGCCTGCTTCTCTCAGAGTCTCGTTTCAGGGAGAGTTTCCCTTCAGTACACATGTAATCCTGAGCGACTATAGTGTATTCAAGCCTGAGACCCCAGAACCCAAACGTGTAAGCCCTGAGCCCTCAACCCTAAACGCCGTAAACCCTAAACTCTAAACCCTATACCCCAAACCCTAAACCCAAAACCCGGAACCTACACCTTCAACCCTGAACCCTCAACCCCAAACCCTGAACCCCCAAAACCCGCTAAACTCCTAACCCCCTGCACCTCAAGTCCCTAAGGGTCCATGCGCCTGCATAGTATATTCTCGAGCCGTAAAAGGGTTCCTAGTTAGTCCAGTAGTTATGGGTTCCAAGTATATACTCTCTGCATAAATATGCATACATATCTATATATATATATATGTGTATATATATATATGTATATATATATATATGGTCACCCCCCCCCCCCCCCCTCGACAGACCCCGGAATTGTATTTCCGATCTGTCCAGGAAGCGGGGGGGGGGGGGGGGGGGAAGAGCACCACTCCAAAATTCCTCGAGTTTCCAAAAATCCAAAAATCCAAAAAAACCCAACCCAAGTTTCGGATTTTTGGAAACTCGAGGAATTTGCTCAAAATCCAAAAAAATCCCAAAATTCCTCGAGTTTCCAAAATCCCAAAATCCAAAAATCCCAACCCAAGTTTCGGATTTTTGGAAACTCGAGGAATTTGCTCAAAATCCAAAAAAACCCAAAATTCCTCGAGTTTCCAAAAATCCAAAAATCCAAAAATCCCAACCCCAGTTTCGGATTTTTGGAAACTCGAGGAATTTGCTCAAAATCCAAAAAACCCAAAATTCCTCGAGTTTCCAAAAATCCAAAAATCCAAAAATCCCAACCCCAGTTTCGGATTTTTGGAAACTCGAGGAATTTGCTCAAAATCCAAAAAAACCCAAAATTCCTCGAGTTTCCAAAAATCCAAAAATCCAAAAATCCCAACCCCAGTTTCGGATTTTTGGAAACTCGAGGAATTTGCTCAAAATCCAAAAAAACCCAAAATTCCTCGAGTTTCCAAAAATCCAAAAATCCAAAAATCCCAACCCCAGTTTCGGATTTTTGGAAACTCGAGGAATTTTGGGTTTTTTTGGATTTTGAGCAAATTCCTCGAGTTTCCAAAAATCCGAAACTGGGGCTGGGATTTTTGGATTTTTGGAATTTTGGAAACTCGAGGAATTTTGGGTTTTTTTGGATTTTGAGCAAATTCCTCGAGTTTCCAAAAATCCGAAACTGGGGTTGGGATTTTTGGAATTTTGGAATTTTGGAAACTCGAGGAATTTTGGGTTTTTTTGGATTTTGAGCAAATTCCTCGAGTTTCCAAAAATCCGAAACTGGGTTGGGATTTTTGGATTTTTGGATTTTTGGATTTTTGGAAACTCGAGGAATTTTGGGTTTTTTTGGATTTTGAGCAAATTCCTCGAGTTTCCAAAAATCCGAAACTTGGGTTGGGATTTTTGGATTTTTGGATTTTTGGAAACTCAGGTTTTGGTGAGATTCTTTTAGGGGTTCTACACTCATGAGAAATATGAAATATATTAAAAACACAGAGAGCTATGCTAGCAACAGCTACTGGAGTTGCTTACGGAAGTGCGAGGAAAAGTGCTTGATGCTGCGCTTCTGCCCACGTTAATGAGAACCCTATGATAGTTGATAGGAATCCTAATAAACTGAAGAGGACCCCTACTACAATTAATAGGAACCAATGGGACTCCTATAACGAATGTGAACCCTTAACTAATAGGAATCCTATTAAAAATGATATGAGCCTAAACCAATAGGAATCCCTTTCAAATGAATCAGATCCTTATTAAAATTAATACGAATCCACATATCATGAGTAAGAGCTCTGAAATTGATATGAGTCTTATTGCAGTAGTAGGAGCTTTATCAAAATAATTAGGAACCATATGAAACTTCACTGGAATCCTATGAAAATAAGTAGGAATCTTTCGGGCTCCTACGAAATTTATCGGGGAAGCTAGTAGAAAGCCCATTAAATTGAATAGGAACCCTTAACAAATCAAAAGAACGCAGTGAAGATTAATAGGAATTAATAGGACTCCTATGAAAAATAAGATTCGTTTAACAAGAATTAGTAGGAATCCTACTAAATGAATATGAGCCTAAACCAATAGGAATTACTTTCAAACGAATGAGACCTCTATCCGGTACGGATTCTTAGTTCCTGGGTTACCTCTTATTGAAATCCTTTTTGAAATATATTGAATTTCAATAAGGGCGGTACTAGGAACTAAGAATCCAAACCTATGTGTTTCTATTTTAAGACCCTTATTGAAATATTGAATTTGAATAAGGGCTGTACTAGGAACTAAGAACTCAGACCAAGAGTCCCTGGCAGTCTTAGTTCTTAGTTCTTGGTTCCGCCCTTATTGAAATTCAATATTTCAATAAGGGTTTCCATAATGACCACCCGTATTGAAGTTCAATACTTCAAGAAGGGTTTCAATAATGCCAACCCTTATTGAAATTCAATATTTCATTAAGGGTTTCAATAATGACCACCCTTGTTGATTCAATATTTCAATAAGGGTTTCAATAATGCCAACCCTTCTGGACATTCAATATTTCAATAAGGGTTTTAAAATAGAAACACATAGGTTTAACAGACAACAAAAGAAAAACATACAACAACAGAGAAAAACATCAAAGGCATTAAACAAAGCACAAAAGTATAGATCTTTGGGGAGGGGGGGTACCATATATCTCTATTGTTTGTTAACGTGTCTGGCTACTGTGTGCTGCTATGCTGTCCGTCGCGCCCTCAGCCCTTTTTTTGCTTCCGGGGGTCTGTCGAGGGGGGGGGGTGAGCATATATATATATTCCCTAAACCCTGAACCCGCAACCCTCAACCCTAAACCCTAAACCCTATACCCTAAACCCTAAATCCTAACTAAACCACAAGGGTACGTGGACCATGAGGGAGGGGCAGCCAAGGTTCGGTTGGCGGCGGCAGTTGACTCTCCTCGCGCGCGCGGAGGAGGCGAAGGCTGGCGCTGTTTTGAATGCACCGGTTTAGGGTTTAGGGGGCTTCGGGCTTTTGGGTTTAGGGTTTAGGGTTGAGGGCTATAGGGCTTAGGGTGTAGTAGGGCTTTGGTTTAGGTATCGAGATTGGGGTGTTGAGTTTAATGGTGCGCTGACCGGTTGGCATGAGAGTACTCTTTGTTATCTGATGAAACAATCTCGGAAACCTGTCTAGTGGGAACAGGTTGCTGTGGCCAGGGTCTATTTTGAGATGCAGTCTTCGTACTTGTTATAGGTTTAGGGCTTTTTTTGGGGGGGGGGGGTTTGGGGTGCGGGTTTTAGGGTTCAGGGCTTAGGGGGTTTAGGGTTTAGGGTTCAAGGCTTCGTGGTCCATATGCCTTGAATGGGGTTCTAAATGTAAGCGTATATGGGCATCTATACTATACCAACAAAATGTTACAATCCTTCAAAAACAGGGTGGGGGGTCATTTAATGACCCCAAGAAACCCTACCCTAAGGCAAAAACCCTAAACCCTAAACCCTAAACCCTAAACCCTAAACCCTAAACCCCTAAACCCTAAAACCTAGACCAAAACCCTAAACAGGCTGTCAGACCGTTGCCACAGATGGCCATGACCGGGCCGCCAGCGCCACCAGCCGCCATGCCCCAGGCGGAGTGTGTCTCTGCGGTTTAGGGTTTAGGGTTTAGGGTTTGGGGTTTAGGGTTTAGGGTTTAGGGCTCCTGTGAACCGCCTTTCATGGAGGTTTCATGTACCTACATCTCGTATACTTGGGCTCTAAACACGGGTTCCTGTGCAATTAGAGGCTTGAGGCCCCAAGATTTTACCACATGGGCACATGGGCACTTTGGGTTAGTGCTTGTGACACTCGATCGCGCATGTGGTCCTTGGCATGCTTTCCTTGGCTCCCGCACTAAACCCTAAACCCTAAACCCTAAACCCTAAACCCTAAACCCTAAACCCCGCAGGTGGCCTCAGATGCGTATCCGCCGCCTCCACATCGCCCGGTACCTTGCTTCGCCCAGCCCCTCCGCCAGCTGCCTCTGCCACCGCCAGCGTCCCAAGTGTTGGGGTTTAGGGTTTAGGGTTTTAGGGTTTAGGGTTGAGGGTTTAGGGTTAATGTTTAGGGTTGAGGGTTTAAGGTTTAGGGTTTAGATGCTGACCACTCGAACGTTTAAAGGGTCAAGGGGACAGAGCCAGCGTCGTAGTCCCTTCTGGTCGTGGTGATATCATGCGTGCGCAACGGATTCTGGGCACTGGCAGATTCCTCAACCAGAACTCAAATTCTCTTCCCAAAGTCAAGACCCCCAAGTGGAGGCTATGTTGAAGCTGAAGCAATGTTGGGATTTCCAAGGAGGGTGGTCTAATTTCCGGACCTTCTTAGCGGGGGTTGAGGTTTAGGTGTATCGATCCCTTGCGCGAGGGCTTGTGGCGAGCTTCCACTACACCCGCCAGGTGATGAGGGCTTTCCTGCAAGAGTTTAGAGGATAAGGTTCAAGGATGTGCGTATAGGTTTTGAGGATGTGGGCATTACTCTAGGCTCTATAGCCTCAACCCTGGACCCTATGAAGCAACAGCACCTGCCTCAATATACCCCACCATTGACTCCGCAGCTGAACGCCACAACCCAAACCCCCCAAATCCTGGAGCCTGTGCCCTCACCCCGATCCTCTCACATGCTAAACGCCTCAACCCCAAACCCCACTGCCCCAGCACCCTCGCCCCCGAAACAGTCAGGGAAGGCCTTGCCCAGTTTGGGTAATTGCACCACCGTGGCCCAGATCATAGCCATAATATCCTAAAACACTTTACCATATAGAAAATAAGGTGCAATTATCCAAAATGGACAAGGTAATGGGGTCGCCCAGTTTGTGATATTACATCACCGTGAACATATAAATCACAACTAGTAGCTCATTATCCTTAAAATACTCTATCTCATCCTATTTATCAGGTGATGTAACATCCTAAACTGGGCAAGGTTAGGTTTATTCATTTTATGGGGAATAGTGTGGGTAGGAGGGTGGGGGGTTTGGGAAAATGCTGGAGAGGTTTGGGAAAATGCTGGAGATAGCGCATCGAGCTTCGATGCGCCAGGGGGTGTGGTGTAGTCTGCAGCCACAACGGCGACCCTTCCACTGGCGACTTCTTCAACAGGTCACCCCTGCAAGTTTGAGTTCCAGAGCATGTTGGTATAGGATTTAGGGTTTCGGGGTTAGGGTTTTGGGTTTACACTTGTTCTTGTCAAGAAGCTTACGTGGGAGTGCCAGCGACTGAGCTTCAAGGGCAGCCTCCTTTGCTTCGCAGGCGTTTGTAGTGAAGATCAAGAAGCATAGCGCAATGGCAGTCAGTTCCGATGATCGAATTGGCCTGATGATGCAGATGATGCAGCAGTTTCAGAACTCCATGCAGAACCTCGAGGAGTCCATGGTGAAGAAGGTGGACAACCTTCAGGATTCCATGCAGAAGCAGGTGGAGAAGGTGGACAACCTTCAGGACTCCATGCAGAAGCAGGTGGAGAAGGTGGACAACCTTCAGGACTCCATGCAGAAGCAGGTGGAGAAGGTGGACAACCTTCAGGATTCCATGCAGAAGCAGGTGGAGAAGGTGGACAACCTTCAGGAGTCCATGCAGAAGCAGGTGGAGAAGGTGGACAACCTTCAGGATTCCATGCAGAAGCAGGTGGAGAAGCTTCAGGAGTCCATGCAGAAGCAGGTGGAGAAGGTGGACAACCTTCAGGAGTCCATGCAGAAGCAGGTGGAGAAGTTGCAGCAGGGTCAAGACTCCATGTCAAAGGACATCAACACATTCGTGACACCACTCTACCGCATGCATCCAGTTCCAGAAGATGTGGTGTCGCAGTTGACTGATAAGACTTTCCATGAGACAGCAAAAAAGTACTACGGGGGCACAGATTCATGTGTCGTCTTGAGCCAGCTTTTCAGTTCCGAAGAGGGAGCACCCTGGTGGTTTGCCGGCTATTACTACCCAGCAGTTGCGGAACACATCGTTCCTAAGGCACAGTGGACAGTGGCTGAGAACTGGGGGTTTCACACAACAGACGCAAAGAACGCGCTGCTTCTTCTTAAGGACGTGGAACTGAAGTATCAAGCCGGGAGGTTAACTCTGATCCCAGCTGAAGTTCAACGAGGCAAAGATGAACTGATTCTCGTGGTTGAGATCAGCACGGCATTGAAGGACACAGTCATCACGTACGTAAACAGTGGTGGATGGCCAGTGAAGGGAAAATTCAAGGGGCAGGGAAGGCTCAAAGAGCTGAAATTTGGAGATCTGGACGGCAAAGAAATTTCTGTCCGCCCCCCGCCTCACATGCGGGCGCTCTTTCTCAAAGCAGAAATGGCGCACAGGCAGCATGAGGAGTTGACAAATCCGTTCACGATTGAACATAGATATACCCAGCGCTGTCAGAGCATGACCCAAACTCTGATCAAGCGACTTCTGGAGTCAAATTCGCTAGCCGCTAGTGCCGGCCCGAGGCAGCGTGCAGAAGAGCTGTGAGCAGAACTGCTTGTGAACGTGTGAGAAATCCACCAGCTGCACTTGCGTGATGTTTTAGAAAAGCTTTTGTGCTTGTGGAGTTTCCGAACAACGCACCCCTAGGTAGGGGAATACCGGAATACGCACCCCTAGGCAGGGGAACACCGCACCCCTAGGTAGGGGAACACCGCACCCCTAGGTAGGGGAACACCGCACCCCTAGGTAGGGGAACACCGCACCCCGAAGTAGGGGAGTCCACACCCCGAAGTAGGGGAGTAGGGGAGTCCACACCCCGAAGTAGGGGAGCAGGGGAGTCCACACCCCAAACTAGGGGAGTCCACAGCCCAAAGTAGGGGAGTGTCTTAGAAAGCCCACGAAGATGCTTTAAATCCACACAAAGAACAGGTGGACGAAAGCAAAAACCGCAGACACGTCTGGTGGAAGCATGTGCTATGCGCCAGCAGATTTGGGAACAGTTACGGCAGTCACCCCCTAAGCCCTAACCTCCTTAAGACTAAACCCTAAACAGTGCGTGACAGGTCAACGACTACGAGAACGACACTGCCTACGACGACTTCTTGAAGGTTCGCCCCTTTTTAGGGTTTATGGGGTTTAGGGTTTTAGGGTTGGTGTAGTTTGGTTTTTAGGGTTTACTCTTAGGGTGTAGTGGGGTGTTTAGTTGCCACTTCGGGAAAAGAATTGGCACTGAGTGCCATGGGGAATCCGACTGCTTACCAAAGCATTGCGATGCACCTCAGAAGGTGTTGGCGCTCAGGCTTTACTTTTAAGGTGTAGTTTGGGTTTAGGGGCTTTGTTTGGGTTTTTCGTGTTGTGTTTAGTAGGGTTGTACTACTAAAATAATAACCCCAGAATAGAAAACCCTAAAATAAAATTTTGAAAGTAGTCCGACGGTCGGACAGAGCCTCGCGTGCTACGCGTCGGCCTAAACCACTCTAAAACCATAAATCCAAACATCAGGGTAGTAAACTTTAGGGGTTAAAATAACAAATAATATTAATATTTTAATATTATTTGCCTAATCAAAATCGTCAAGGTTTAGATAGTTGTCGTCAATTTTTTTGGTTGTTGTTATACCGTTTCTTCTTAGATACTCATCTTTTGGTAACCATGGATACCTTGTATCCATATACCTTTCCCATGAGTAGTCATCGTTATAATCAATTCTTGAAAGACTCGCCTTTACCCAAGATGAGGTTTGGTATGAATACAGTTTGTGTTCAACTTGATTTTGCTCTTCATTGTTAGCGATATAATCGCAGATGCTTTTTAATATATCGCTTACTGGGTTCATGTGTGAAGCAATATATTTTTCAAACCTTTGTTTTGTATCAACGTCTTTCTTAAATGTTTTGTCGTATTCTGCAATTATCTGACTACGAAGCTTGGTGTAAAACGATTTTATGTCATCCTTATCGCGCCATAAATTGTAATAACATTTCTTGATTTCCTTGTGGATTTTTTCGTTGTAGAATTTCGTATTATTTTTAAATACTTTTGATTGAAGTTTTTTGTATGTTGGGAATGGGTTTAGGTTCACGTAAAAATACATTTGTGTGTTTCTTTTCTCCTTCTCGTCCCATCTGTATTCCTCAATACAAGGTTTATCTTCAACTGCTTCAACTGCATTGTCAAATTTTTTCATGCTACAATCATAAACAGTACTTTTCAACTCTCTTAGTGTGGTACATGTTTCGCATTCTTTGTAATTACATTGGCATATGTTTTTCACAATATTTTCAGACAATGGTAAGTGATATAGGTTCATATTTGGCGAAGTAAATTTGCATTTGGTGCACATACTTATTTTGTTGTTGATTATCTTCTTCATCTCAATAACACCCAAGAATTGATTAATGATTTCTTCCTGTTCTTGTTCACTGAACATTTCTATTATAATACATTAAGTTGTTATTTCTTTAAGTGTGTTTTCTTAAGAAACCTTTAACAACTCATGTCGCAAGTATGACCTATTCTCATCGTCCAAATGATAATATTTTTGTCCTAGTTTCTTCTCAATCTTAGTGACTTTATGGATTGTTTTATTCCAGTGTGATGTATGTTCTTTCTCGCTTATACCTTTCTTTCTCATTATCTTGACGCTGTCGCCTTCGTCTATCTCAGGGTATGTTCTGCTACGCTTTGCGTTTATGCTTAAAATCAGTTTTACTTTCAACTCATGTTTTGGTAAACGTGCATCCCTTGGAGTCAGATTATGGGATGAATGTATATCTTTATTATTGTATGTCAACAGTATTTCAAAGTTATAATCAGTCCATTGAATATTTTCTTTATTTTTTTCTTATCCGCTTCAACGCGCTTGAATAACTTATCTTTGTAGGTTTTAATGAAGCGTTCTGCAAACGCTGGGTGTCCACGAGTTCTATGAATCTCAATTTTTTCGTCCTCCAGATACTCCATTATGGGTTTACTGTATAAACTGCCTTCCTCATCTGAATATAACATGCGTGGTTTCTTATCCATTTTGTTTAATCCCTCCATGAGACCTGCTAAACATCTGGTGGCTGTTTGCTTTTTATTGGTATGACAGTTGCATATTTAGTGAATATGTCAATAAGCACTAAACCTATTCTAAACTTTTGGTTTTCTAAGTCGTTGCTAGATATGAAAAACAAATCAAGTTGAAACTCAAAATACGGATGCGGTGCTACAAAACTATTTTGACCTCTTGGTTTCCTTTTCTCTTCTACATTTTTCTTGAAAAATTCCTCAACATCAGCCATTGTAATCGTTTTGTCTTTGGCCCTTGCATCTTTCAAGGTGCTTTGCCGTGAGCCGAAACCGCTTCTATCAAAATAAATATCATTAATTATTTTTTGCTTTTCGCTCATATAAATAAGTAAGAAAAATAATAATATTTTTACAAAAATTATTATTTCTCTTCTTCTGGCTCTTCCTCAGGAATCACTGTTATCACCTTGCAGTTTTTCATGGTGTATTTAGTTCCTTTCTTTTTATTTGCTAGTGCTTCTGCCTTCTGTTCTGGTGTCAACTTCACGACTGTTATATCTATACCGTTTTCGGCTATGTATTTCTCCATCTTCTTCTTCTCCAGATACCTATCTCTGGAAGCCCTTTTTTTCTCAACATACTCTTTGTCTTCACGTCTTTTATTATAATACAGCCTATTGTACAATGCCAGTTGTTCACGGATTTCCTCTATTGTCATATCTTCAGGTTTTGTCATTTCACTATTATTATATATAAATAATATTTCTTTAAGTGCTTTTTCTTAACACTATAATCTTATTTGATTTTCAATCAGTCTAAAAAAAGTCTTCAGAAAAATATATTTAAAGAAATATTTTTATTATAAAATTAATATATATTGTAATTTATGACCAAAGCTATACAGAGAAATATCACTGCTTTAGAAGCAGTGTACGACAATTACAAAAAACGCTTTAACAAAGCAACCAAGGAAAAAGTCAGAAACATCATAGACTTATATTCTGAACGCAAGATAGCTCAGTTTACAACAGCCGACAATTTAATAAGAAAATTTATCACATCCAAGACACCAAAGGACAAAGAAAAGGCAGAAAAAGAATACAACAAGATTTATGACAAACATAAGGATAAACCCAGTCTAGGCGAAAGAATGGAGGAAACAAAGAAAGAGAACAAGAGAACTGGAAGAACCAACCCTAGAAAAAAACATGACTATTCAATGATAGTGGCGTTTTTTAGATACAAATCGGAATCCAGCACACAGAAAACAGCATTTTATGACAAAGCAGGTAAGCCTTTAGTACCATTGATTACAGTAGAAGCTATAAGGCAAACAGCAAGCGTTAACACCACATCGTATGTTGAAAACCTTGTTGGTAGAAAAGTGTTTGGGGAGTACGACAAGAGGCTTTTCACAAAATTACTATTGGACTTACAAAGAGACCCGTCCATATTGGGAGTCATCGGCTTCGTGATAGATTATATAGATTGTGTTAAAGTATATGAAGTTGATAGGGTAGATGGTGATTCAGATTTTAATCCAAAGCACGAGAACCTTAGAGATGCGACTAATGTGAGCATGTATCATAATTATATTCAGACTCCTTTGAACCCAGAGTACGAGACACTAAAGGAAGCCATTAAAGTTGAACATTATCAAGACAACCTGTGCTGGATTAATACTTTAACGGATTATTATAAAAATACCCTTATGGGTGACAAGAAGAGAGAGAAGAACAAATTAACTAGAGAAAGTATTTTAAACCTCATAAATAAAACAGAAGATGATTTCACAACCAACGGTGCTAGTCTTGACGATATGACCAAGGTTTTTGAACACTATAATATTCAAGTTAGGGTATATGATGTTTTTAATAATCTGGTGTATCAGTATGACCCAGAGAAGCGCGACCATCACATACAAACACTGTATGCAATTATTAAGAACAACCACATTTACACGGTGAATGATAATTTAAGTTCGTTGAAGCAAATGTTACCAAAGAATTCCAATTATGACATTTATGTGAAGGCTTCGTCCGATTACCATTTAAATGAGAAGTCCACACCAGTTGAGTGTAAAATGATAGCATCATTGGACGATATCAGAAAACACACAGAGGAAGACCAATATACCCTAATTTACGACGGAAATGATTTAACGAAGTTGTTTTATGAATCCAAACAGGCAGGTTATGAACCACAGGTTAAGTTCAGTGGGTGCATCGTGTCTGAGTTGAATTTTCGTTTTTATATCAAGAAAAGACTCATCAAGTACAAGGTCAAAACGCAGAACCTTGTAACAAACTCCATTGATGGTTCTATCTGTGTTAGGACAGAGAATATTTATAATAGAATGTCTAAGGCAATGTACGATTTCAATAAAGCACTGTTTAACCCCTTGCATAAATCCTACTATAACGAGATAGACATACAAATCTTCCAGGAGTGTAAAACCGTAAACCCAGCAGGTGAGATAAATAAATATTATCATATATATTCTGTAAAGCGTCAAGAATTTGATAAATACTTTTTTACAACAGAGTCCTGTGTAGAGATAGATGTCCGAAAGGCATTCACACACGCATTTAATCAGATGACCGAGATACCAGTGTTTACTCAATTTGATGTGTGGAAGCCTTACAAGAAGGAATATAAAATAGAATCATTTCACCCACTGACCTTATACTTAGTTAAGAGTAATGGCGAGGCAATGTTTTTCAACAAAACCTATTGCTTAGTATACGGACAGTTTTTAAAGCATTTACATAAAAAATGCAAAATATTATATTATAAAGAACCTTCTAGAGTTTATACTGTTGACTACAAGAAGATTGTCAATAAACTGTGGGCTACCGAGATATCTGACAGAGCACCCGAGGACATTAGAACCAAAAAGTTAATTGCAAATGTCAACTTCGGTTTACTGGAAAAGAGTACAAATACATCATCTAAAAGTTATACCTTCAATGGTTTGAGGGAAGCATTATATTATCAAAAACTTGTCGGAGGTAGAATAAATAAATTATCTGTAGAAAAACCAGAATTAGTAGAAGATGATGAAGAAGAAGATGCATGGAAAACTGTATACACGGAATTAGAGGAGAAATATTACTGTCTGACTGTATCAGATAGAGCCACCTTAAGAAACGGATTTATATACATAAAGGAGCTATTATTACAATACCATAATTTTAAAATGTACCAAGATTATTTAAAACTAGTGGAGAATAATGTGGATGTCTGGAGTGTCAAAACCGATGCTTTTGTAATCAGAAGGGAACACCTAAGGAGAGCAAAGAAGGGGCTAGACTTTAACCAAGAGATAGGCGGATGGAGACACGAGAAGGGCAAACAGCCTTTAGAACCAAGGGGTAAATTAGAACAGAAGCCTAATGAATTAATACCCATACCAGTATACAAGAATGAGACCAGACATGTAAAAGATGAATGGGACACCGAGGCCATAGCAAAGGATATTATAAAACATAACCCTTTGATGATTAGAAGTAAATACGCTGGAGGAGGTAAAAGTCATATAGCCAAATATTTCAGTAAATTAGGATACAATACTTTGTTTGTAGTACCACAAAATAGCTTGTCTCAAAACATAGACGATGACGCGGTGACTACCAATAAGTTTTTTTCAGTACCTGTAGGCGATGGTGAGAAGTTGCCAGAGTTTGACCACAGTGACTACGATGTAGTGGTTTTTGATGAGATTTTTATGAATGGCTTACATATGCTCAATAGAATCAGACAGTTTGTTAATCAACATCCTAATAAGATAATTATAGGGGCTGGTGACACGAAGCAATTACCGCCCATAGAAGACTTGACTAATACCAGAAAACCAGATGAATATGCAGATGAGTGTATAAATCAGATATTTAAATATAATATTTTGTTAACAGTTTGTAAGAGATTAGGTGGTAAAGACGATTCTAAAGCAAATGAGAACAGACAAGTATTAAATAATATGTATGACGACATGTGGCTACATAAGCTTCCACTTGATGACTTCGTAAGGAAATATTTTAAAACAACAGACGATGTAACACAATCGCATAATAATATAGCTTATACAAACATGAGGTGTCTGTATGTGTCCAATCAGATACGAAAACACATAGGTAAGAAAAATAAGTATGAAGTGGGTGAGACACTGATATGCAGAGTCTACAAGAAGTTCGGAAGTAAAAGATTCAACGTTAACTATCGGTTTAGAATACTGAGTATAAGCAGTAACACAGTGATACTGGAAAATGTTAAGTCAAAGGAACAGTATACAACGGATATGTTAACATTAGATAAGCATTTTAGATACGATTATTGTACCACGTGCCATTCTGCGCAAGGTGCTTCAATCAATGGTAAGATCATAATACACGAGTGGAATAAGAAGCACTTGGTGACTCGTGAGTGGATATGGTGCGCCTTGACTAGAAGCACCGACTTTAATGATGTGTTATTTTATGAGAGTGAAACGGATAAAACAGAACTCACAGAAGAAAATCTAAACCGATACATAAACGACAAAATCAGAAACTACAAACTACAAGACGAAAAGGCTGGTAGAAAGATAAATTCAAAAAATATGTTACTCCAGACTGGTTTATTAAAAGAATCAACGGTAATTGTTGTAATTGTGGTTGTCGGTTTGAGTTTGAAGTCAAAAATGGATATCTCACCAATACCATAACGGCACAGCGAAAAGACAACTCGGTTGCTCATGAGCTTGACAATTGCGAGGCTTGGTGTGATTATTGCAATAGAAGTGCAAAATAAAAATTAGTTAGTTAGTTTTTATTTTACACTTTTGTTTTTGATTTTATTTTGAATATATCCTTTTCCTGTACAAATCTTTTAACTCCGCGAGTAATTCCTTTGCAAATTCCTTGTCGCCTTCACTTAGTGCTTTAATTCTTCTGTTGTTTGTAGTCACGAATGTCTTGTAGGTACTTTTCGGAATTGTTTCTCTTTCGTTGGCTTCATCAAATATTCTCTTTAGTTGCACGACACCGATTTTAGTTGGTGCTGGTAGTTTCAACTCTCCCGCCCCTTCTTTTAAATGTGGCTTCTTGACATCTCGCTTTGGTGATGTCGCTTCATCGTCTGCTTGCTGTGGTTGCAATGGTGGTAAGGCTGGCATGCTAGAACTTGACGATGAACCACCTACTGTAACATTTGGTGTAGGCGTTGATGCTTTTGCTCTTGCCTTTTTCTCTGGTGATTGTGCACGAGCAAACGAACGTGCCGCGGTGCTTCGTCTCTGTACTGGTTCATTCGGGTTATATGGCGGTAAAGCCTGTTGAGTAGCGCCCACATTTGGCTGGTGAGGTTGTAAATATTGCATATTAGGTATTGGATCTAAAGAGGCATCTTGTTGAGGTGATACTCTTCGCATAATTGACCCTGCTAGTGCTTGTAACATTTCCTGCGATAATCCTGCTACAGATGCCGTTGATAAATCCATACCTTGCATCATGTTACCTGCTGTGTTCCCTGCGACTCTTAATGCTCCGCTTCCTAGACTTCTTAAAACTCCTTCGCCTTGCTGTTGTTCCTGCTGTATTTGTTGTTGATGTGCTTGTGCTATTTGTTCTTGGTTCGCTTGTCTTGCTTGTTCAACCGTAGCTATTGTGCTCACTGTTTGTGCACGGTGCTGTGCTCCTTCGTCTACTTCCATTGCTTCTAAGTCGTTACCAAATTCGTCTAAGAAAGTAGGCGTACCAATGTTGAACATTTCTACATCACGTCCACCTGCACCTGCACCGACATCCCACAAAGCCCTGTGGGTCATATTGTTATCTGTTGCGTATTGTCTCATCATTCTGTCTCGTATTTCTCGCTCATTTATTCTGCTTTGCTCTACACGAAGTTTGTCTATATGATCTTTACCATCAAAATATGAACCTTTGTTACTTGCCTTATAAAAAACTGCGTCGCGATTTGGAAAGGGTTTCAATGCTTCCTCGTTGTCGTTTACTAGTTCTAAAATGTCTTCGTATCTTGACCTCCTATGAAATTGGATTTGTGATTTATTACCTGCCATATGAATTTATATACTTATATAGAAAAAGTTAATTAAAAATTGATTCACTTAATGTTTCTAAAGTTTTGACTCTGTTCCGCATGTGAGCCAGTGACGTTTCTGGTATCCTTGGGTTGTGCATTTCTGATTTTAACCTGTCAGTTTCAATTGTATAATTATCCTTCATTTGTCCCTCTAACAATCTTCGCTTCATAGCCAGATTAGCAACTCTGGCTTCACGTGCGTCCATTTCTTTTTTTAAATTCAACAAGTAGTCAATGTTAGGCTTGTGGAAGTTTAACTCCGAGGCTTCATTAACAACTGGGTTGTCTAATGACTTTCTCTTGTGTTGTTTCTTTTGTTGTCTGAACTTGTATTTATTGTAAAGTACCATATCTATATATTATTTACCTAGATTTTTTACTTCTTGGTTGAAACATTGCCTTTGACAATACGTTGGCTTTTTCTTGTCTTCTTTTCATTATTTCTTGGTTCATAGTTCTCCTTTGTAATTGAATGAGTTGCGCTTGAGTTAAATTGTCATAAGGATTCATATTTGGTGGCGGTGGTGGGGGCATTGACTTTGACACAGGCGGCGGTGCTTTAGCAACCCTACTAGGTGGTGCTTCATATTGTTCCACTTCTTCTGCGTGCTGGGTCTTGATTGGTACAGCCTTTACTTTTGGTTTCACGTTGTTCTTTCTAACAGGCTTGGTTGTTATGTCGCTCGGTTTACCTTCACATTTCTCAGGGTGAGAATACCTTAGCGTTTTCATTGAAAGCGTCTTGTGACAGTCATCACACTCTGTTTTTTGTTTTGCTACCTCTGTGATTTTCACTCTGGTAGGTTTTGGGGGTTCTGACTTGGTTTCCTCGTTTGGTTCAGGTGTTAGTTTATCTTCAGTGCTTTTAGTCTCTTCTGGTTTAGGAGTTTCATCAACGGTTACCATATCATTGTTTTCTTCACTCATATATATAATATTCTATATATTTTCCATTTAATTTCAATCCATATCACGATTATGAAAGAGGAGACTAAATGTGATATGGACGTTGTTTAAATCTATAACGTTGCCAGCCCCATCCGTTATTCTGAATGTCAACCTTTTGATGTTTCTTTTGGATACATTTATATAATCATATTCTGTTATTCCATAACTGTCGCTAATAATCCCAGCAAAGGGAGCATTTACAGGTATCTTTTTGATCACCGCGTTTGAAAATGCAGATGGACTGTGGAAATTATTATTTGATAACTCTGGACAGGAAATGTAAACATCAGGATAAGTCAATAAGTTAATGAAACCAGTTGTCCAAGGGGCAGACGAAGTGAATGCGTCACCAACTGTTGTAGTGAAACCTAACACCTCATTTATTGAGTTAAGGTTACTAACGTCAACGCTGTTAGAGAACGAACCAGCAACAGGTGGCACGTCTGCATCAGTCAAGGGTATAAATACAACTTCGCTATAGTTAGATGATATTATTATTTTATTGGTTAAGGTGTCGTATATAGCAGAATATGAATCAGTCCGACCCCCGCTGTCAAAGAAGGTATTTAGTTGTGCTTGTATTGCGGTGGCTAGTTCTGGTGCGGTGTAGTTTCCTACGGGTATTTCTATTCTTCTGTATGTTATTCCTTGTGGCGTAGCAGGTGGCAATATTTGATGTCTAAAGTACAGGTTCTGATTATTTGTGTTGATGGAATACCAAGCATTAGGTATAGCCACCTCGTGCACTTGCATAATGGTATTTTCGGGTATTTCAAAGGTGTCTTGTAGTTCTATTTTGAAATCCGATGTTGACCTACTGTCGGAAACTCTGTATTTGGAATTGACGTACACTTTTTTATAAGTTAATGGTCTAGAACTCATATTAATATATATTACTGATAAAATATTTTTATAATCTTATTTATATACAATGAAAATAGAACAACAGTTAAACAAGATGCTTGACGATAACAACAAGATTTCAAACTCACAGGGCATTAAGATGGCTTACGATAAAGACAATAAAATTTATGTTAAGGGAAACAAAATGTACATCGGTGGTACGGTGAGTGTTTAACGAAGTTGCCATTTGGTGTTTTAGGTGGAGTTCGTGATATGGAGAGATACTTACAAGCAGAACATGTATCAAAAAATAATCCTCAAATAGACACAGTGGTGGGACATAGTCAGGCAGGGGTCGTAGCCTTACAGCTGGCGAAAGATTTTCCAGACAGGAATTTGAAGACACGAACCTATAACAGCCCCACCTTCAGTATGGGATTCAAGCCAAATACAGAACAACACAAAAGATTTAGAAAAGTTGGAGATGTCGTTAGTGCTTTTGATGGCGGTGCTGTAAATGTATATACAGACTCACTCAATCCATTAAAGAATCATGACATGAGTGCATTTGACGGTATTGATGAGTCTTTACCAGCAGGTGAAGTATAAAATCTCAGATAGTATAATATGATGTTTAATAAACCAAGACTTATTAAAGAACCTAACAAGGTAGGTAAGCCATCCGAGAGTTTACAGTTTAAAATGAAGTTGAACAAGAAGTTGAGTCACTCAGGATACGACACAATAAGAGAAATAGTTGAGAAACACGAAGAGACTACAATATTACCACCGAGCGACAAACAGAGTAAACATAATAATGTTTTAAATAGCCATAAAAAATATAGTAATAATAAAAAATCTAAATAATATATATAAAATGGATTTAGTTCTTGCAGAGAGTAACGACAATATGATAAATAGCCTCCAGTTCGGATTACCTGAATCAGCCGCGTATATCACTGATAGAAAACAAGTCCACTTCCCTAGTGTATCTGGAAACATCTTCAGTAGTAGTAATGGAAATAAATATTTAAAGTTTGTCATCACAGGTGAAGATAACAACTATATTGATTTGTCCAGTGTTTGTTTATTCTTTGACGTTGTTAATACATCCACCACTGCCGGACAATATTTACGCCCTTTAGGTGAGAGCCACGCATTTTTCACAAGATACAGATGTAATGGGGCAGGACAACAGTTAAACGACATTGACAATTACAACCAAGTGTGCGAAGAAATGAAATCGTTCAAAAGCGAAGAAGTCAGAAATTTAGACGATATTCAAGAAGGTTGTCTGACAAGATATGACAGTAGAATTAATAGATTGTTTGCTTATAACATTGAAAGTCATAGTGCAACAGCAACAACAGGAGCAAATAATCGAGGCGTCGTTGTGCCAAAACTAACGCGAATTAATACTACCGGAATTGAACAGGGTAAGTTCGTAAGAATGGGACACAAGCCCGTTTGTGGATTTGTTCAATCTGGATATTATCCACCAATCAGATATTGTCCACTTGAATTTATTTTTGAAATTGTTTCAGATGCAGGCGAACCAGTCGTCCGACCTTCAGCAACAGTAGCAGGAACACAAGCAGAAGACGATGAAACCGGCTTATATTTTACAACGCGCAATACTACCACAAGTTGGGCTATTCAGAATGCTATTTTAAGATGTGAATTGATACAGGTGGACAATACCGTTAACAATAACATAGTTTCACATTTATTGAAAGGGGGTAGGCTTCGTATGGTTTATCCGGCTTATCATTCATTTTCACAAACCTTCACAGCAGGAAATACAGAGATAAATATGAACATCGTTAAATCTTCAACTCGGTTGTCTCAGATGTTCTTCACCTTCAGCAACAGTAATATTGATAATGATAGCACAGCAGGTAATTATGACAGGAAGAGGTGGAACTACTTTTTCCACCCTATGGCGGTAACTATTGATAATTTAGAAGGTGTCATTGATTCCGACAAACAAATTTCAGCACAAATACAGATAGCTAACAAGAAATTCCCCGAACAAGAAATTTCTAGCATTAGTGAATTCATGTATTTCCTTCGTCGGGCGGTTAATGTAATGAGCCCTTATTACGATGGCTTTTCAATTGACATTTATAGATACGCTAATGATAAATTTATTGGAGGAATTAACTTTGACAAGCAACCAGATATGAATTTTACAGGAACTAACACGAAAATGGGAAGCTTAATCACTTTTAAAATCAAAGGAGCTAACGCAAATTTTGCATTAGGAATTGAAAGAGTTTTCATAACAGCCGTGTCAGAACATATATTTGAGCTAAGTGAAAGTGCCTCAACAGTTCTTGACTGATAAGTTTATAAACAGAAATTTTCAATATAAATATTAATTTCTCACGTATTAATATTTATAATGGCTTCATTAAACAACCTTACATCAATTTATGCAGACAAGTTCTATTTGTCGTCCTCAACAGGCGTTAGTGAAATATCGGATACGTATGCAACCAAGGCAGAACTGACAAACACCAACACAGCAAACTCTGCAGATATACAAGCAAACACCGATGCTATTGATGTTCTGAACACCAAGCAACTGCAAAACTTTAATAATATTAATGCTATTAATACTGATTTAACTAATAATTATCAAACTAATACAGTATTAGCCACTAATTTTTATAATAAAACAGAAATTGATGCAACATTTAGTAATTATTATACATCAACACAAATTGATACAAACTTATCTACTAATTACCAAACCAATGCCCAACTAGCCGTTAATTACTATAATAAATCCGAAATAGATACAAATTTATCAACGAATTACCAGACTAACACGCAGTTAGGAAACAATTATTATACTAAAACAGAGGTAGATGGATTAGTAGGAGCAGGTGGTGGTTACACAGATACAGAAATTGACAATCTATTAGACTTACGAGTTCCAAAATCAGATTTTACAAATAGATTTCGTACAAATCCTATCATTGATTGTAGTGCCCCTACAGTTATTCATAGCGGTTTAACATTAAATAATTCAACTATAAATATAAGTCCAGTAGCAGGTTTATTATTTAGCAATCAAACGGGAGGAGGTGATAAAGTATTAGCAGAATTTAAAAACGCTACAAGTTATATAACTTTACAAGGAGATAAAATATTTTGTAATAATACATCAGATGATGCTATTAAACAACTTGATTTATCTAATAATAATGCAGGTTATAAAATGAGTGGTAAAATAGCAGTACCAACTGGCGGTTTAGTAGTAGAAAATACAGCAGATGCTAGTTTATCATTTACAGTTAGAAATACTGATAATTACATTACTTTTAATAATGATAGTATTGACTGTTATAATTCAGTTGGAGACACTGGAAGAATTTTAAACTTAAATAGTAATTCTAATCAGTATGTTAAATCGCATTCACTATTAGTAGATACAGCATCAAATACATTAACAGGAGGTTATACATTAGATGTTGTAGATAGTGCTATTATTAGACAGAATTTAAGAGTAGATAATAATATAGATTTAACAAATAACACAGGAGATATTCAACTACCGACAGCAGGGATAGATATGTTCAGAAATAGTGGAGATGCTAATTATAATTTAAGAGTTAGAGACACACAGGGAGTTTTTGAATTTAGAAACAGAAATTTCAGATGTATGAACCCGAGCAATCCAGCAAATGGAACGGAAATGATTTTACACGACACAGGAGGTGATTATCGTTTAAGAATAGGAAGTCAAACAACAGCAACAGTGGGAATAGGAAGACAGTATAATTTTTCATATCATTTAACAGTAGGCGCTATAAGTAATTTTAATGAGACAAGAGTAGAAAATGACGCAACATTTTTAGGACAACAATTATTAAGCACTGATGGAAGAATATTTCAAAGAGCAGACGTTAACAATTCATTAAATGTCGTATCAACAGAAGAAATCAACTTTTCCTTACAGTCTGATAGAACAACCGACCCTACAACAGGGACTATAGCATTGCAGTTAAATGACACTAACGGAATTACCATTAATAGAGCAGTTACAAATAATCAAACATTCAATAGTATAGGTAATATCGTTGGCGAAGCAGATGTTATTAGTTGGGGGCGTTTTATGTTTCAAAATAGTAGTGAATTAAAGGAAGTTTTGGACACTCAATATAAGTTATATATCAGAAATGGAGACACAGCGGGAGAAATGAATTTAACAATAGGATTGGAATCATCAACGCCAGAAATTCAACTTACAGACGGGAAAGTAACTTTAGTTGGGCAATTAGAAATTACAAATACTGATGTATCAGGACAACAAAGAGTATTAATTAACAATCCAGATAATGACGGATTGATTAGATTAAGTAATAACAATTTATCAAGATTAGACGCAACAAATACAGGCGTTGATGTTTACGGCTTCTTTACTACAACTAATAACGCTGATATTGGAGGAAATTTAACATGCGTTGCTTTAACTGAAACATCAGACTCTAAATTAAAAGAAAATGTTAAGGAAGCAAATATTAAAGAATGTTATAAAGCAGTCAAATATATCAAGCCGAAAACATATAATTTTATCAATGATGAAGACAAAAAAAGTCATATTGGATTTATAGCAGATGATATAAAAGACGCTAAAATGCCCTCTGAATGGGACAACATCGTATATTATAATGATGATGGTATGAAATTATTAGCATATAATAAAACAGCAGTTGTGCTTTGGGGTTGTGTGCAACAATTACAAAAGCAAGTAGAAGATTTAGAAAAGGAAGTTAAGAAACTAAAAGGTGAAGCATCACCAAAAGCAAAGGCAAAAGCAAAAACGAAAAGTAAACATTAAAATCTAAATAATAATATATAATGGTTAATATTGATGAACAAATAGAAAAGAAACTCAATGAACAATTAGAAAAGATAAAGGGAGACTTAATTATATTTAACACTATCCAAGATTTAACAGATAAAATACAAAAGTTAGAAGATGAAATAGAACAGTTGAAAAACAAAAACAAAGGATATTGCGGTACTTCTTCTAAATGCTTACCGTTTAACTGTTGTAGTTTCTCATTATTCTGATGATTAATAATATTATTTTGATATTATTAATCATCTTCATCAGTCCTTAAGACCTTCTCAAATCTGATGTAGAACATGTTATTTGCATCTTTTGCATTCGTGTTTATGTACAAGAAGCTATATGGAGCATCGTTTATCGCCAGTTGGTACATTTCATATAACTGTTGCTTGTTTACCAGCGCGCTATTCTCTTCTAAAAATGCATTGACTTCATTCATGTTCTTGAGTCTGAACACAAACAGCGCAGACGCATTGAGCCTAATTATTGGAGCTAGCACGTTGTACTTCTGAGTGGACAGTATCACTGAAATTGCGTTATGTCTACCTCTTGTGAACAATCCGTGCAAGATACTTGAGTACCTTACAAATTTTGGGTCGTCCGCGAAATCATCAATGACTATTAGTATACTGAATAAATCCTTGTCTTTGTTCTTCTTCTGGAACTCTATTACCTTGTGTTGGGTGTCTATTATTTTCTGTAAGGCAGTTGCGTCGTAATGATTGAAATATATCTGTTCCTTTTCCGAGTCCACTTTCATTACATCCTTTATGTACTTCTTCACTGCGTTCCACGTGTCGTCCACATCTACACTAGGGCTGAATATATAGATTCTCTCAAAGCTATTGCGGTAAATCTTCAATATTAAGTTCTGTATCAAAACTGTTTTACCGCCTGTACTGCAAGCCACAGCCAACATTCTCGCTGGTAAGGATGGCATCATCTCATACTTGCTGTTTTTGAACTGATACTTGGGTATATCAATTGGTTCTACCGTCGGAACATTCTCGTTCATTATTAATATTAGTTAGAAAAATTATATGTTATAATATATGAATTACGGTGATTGCATTGATGTCATTGACAACCTTGAAGAAATAGAACAGATAATAATAACAACGCCTAGATATCGTAGGTGTTGCTACTCGGTGTTGGAAATATGTAAAGGGATTTTGCAATATTTAAAATTAAAGAAAAAATAAATTTCTAACATTTAAAAATATGAGTGATAAAGAGGACAAAGGAAATATTAACATTGAAAAGGGAAGTGTTAATTGCAATTTTTGCAGATGTGGTAAAAAAGTCTTTCATAAAGAAACTAAAACAACGACTGATAAAGACGGTAACGTTGTCGTTAATCAAGTGGAAGATAGGAGTTCGTGGAGAATTGGAAATGGGCGTGGAGCAACACCTGACGGTAATGACGTGTTTAAACAAAACAGTCAGTTAGGTAGTGTTGAAATTTGCGACACAGGTTTTGGAATAGGTCGGAAGCCTACACCCGAAGAAAATCAAGAAAGGATATTTAAATTAGAGACAGATGTAGAAAGAATTGATAAAGATGTATCACAGTTAAAACAAAACAACATGAATTTATTGGATTAATATTTAAAAAATATTTTTCTAATATATATTGACAGTTGTATAGTCGCGAAACCTCGCGAGGCGTCAGCCGACGCGTCGCACAGCCATGCGAGTCTCGTTCCTCGCATCTTTTGATTTCCCCCGGAAAGAAATGAAACAGGATGAACACCCCGAATATGTGCCCATTGCTCCCGTGTGATTGCATAAGTCCCAGACATCGTAAGTGAGCAAGAGAAAGGGAAGTATCTTGGAACACTTACATAATTCGGATATACATAAGATATATCCCTAATTAGTTTGGAATTTAGAATTTTCATAATTCAGTTTATGAAAATTTTAATATAAAAGTTTTATTATAAAAGTTTTTATTTAAAAACTTAATGTATATATAAGTATATGGGTGATAAACCTGACTTCAAGCAAGATGTCATCTTGAGACTGGAGAGGATTGAGAAATTGTTAAATGAAAGTTCTACGAGAAACTTTAACAGAACGCCAGTTGACGCAACGTATGAAAACAAGAAGAATACATATTTGACTAAACTGAATAACAAGGAAATTTTGCAACCAAAACAAACAACCCTTGACTATTACAATATAAAGTATAACGAAGAGACGAAAACCTATTCATAATATTATCATCTAATAATAATGAGTGAATTAGATGATAATATTTCTGTTGAGTAGTGATTGTAAAACACAGTACATGCAATGTAAAGCATGTAAACAAGTAAAATATGTAGATGAGTTTGTAAGTAAGCATTATATGAGGGTATACAATAAAACATGTAGGGCTTGTTTAAATAATAATGAGAAATCTAGACTTAAAGGGAAGGAATGAGTGCAGGGGGTTTTCTTGGGCAAATATTATTAATACAAAGTTTCAAAAGTTTTAAAGATTAAAATATATAGTAGAGTATATGTTAAAAACGATGCATGATATCGTGACCGGAAAAGACCCGAGTAAAAGCATATACAAAGAAAATACTTCACATATTGAAGCAGAAATGGAAAACTTAAGAAATGAATTTGCAGAAAATCAATATTCATTGCTATTAAAAGTTGAAGCATTGATAAAGGAAATGGAAAAATCAATCAACAAATCTTCAGCAGACGACAAATATATAAAAGACGTCAACCAGAGGAAAAGTTATTTGGAGAAACGTTTAAAAGAATGCCAATTGTTATAAGCAGAACACCAATAATAATCTAATTTCATTATTAAATCATTATTGAAAGAAAACCCCAAACGCCCCATATTATGCCCCATAAAATGAAGAAACCTAACCTTGCCCATTTCGGGATGTTACATCACCTGATAAATAGGATGAGATAGAGTATTCTAAGGATAATGGGCTACTAGTTGTGATTATATGGCCAATATATGTTCACGGTGATGTAATAACCCAAACTGGCGACCCATTACCTTGTCCATTTTGGATAATTGCACCTTATTTTCTATATGGTAAAGTGTTTTAGGATATTATGGCTATGATCTGGGCCACGGTGGTGCAATTACCCAAACTGGGCAAGGCCTTCCCTGACTGAAACCCCCCCCAACAAATCCCTCAAATCTGAGCTTGAGGTCCTTCCAGCCCATGCCTGGCAAGGCGGGGTTCAAACCGTTGAGCCTAATACCTCTCTCTCATACGGTTTACCTCCGCTACGGGTTGGGCCCCCTTGCACCCCTAAAAGTGTCCTTTGTGCACTCCTCAGCATGGCGAGGGGAGCTTTGGAAAAGGGTCCTCGAACCCAATGCCCAGGGGTAGAACATAAGGGAGGGGTCACCCAGTGTAGAGTCCCTGCATATACCTCGAGAGCCTCCTCAGGATTTGGTGTTCGCAAAAATGCCTGGGCGGATTCACTGTGGTTCTAAGGAGGAGGAAAGAGACATGGGGCTTAGGCTCGACGATGGTTTGGGGCTTACTACAAGGTTTCAAGGTTTCGGAATTTAGGGGCCCCTTGTGAAGCAGGAGTTTAGGTTGTTGCAGAACTTACTCCTTAAAAACGTTCTCGTAACCACGAGGCCCTCACCGTAGGGTTCAGGCTCAAAAAGCGCGTACAGGATTGCGACGTTGCTGCTTATCTGGACAAAGCGCCAAGGACCCAGCCTGTGTGCGTGTGAGAGTATGGATGTCACGGCAGCCACCAGAGCAGGATGATTGGATATCCCTGCACCCGGGACCCCGCCCCCGAAACCCCAAACCAAAGCTGCAACGATTTTCTCCCCCTCAGCCCACCTAATCCCTAAACCCTCAAGACCTCGCCAAGCTCTAAATTCCTGAGCCGAGCAACCCTGAACCTTTTTCCCTGAACCTGAAATCCTAAACGCTAATCCTTAAACCTTAAACCCAAACACACTGTGTGAGGCAGGAGGATCCCTGCAATCCAGGTCTCCCCAAAATCCTAAGCCCTACAAGCCTAAACCCCATAACCCCTAAACCCCTGCTGAGCGTCTCTGGGCTTTAGTATCAGAGCTTGCGGCTGTTGCAGCTCAGGATTTCGGGTCAGGGGTTTGGGGTTGTTGGGTACCCTAAACCGTTAACCCTTACCCCTTAACCTCAAACCCCAACGCCTATAAATCCTAAACCCCCCCTAACCCTAAACCCTAAACCCTGAACCCTAAACCCCAAATCCTAAGCTCCGGGCTTGAACCCTGTTCATCCTGGCAGTCGCTGGCATTTGCGCCTGCGTCTCAGCCTTCAAGGCAACGTGCGATTTCAAAGTTTGTGCTGTTGGTTCAGGGCTTAGGGATTAGGGTTTAGGGTTTAGGGTTCAGGATTTAGGGTTGGGTTTCGGGTTTAGGGTTTAGGGTTCAGGATTTAGGTTCAGGGATTAAGTTTCAGGGCACAGGGTGTGGGGCCATAGGGTTGTGCGTGGGTTTAGGCTTCCGGGTTGCGTGTGGGCTTAAGTGGTCCAGGGCTTAGGGCCTAGGGTTTCAGGGAACCATGGTTAGAAGCCTGTGCCGGACGCCATGTCCGAAATCCCGGGGAGTTTGCAGGATGTCTTCTTGCGGTTTAGGTCTTAGGATGCGGATGTGTTGTTGTTTTTTCGGGTTATCAGGGATCAGCAGACGCACCATGGATGATCCAGAGTGAACCTAAACCCCAAATTATGAATTCTCCAAACCCCTGGAACGTGGAGTCTACTTGGAAGCCCTTTGACGTAGCAAGTGGGTTGTTGGGAGTATAATCGGGTTTCTAGGAAATACTAGCGAGACTTGGTAAGTCAAAGGAGCCCCGAAACCCTAAACCCTAAACCCTAAACCCTAAACCCTTCTAAGTACATGTTGGGAGGCAGACGCTCTTCGCGCGCTGCGCCAGCCCCCCTCCGGGGCCATGTGTGGTTACCAGGCCCGCAAGGGCCCAGGCTTGATCCATACTTGGTCCTCAGTTTAGGGTTTAGGGTTTAGGGTTTAGGGTTTAGGGTTTAGGGTTTAGGGTTTAGGGTTAGGGTTTAGGGTTTAGGGTTTAGGGTTTAGGGCTAATAGCACCTGCCTCCCGCATCGCACATTCGCTTATAACGTCGCAAGGTACCAGAGCTCGGCCTGTAGTTCCATTTTCTGTTCTGAAGCCCCAAACCCCAAACCCCAAACCCCAAACCCCAAACCCCAAACCCCAAACCCCAAACCCCAAACCCCAAACCCCAAACCCCAAACCCAATAGTTGTTGTCTGTTTTTTTGTTTCGCTCTTAGCTTGGTGCTTTTCAGCTACTCAGGTCTTAGAGTTAGGGTTTAGGTTTTAGGGTTTAGGGTTTAGGGCTTAGGCCTTAGGGCTTAGGGCTTGTAGGGCTTAGCGTTTAATTATAGGATGTAGTCGCGCCGTCTCCTTCTCCTCTTTCCGCGTCTTCTTCATCTTCTTCTCCTCAAGCCCCATGTTCTCTTCTCCTCCTCCTCCTCCTCCTCCTCCTTCTTCTTTGTGTAACCCTACACCCCCCATCTCTCCGCCTGATTCCCTGAGTCCCCACACCCCGAACTCTCCTCAGCCCCAAGGGTTTAGGGGTCTAGGGTTCAGGGAACCCTAAACCCTAAACCCTAAACCCTAAACCCTAAACCCTAAACCCTAAACCCTAAACCCTGAACCTATCAAGCCCTTATCCCTGGGCTTTAGGGCTTTAGGGTTTAGGGTACCCTAAAAACCCTTCGCTCGATTCAGAACAGGCAGAGCCTGCCTCCTCACTTCGCCTGGCTCCGCGGCTCCAGAGCCTTTTTTTTGTGTTTCGGGTTTAGGGTTTAGGGTTTAGAGTTTAGAGTTTAAAGTTTAGGGTTTATCCTGAATCCTCTAAACCTATGGGCTTAATTATAAGGTTTAGGGTCTGGGGTTTGGGGCTGAGGGTCGAAGGCATCTAAGCCCCTGAGCCCCGAACCCCCTCAAGGCCAGGGTTACAACCCCATTGCACACATCAGTTCTTGACAAGTTGTGATTCCTATGCGCGGCACTCTGTTAAGACATGTAGCATGTTCGGTTTTGCAAGGTTAGCGAACGCCAAAGCCTATAAGCCCTAAACCCCAAACCCTAAACCCGAAACCCTAAACCCCAAACCCCAAACCCTAAACCCCAAACCCTAAACCCTAAAACCTAAACCCTAAACCCTCAACTCGAGCAGCGTTGCCTTCACGGTGCGAAGCCGAGGCTGCACAAAGCCCGGCCCGCACCGGTCAGAGCCCTTGCGGGGCTCGAAGCTAGGGTGTAGGGTTTAGGGTTTAGGGTTTAGAGTTTAGGGTTGAATTGAAGGTTGAGGGCTGAGGGTTGAGGGTTTAGGGCTAGGATTCAGGGCTGGAGGATTCTCAGGCTTAGGGGGGTTTAGCCGCTTGTGGGGAGTGTGTGTGGTGTTTAGACTGTTGTGTTTTAGTTTTCTGTTGTTTTTGGACTCGTTTAGGCATTGGTTTTGTTGTTTGTGTGGTGTCTTGGGTTGGTTAGACTCTTCGCCCTCCGTGGGATGTTCCCCCTTATGCTACAAGGAGGGCCCCTTACTATACTAACTAAAGTTAAGGGACTTAGAACCTAAGTTAGGATCCTTATAACACAATTTAAGGTCCTTATAACTCTACTTATAGCCAGGGGGGCCCTTCCTTGTAACAGTCCTTGGCAGGGGTTATGGTGCAAACCCAGGTACCTTGGATGCTCCCATCCGGGCAGGTGGCGCAGGCTCCATGTTTTCTAGGGCCAGGATTTGTAGGACTGATGGACCAGGGTTGGGATTTTTGCCCCTTATACTAGCAGTTCTCATGGGGGGTACTACATGTCCCTATGAAGGACTGTTAGTGTAAGGGGGAAACATCCTAAGACCAGTGCTGAGTGTTTAGGGTTCGGGCTTAGGGTTGAGGCTTTTTTCAGGTTTGGGTGCAGGGGTTTTCCTCGTCATATCTTCAAACATAAGTTCATGATGAGCTGTTTTGGGTTGCCGCTTTCCCTTGCCTCACTCAATTCGGAACCTATGATCCCTTAGCCTAGATCCTGCGCTTTAGATGCGCTATCTCCATGGTTCTTCGCTTAGTTTAGGGGCCGTGTGTGTATACCTATTGCTCCAAAAAGCCCAAAGTAGGTATTACGTACAGACTTTAGACCCCAATGTAGGTGTTATTTGTATACTTGGAGCCCTAGGGTATTCAGGAAGGTAGTTTCTCTCATAAGTATATGGAGAATGTTGGTAAATTTTCGGTGCCTGTATTACGTTCCATTCGCTGTGGCATGGCTCAGATCTGAATTGGATACGCATAGTTGGCAGCGTGCCCCCGGCCAGAAGGGTGTGAGGGGCGAACCCGAAATCCCTAAACCCTAAACCCTAAACCCTAAACCCTAAACCCTAAACCCTAAACCCTAAACCCTAAACCCTAAACCCTAAACCCTAAACCCTAAACCCTAAACCCTAAACCGCCCATGAACCTCCCACCCCCCATCAGCCTCAGCAAGTAGCAAGCGGAACGTAGACGATTTGCAGCTATGGCAGCTTCAGAAAGGACGCCGTTGCTCTGTGCCCAGAGACCTACAGGTAAGATAACGGGGGACCCTTAGCAGGGAACTCTTCCTCACCCTCTTCTGGCTCTCTTAAACAGGGCGACTCGACACTGGTACTGGGTGGGGACGGGCGCTTCTACCTTATTCAGAGGGTCTATACCCCAACGTAGGGTTTAGCGTTTCGTGGTGAGCCTTCGACAGGCATTGCTGGTTCAGGGTTCGGGTTTAGGGACTCAAAACTGCCCGTCTAGATAGCCTATGAACTCTTAGTCATAGTTATCATTATCTCCTTCTTCCTCCTCCTAAAGATGATAAAAGTCATGTTCTTTCTCACTCAGCCTGAAACCCTGAAACCCTACACCCTAACCCCTAAACCCTAAACCCTTAGACCCTAAACCCCAAGCCCTAAATCCACTTGAAAGATGGGCTTGGGATGCTCTGGTTCCGACTGCTGCCACGCAAACACTACCAGATCCTTGCAACAAAGTTGCGACCTGGAGGAGTTTTGGGGTTTGGGGTTTAGGGTTTAGGGTTTGTTTGGAGGGCTGAGAGGGTTTATGGTATAGGGTTTAAGCCCGCAAGCCCTAAAGCCTAGTCCGTGCTCTTGTTTAATTTTTTGGTGGCACCCCCCCCCCCCCCACAATAAGGAATGCAGGGTTCCGCAATTGTTGGACCATGGCCCTGTATTGATTCTCTATTAAAAACAATAAGAGTGTATTGAAAACAATAGGAAGGTATAGAATCTCTATTAGGTCCGAAGACACAAAAAAGGCCGACGATCAGATTTTGCAAAACCCCCCCAACAAATTTCTTTATATGTGGGGGTTATGTCCATACCAAATCCACCGTAATGGAAAGTAGTCTTCCGGCGGGCTTCCGGAGAAAACAAAGTCTTTTAATATGGGGGGTTTAATTAAACAGGTGCTCGGATTAAAGTCTAAGCTTTGTAGACCCCAAGAAGCCCTAAACCCTAAACCGGTGACCACGGCTTGCATACCGAGGCTGCCCAGGGACCCTCTGAACCGCACAGCGGAGGAGCTGTGTCCCAGGCAGGGGGGTTTAGGGTTTAGAGTTTAGGGTTTAGGGTTAGGGTTTAGGGTTCAGGGTTAGGGTTTAGGGTTTTGGGTTTAGGGTCTAGAGGGCCGGATCCAAAGGCCACAGTGCAGCCCCGAGAGTTCGGGCTGTGCAGGGATGGGCCACTAGACTCCCTAAACCCTTTTTTGCCCCTAAAACCAGAAGACCCTAAACCCTAGCCCTAAACCCTAAATCCTAAATCCCTAAACCCCAAGCCTAAACCTCTAAATCCATCCCTAAATTCCTTAGGTCTCCTAAGTGCAGCCCAGTAGAACCGTAGTTGCTGCAATCATAAGCCGCCCAAAAAAGTGTACACTTTCAGTTCTATAGGGGGTTGTAGTATCCCAAAAAGTGTAAAGTGCACTCTTTCAGCTACGAAGGCTTCGTTGTAGGGTTTAGAGAGCCCCGAGCAGTGCATAGCGTTTGAGATCCACGATCCGACCATCCATAAACCCTAAACCCTAAACCCCATACCCTATACCCTATACCCTATACCCTAAACCCTAAACCCTATACCCTATACCCTATACCCTACACGCTAAGCCCTAGCCCTAAACCCTAAACCCTCAACCACCTTGAAAGCGGGCAAGCACTCAAGCCAAGTGCCTTCATCCAAAGCCACGGCACCTTCACCTTTCCACTCCCCCCTCGCCCCCAAGCCCTAAACTCTCCCAATTGCCAAACCCCGAACCCCCAAAACCCCTCAACCCCAAGTTATGATTCCAGGGCCCTAAACCCCAATCCCTAACCCCAAACCCTAAACCCCAATCCCTAAACCCTAAACCCTAAACCCTAAACCCTAAACCCTAAACGTGCCCGAGACCTCTATCCCCCAAGCCCTGGGCCGCCAGAACGGCCCGGCAAGAGCAAGTTGGGGCTTTGGAGGGTTTAGGGTTTAGGGTTTAGGGTTTAGGGTCAAGGGTTTAGGGTTTAGGGTTTAGGGTCAAGGGTGTAGGGTTCACGGTTTAGGGTCTGGCGTTTAGGGTTTAGGGTTAGGGGGCGTGCTTTGCAGTCTCAACATAGACCGTCCATTCGGTGTTACAAGTGAAAGCCACCCTGCTTCCTAAACCCTAAAGCCCTTCAGAATGGGGTAACTTGTCATGATCATCGGGTCTGCTTGCCCATTGTCTCTTCGGGGTTAAGCCCTATAATAGCTTGAGCCCCCGAACGCCTAAACCCTGTACCCCTAAACCCCAAGCCCCCTAAACCCTACACCCTAAGCCCTAAGCCCTAAGCCCTAAGCCCTAAGCCCTAAGCCCTAAGCCCTAAGCCCTAAACCCCAAGCCCTTAAACCCTAAATCCCAAACCCTAAGCCCTAAACCCTAAACCCTCACCGTTTCTTTGCGCCAGGTCGCCCCAGGATGGGTTGGGACCTACAACGCTGTGCCCCCAGGATGCTTGGGCGCTGTAGAGTTTGGGGGCCGAGGGTTTCGGGGTTTAGGGGCTTGGGGTTTAGGGGCTTGGGGTTATAGGGTTTAGGTAGAATTTCAAGCCGTGCACTGATCTTCCCGTTATTTTACTGCATGTTGAGCCCTGGTCTAAACACAGGGGGCCGTGTTTCGCTAAGGATCAAAACAAGGGCCCTCATTTAGACAACTGACCGCATGCCGACGTCTCCGAAAAGCCCTCCTAGGAAGGTTTTACACACAGAAAGCCAGGTCTCAAGTTTCCCCGAGCGGCCCTGTAGGTACGATCTTAGGTTACAAGTCCTCCCCCAGGTTTTGGAGTACTACACTTTAATACTTTTTGTTGGTTCTGGGTTCCTCTAATAGCTACTTATACCTAAAAAGGTATATACTTTTTTCCCAGGGTCTACTCCAAAGCTAAGCCTAAACCCTAAACCCCAAACCCTAGACCCTAGACCCTAAACCCTGAACCCTGAACCCTAAACCCTAAACTCCCTAAGCAACTTGAGCCTTTTGGGTTCGTCCCTAAAGCCTGCAAGGGCAGCAAGAAGGCCCTTCACGGAAAGCGCCCAGGCCAGCGAAGCCTTCCGAAGGCACAGCACAGCAAGGCCTGTGTTTCTTTTCCTTGAAGGGGGAGGGGGAGGGGAGGGGTTTAGGGTTTAGGGTTTAGGGTTTAGGGTTTAGGGTTTAGGGCTTAGGGGGCACTTAAGGGGCTTATAAGTGGGTTATAAGTACAGTTCCCATTGGTTGATACGTACCATGAACCTCCAAGTAAACCCTGCGGGAGCTCCTGCATGCTCTTGCGTGCTTGCTCGGCATGTGGCCCAGATCCCGGTATTGCGCCCTGACCTTGGAAAGGACGTTCGGCGATAGTTTCTCCGCCATGACCCTGGAGTTGGAGTACCGTTTCACCTTCATCGATGTGAAGGAGGACTTCGAGGACCATGTGGGCCGTTCCAGCAAGCCCCGCGCGCAGAGCTCCCCCCCCGGCTTGCAGGGGCGTCATATCAGCCCGGAGGCTGCCAGCGAGGAGGCCTCCAATCGCAGCTACGTGGCCAGCCTCTCCCAGAAGACCGCGGACCTGACGAATCAGCTTGGGCAGGGCGAGACAAGGAGCCCTCAAGGCCAAGAGGGCGGAAGGCTGCCCAGCCCAGGCAGCCTCGGACACCCGGAGGTGTGCCGGCGCCCATGCATCTACTTCATCGCCGGGCACTGCGAAAATGGCCAGGGGTGCACCTTTTGCCACATGGAGCACGCGCAGAAGACGCCGAAGCTCGACAAGAAGCAGCGCCACCTCATCCAATGCCTCAGCTCTGCTCAGTTCATTGAGCTGGTGATGCACACCTGTCGCAACAAAGCTGAACAGGCGGGCTTCCTCGAAGAGGCTAAGGCGATCTTGGACTTAATGGCGGAGGAGTCCGGAGGTGCGGGGCCTTTGGCCGACATCCTTGCGGACCGCGACCTCCACCACCTCAAGAGGATGCTGGCGCGGATGACTTTCTCGAACCTAGGTAGGCACTTGGGACATCTTATGATTTTCCCTACTGGCTTGAAGAGGGATCCTCTTCAGGAAGATCTTTCAGAGATTCTTATAAAGCCCATCCTAGGAACCTGATCGGCCTGGTGACGAACCAGTCCCGGAACCGAGAGAGCACCAAGCCCAGCGCCGACCTCTTGGCCGCACACCTGGAGCGACTCCGCGAACACTTCCTGCCGGCGAGCGGATGAGTCCAGGGGCTATACAAGGAGGGGCCCCCCTTTTTAGGGTTTAGGGTTTAGGGTTTAGGGTTTAGGGTTATACTAACTGTGGTTAAGGGACTTAGAACCTACTTGAGGATCCTTAGAACCCAATTTAGGGCCCTTAGAACTCTACTTACAACTTGGGGGCCCCTCCTTGTAGGAGCCAGCCGAAGAATACCGGACATAGTGTAGACTGAATGCATGGGGTCATTCAGTGTCGTCGGGCCATTAGTCAGGCTCTTGCAGGTTCTTGCGGATTTCCAAGAGCTTCCGCGGTCCAGGGTGCAATGTAGTCAGGTGTGCTGCAGAGTGTAGAGATGTGTGAGGATACTGTGTGCTGTGTGCACCACCTTGGGCCAGGGAGACATTTTGTCGGACACTGCATGTCCATGGTCAAGTTACTAGACAACTCGAGATGACACAAACTACCGCCACGTCGGTTGTGAGACCATGGCTCCGCACTGCCCGTCCGCAGACTGTTAGTGTGCCTGCTTCGAGTTGCTTATACGTGGTCCACTTGCTGCACGAATATCGCGCGCAGAAGGAGCCATGCTTTCAGATCCCTACCCACTTGCGACAGTCGCAAAATCAAGCAATCACTGTATTGACGGGACTTGACATGTTGAGCCCTTTCCTGTACCCTACACGATACAAGGAACGGATACCTTTTGGGATGTTCGCCCTTGCATTAACAGTCCTTAGTAGGGCAATGCGCAGCCTTCTACGTAGGGTGAGGACGGACCAAAGCCCTTCGAGCCGAAACCCAAGATCAACAACCCCTTACTCCTAAACCCTCAACCCTAAACCCTAAACCCGAAACGCTAAACCCTAAACCCAAGAAGTCCCTAATTGATTTCTGACGAGTGCTCCGCCCTGTGCCAGGCCAAGCCCAGTCTCAGGACCTGCGCGTGGTTTAGGGCTCCTGGGGTTTGAGGACGTCTGTGCTGTGGGGCCATAAACTTTGGGTGTAGGGTTTAGGGGCCTTTTAGGGTTCAGGGTTTAGGGTTCAGGGTTTAGGGTTTAGGGTTTAGGGTTTAGGATAAAGCCTGTAAACCCTAGAACACCCTGTAAACCCTTTAAAAGCCTTATAGCACCCTATAAGCTCTATGAACCCTACAATCCTAACCTGCAAGCCGAAGCCACCAGGACGCTGTGTTTTTGTTGAACTTATTTCGGGGGGGGTTTAGGTTTGGGGGCTTAGGGTTTAGGGTTATAGGATAAAATTCAGACCTCCTTAAAGAAGAAAGAAAGAAGGTGAGCGTGCTGACCAAGACTTTCTTGGGGGACAACGGGTGGCAGTTAGTTGGGCATACTTGGCAACCAAGGGACTAACAGGAGGAGCCCTTATAAGGTCGTTAGGTTGTTTTTTTGGCGGGGGGGGGGGGGGGGGGGGGGGGACTAGGGGCTAATTAGGTATATAGGGTCCATATATAAGGTATATGTATATATACATACATGTATGTATGTACATATATGTAGGTGTTATATAGAGGGTCTCTTGTAGAGGTTCCTCCGTATACCCCTTAAGGCAAGGTTCCCAGCTTCTAGTTTCAGGGCCCTAGTCAATCCTAAACACTCAACCCTCTGGCCAGTGTTTGAGAGGGGTGTCCGTGTAAAAGCCTAGACAACCTATAGAGGATACCCTCTGAACCTATAAACGCCCTATAAAATCCTGTCCAAACTGTAAAGAATGTATAGACACCCTAACCCTTGAGGAGCTCTTCTCTTGGTGGTGCCTGGTTGGTGCAATGTGCGCCGTGCCTCGGGCTCAGCTGCGGGGGGCGCTGATCGGTCTGTGGCGGGTCGTGCGAGAATCTGCGTCCCAGGATGAGTTCTTCTGTGTAAGGCTTGTATAGGGCGTTATCGGGTTTAGGGTTTAGGGTTTAGGGATGGGGTTTTAGAGAGTCTATAGTCTTGTAGAGTTGACAGGGTTTGTGGGGTTTATAAGGTTTACAGGTCATAGAACCCACCATTGTAGGACAGGGTATTATGGCCCATCCCGGTCAGGATGTACAGGTAGCTCAACCCTAACCTCTGCCAGAGGGGGGTTTGGGGGAGGGGGGTGGAGGGGGGGGGGGAGGGGGGGGGGGAAGACGGGGGTGGGGGATGGGGGGGGGGGAGGGGGGGGGGGGGGAGGGGAGGTCGGGACGACGAGCCAAAGAACGGAGTTCCTTTCGACAGGTCGGCCTTGTTTTAAGCGGCACAGCTTGACATGGCTCTAAACCCTAAACCCTATTACTAAACCCTAAACCCGAAACCCTAAACCCTAAACCCTAAACCCCGAAAAGGCCCAAAACCCTAAACCTGCTTTGAGCTGACAGGCTGATACCCCTGGCGTTGCTCTTAGCTTGGCATCTGCTGCACCGAGGCACCGCAGATCCGCAGATGAAAGGTAGGGTTTAGGGTTTAGGGTTTAGGGTTTAAGCTGTAGGGTTTAGGGTTTAGGGTTTAAGGTTTAGGGTTTAGGGTTTAGGGGTTAGGGGTTCCTTTGTGATGGCCACCGCATCCGGACCCCTACAGCTGCAGTCAAGCACCAAGAATCACAACATGATCTTCACCTCCTTCAACGCTTCCCACCTTAGCGCCTCAGAATCCGGTCCCGAAGCCCTAAACCCTAAACCCTAAACCCTAAACCCTAAACCCTAAACCCTAAACCCTAAACCCTAAACCCTAAACCCTAAACCCTAAACCCTAACCCTAAACCCTAAACCCTAAACCCCATGTCACAAGTGACCTGGGTGTCCGCAGATCTCGTCCGGTACGTAGTCATGGTAGTGGCTCTACAACCCGTAAACCCTAAACTGGCAAAACTGTAAGCCATGAAACCCTAAACCCTAAACCCTAAACCCTAAACCCTAAACCCTAAACCCTAAACCCTAAACCCTAAACCCTAAACCCTAAACCTTCTAAATCCAACACAAGAAACGGGGGCTGGGGTCCTGCTTCTCCCGTTTTTACCCCCTGAATCTTCTAAAGCAATTTCCTGATGTTTAGCCTAGGGCTTCGTTGAGTTCAGGGCTTCTTTCTTGGCCGTGAGAGCCTAGCGACTTTAATCTTGAACCCCTGAACCCTTTAAACCCTGCCGAAGCTTGTTGAGGGATATAATCCCCTCCCCCTAATATTAACCCCCCCCTACCCCGTAATATCAAACACCCCCAATATACAAGAATATAACTATAATGGAGGGGTATTTAATATTCGGGGGTAGGGGGCTGGGGGGAGGGGATAATAAACAATAGCGACGGTTCCAGGGAAGGGGTTGAACTGATTCTTGGCCAGGCCGCCACGATCACCAGGCAGGGTTTAGGGCTTAGG